>OY804598.1:7374182-7974182 GCA_963680895.1 Fragum sueziense
CAAGTTTCAAAGAAGATCCAGCCAGAAACTAAGGAAGAGTTGCGTTGACAAGAAAAGTGGACGGACGGACGGACGGACAGACGAAGAAAATGACGCAAATATACGACCGCCTCCGATATTGTATAAAGATTGTCGTTTGGGAAAGAGTTAAACTTTCAAAGAGAGTTTCCCGTATGACCATGCGCATATTTCGCAGTTTCGTGATACTATGTTGCTTCGCAGAAAATGGGGACTTCAATTTTTGGTCAATTGTTACCATATTCCTCCATTTATGGAAGGATTTTGATGAAACTTTGATTGAATTTTTTTCATTATTCAGCTTTTAGTATAAAATGTTTTGGTGCGCCCTCATTTAACCCTTTCCCAAACGACAAAATTTTAAGGTCAAAAACTACCACAAATGACAAAATGGAACTTATTAGAGATAAAATTTGTGTAAAATATGACTTAGAAAATATTGAGACAAAAGGAGAAACTGCTGGTTATCAGCAGTTTCTTCTTTTGTTTCAATGTTTTCCCAAGTCTTTTCTTTTAGGGACGTCAAAACTAGGTCTTGTTTGGGAAAGGACTAATCGATTACCACACAGTGACTCTTTTTTTCAGCCTGTGGTCAAATGTAGTCTTATGAGGATCCATTATGCTAGCCTACAGTTTCTACAGCTAATGAAGAAGCTAGTAGAGAACAACATGAATCTTGATTAGACTGCGCGTATACACAGTCTGATCTGGACCCATGTTGTTTTCAAATGCCATAAGGGACCCCTTTTGTGATCATTTATCATTATTTTTTATTTTTTATTTACAATTGTTATTGAATTTGGACCATGAAACGTGGTCTTTGACGAAACAACGCGCGAGTTACAAACTTTTACACCATTTTGAAGAATGTCTTAAAGGGCGACGAGCTAGGCTGTCGAAAATGCAAATGGCACAAGAATTACAAACCAGAAATAACGTATGAAATTACCAACCTGAAGGGGTAGATCATGTATGTCCATT
Source organism: Fragum sueziense (assembly GCA_963680895.1). Classification (NCBI taxonomy): domain Eukaryota; kingdom Metazoa; phylum Mollusca; class Bivalvia; order Cardiida; family Cardiidae; genus Fragum; species Fragum sueziense. Next base: position 7,375,182 of record OY804598.1, read on the forward strand.
GTAACCACTCGTCGAGCTTTATTAAGTATTAAAATCCAAGTCAATTAATAACATGCTGGTCGTCCTTGTTTTTGTTTTGTAACGGCTACATATGCCCAACCTTCAAAAATCAATTACGTCAGAGATACGTCATATGTGCTCAGCGAGATTTCACACATCGTACAACCGGCTGCGTAGAAAGTCAGCGAAGACAGATTCGGCATCTGATGTCATGTGCATGGTAGGTCAAATGAATTTACTTTTATAAATAAACGAAAGGATCTTTGGTATTCTATAGTTGATAAATACGCGTATAAATGTTCAGTGCTTGTACAAAATAAACCTTTTCATGTATTCCTCGCAAAGAAGGTCACAGTCATCCACACAGCCGGTTGTATGGTGTATAAATATCGCGGAGGTGTGTCTCGTTGACCTTGACCTTGTCTTGTTTTGAAGTAAAATTAGAATGTGTAAACACGCTTGTAAGGGATTGATCTATAGCAAAGGAAAAATGTTTTTTCGCCGAGATTGAGGTTTTTATCCATTGCTAATTGTTTTTCCATGCACAAATATGAGTTCCCGAACAGTTCGGAAGCATAAAAACATAGAACGAGCCCCTTTAAAGAAGCCCAAGCTAGGTTGTCGAATATACAAAAGTTGAGGAACGTTAAAAATATCGAATAAATTAGTCTCCTTGTTTGGTCTTTCTGGTCGAAAATGAGCAGTTGTTCGTTTTGTCCTTCATAAGGTACATGTATCACTAGTGGTGAACTCGGCCAAAGCGCGGGACGTTTTTTTTCGCGATCATAGTATTCCGTCGGTGTTGTTATAAAATATCGTAACTACGGCTTCGATAAAGCCGTATAATCGATTCACTATTAAACGAGAATAATTACAGTTGAATTGCTTTATCAAAACAACTGAAATTATTCTCGTTTAATTGTGAATCTATTATAGTTACGAGATTTTATAACACAGACGATTTGTCAATACATATCGGTAAACCTGGTCTATTTTTAGAACAAGTTCATTGTCATTAGAAAAAATCTATAAACCCACATTTAAACGCAAAATATCTATACCTTGTTGTAGCAAAAATTGTTTTAGTTCACCACCAGTGTGTATGCAACCTATCATTAGCACCAAAGAGCCAAAGGCGAAATTTGAAAAGTGCCAGTAATTTCTCAAATGTGATACATTTCCATTCCAAATATAAACATAAGCATTTTGAACAGTTTAGAATTTTGAATAAATGCAAACTTGTGGAAATATTTGACAAAAATGTTCAAAATTACCTCCCTTGTATATGAATATAGAGTAAAATAATATTTGTATTTTTTCTCTTGTATTAATATATAAAACATGAATAAATTCTTTATGGGTAGTGACGTAGACATGTTGAGAACTTAGGTACAGTAATAGAGCGGTCGGTTCACTGTTTCGGAGTTTCGAGTTCAATTGGCTCACAACAAATAACTAAAACGTACCACTAATTTAATGGATTTCACCACGAGTTTCAGGAATCGGGAGAAAATTTTCAGCATAATGAAATAATGTTCTTGAATTTTATCCTGAGTCGGCGCCATATTTGAGTCAAGAGCTACCACGGCTCTCCGCGTCTGCTAGCCGAGTTCGCTCTGAATATGAAATTTTCGAAATAATGATGAAATAAGGGTCTGTGAAACCGGAAAATTATTAAAACCAAATTGGTCTTTGTAACAAGAGGACCATGATGGTCCTATATCGCTCACCTGAATAAAGATTGTATGAGCAACAGTTTTGTCCAAATCAATTTGTGACTTTAAGACGGAAAACAAACCCATGGTCGTCAACATTGTGTCCAAGTTTGTCTTGATTGGTCACTATTTGTGAATGCAAGTATAGCGAATGTAGGTATTGCGCTATTATGTCTATAGACCCTTTTCGCACGCCATATGTTAGAGTAAAAAAATGTAGAAAACAGCAAATTAATAAAATTCAAGGGCAGATAACTCAGTAATTTCTAATTATGCCGAATTTCAACCTCATCCAAAATCAACATTGTCTGAGTTTCGTTTTGATTGGTAAATATTTCTAGTTGTTAGAGTAAAAAAAAGTCGAAAACAACAATGTTGTCAAATTCATGTGTGCATAACTCCAGACCTATCCGTTCAGACTTAAATTTAAAATCATGAGAGATCTTATGGTCCCAAACATTGTGCTCAAGTTTTGTCTTGGTCAATAATTGTAGATTCTGGAGAGTGAACAAAGTCGAAAACAGTCAAAATCAGCAATTTTGGCAAGTTCAAGGGCACATAACTCTCAGTTTTTCTTTCTGATCAGACTGAAAATCGAACTCATTTGAGATCTTATAGTCTCCAACATTATGTCCAAGTTTTGTCTTGATTGGTCAGTAATTGTAGATTCTCGAGAGTGAACAAAGTCGAAACCAATCAAATCAGCAATTTTGGCAAGTTCAAGGGCACATATCTCTTGACTCTCCGGTCTGATCAGACTGAAAATCGGATTCATGTGAGATCTTATGGTCTCCAACATTATGTCAAAGATTTGTCTTGTTTGATCAAAAATTGTAGATTCTAGAGTGTAAACAAGGTCGAAAATGGTCGAAAACGACTATTTTATCAAATTCAAGGGCGCATAACTCTCGACTTTCTAGTCTGATCTCACTGAAAATTGAACTCATCCGAGATCTTATGGTTTTCAACATAAAATCCAAGTTTTGTCTTAATTGATCTATAAATGTAGATTCTAGAGTGTAAACAAGGTCGAAAATGGTCGAAAACGGCAATTTTGTCAAATTCAAGGGCACTTAACTCTGGACTTTCTTGTTTGATCTGACTGAAAATCAAACTCATCCGAGATCTTATGGTCTCCAACATAATATCCAAGTTTTGTCTTGATTGGTCAATAAATGTAGATTCTAGAGTGTAAACAAGGTCGAAAATGGTTGCAAATGGCAATTTTGTCAAATTCAAGGGCACATAACTCTCGACTTTCTAGTCTGATCTCACCGAAAATTGAACTCATCCGAGATCTTATGGTCTTCAACATTATGTCCTAGTTTTGTATTGATTGGTCAATAATTGTAGATGCTTGAGTGTAAACAAAGTTAAAAACAGCATTTTTTGACATTCAGGGGCAGATAACTCAGCACTTTCCAGTCCGATCTGGCCCATAATCGAACTCATCCGAGAACTTATAACCATACTTGTTTTGACAAAGTTTGATCAAAATTGACAAACATTTGTGGATGCTAGAGTGTAAACACCAAATTGGGGACAGACGGACAGACGGACAGACGGACGGACGGACAGACGGACAGACGGACGGACGACGGACAAAAAGCGATCACAATAGCTCACCTTGAGCACTTTGTGCTCAGGTGAGCTAAAAAACGAATTAATTCGGGTAAAATTTATTCAGATTACGCCCCATCAAAATTTCACCCAAAACATCTTGGCAATTGTCCACTAAAACACCAAAGAAAATAAAAAATCCAAGCTAAAAGCCATTGATGGCGAAGTAAAATGTGAAAAAATCTGCCGATATCCGGGTTCGATCTCAGTCCGCCTTAAAAGGACTGGTCGCTCTACCCTTGTACCTAAATTTTCATGGTACTTACGTCATTATTTATAAAACGTTTTATTGTACAAAACGTAAATATATGTGCCATGCCATCTTGCGCCAACAATAGAGAGTTGTGTTTTTAAATCACAGCCCGATTTATATACTCAGCAAAAGAGCTAACGCATCACTTTTTGAAATTGCATTACTTCTTTATTGTCACAGATTTAGATTTACAATTTAGCATATGTTTATCCTACAAGTGTTTGCACTCATCCATAAAACTATTTTTAAGTTTTCCTTCTTATGTGACCGCGTCTTACGAAAAGGGGACCAAACAGTTTTTCTGCTCGTGTAACTTGTGATCTTTTTCAATCATTTTTGTTTGAATTGATTTTGGAAGCTGGTTTATTGTGAAATTGAAGTCTTAAAAGATTTATTCCTTATCTACCGCAACAAGGGCTGTTCGCGGACAACGTAGCTCGCATAGACGCACCTTTTTAAAAGAAAATGTCAATTTTTCAGGGTCAAGGTCAGAAGGTCAAATTTTATGGTCTCAGGTGAAAGATCTTTGTAGAACCTGTCTATGTGTGAAATATCAAGACAGTATCTCATATAGTTCGTAAGAAATAGAGCGATACGTTTTTTGTTTACGTAACCGTCGTCGCCGTCAACGCCAACAATGACACCAACGGCACTTGTTATGTAATATTACCTCTGCGGGAATAAATTACGCGCCCACAAAAGTGTTAAAGCCGTGGGTTTGTTTAATGAATGGTATCTTTTTTACACAGGAACTCTTTCAGCCAATACAAACGGTTTGAAAGTTATGTGATATGCGTGAATTTCCCATGTTAATTAAATTTTAGACTTCATGAATTTAAAAATGAAGGGTGTCCTAATTAAAAGTTCAATATTTCAGAACAGACTGTAGCATTTACTATGACATTTCATAGGCTTCTTATCAAATGGTGGTAGTCGGTATGTTCAAATTTTGAACGTATTCTGTAGATTCGTTAGAAAAAAATATTAACAAAGATTTGAGGGGTGCGTTAGAAGTTTTGCCGAGTATATATACCGTTTTTCAAAATTCCCAACGCTGGACAACATTCTCTTTTGCGTCTTATCCGCTGAGCTATGTGTTCAAACCAAACTATGTGCTTTCAAACACCGCAGAAACGGCATTTTCAGTCACAATCTACACATTTTTTTTTAACTTATTTACTTGTGTGACAAACAAGGAAGATGCTTGTCCAAAATTTGATGCAATTTTCGCTTTTAGTAATTACCAGTTAGTATTTTCAGTGTTTTTACAAGGTATCCAGTTGAGTAAAGGAGTTGAAACGTAAAATAGGTTAATTGTATTATAAATTCGAACTTTATTATACAATTTTATTGCTTTGATTTTTTTTCTCGAACGGTCATTTACCAGTGGAAGGACTGACAACCAATCACATTCTGTTATGATTATCACGTGATCAAATCCCACGCTAACCGATCCTGGACACTTACATTTTGCGTGTTATCCGCTGAGGTGTGTGTTAAAGGCAAACAACGCAGAAACTGCCTTTTCAGTTACAATCTACAAACTTTTTTTTATCTCATTCACTTTTGCGACAAAAAAAAGAGGATTATACAAAATTTGATGTAATTTTCGTTTTTAGTAATTACCAATTAGTACTTTCAGTGTAGTCAATGCACTTATTTAGAAAAGTTATCACCTAAAGGCATTTTGTGATGAAAAGGGTTTGAGATCAATTCTAAGGGTATTTTGGTATGCTGAATCCAAAAAACAATGTTGCCAAGCTGAAAATGGCTTCTTCATCATCTGATTTGCATATTTTCAAAATGGCCGCCCAAACCTCAATTATGCAATAATAATGTTGTTATGTATCATTTTTCGACATGTTTTGTTCTGAATATCGCAAATTTCTTTATAACAGATTAAAAGGAAATGGTTTACCACGTAAATGAGGAACAAAAATGGCTCTTTCACCATCTAATTTGCATATCTTTCAAAATGGCAGCCAAAAACATAAAATCCGCTATAAAGTATCAAAGTTTTTGTCATAATCTTAACCAAATTATTGATGCATTTTGATATATATTGTTTAAAACTAATGCGTAATTAATTTCAAAAGTAAATAGAACCACGTTTACACTATTTTTGAGTATTAGTGTATTACTGGCAATAAAACCTTTATAAACATACAAAATAAAACTTTCAAGTTTCAAGTTTTTGGTATGATCTTAACCAAATTGCTGAGATATTTTGCTATAAATTGTTTCAAACTAATACATAAATAATTTCAAAATTAAATAGAACCACGTTGACACTATTTTCAATAATTTATTACCCTATTACTGACAATAAAACCTTTTTATACTTACAAAAAATCACTTTCACGTTGATTTTTTTATCATTTATTTTTATCACTTTTTTAAAAGAAGCGCCATCAACTTTTTTTAACAATACCATTTTAGATGTTTTCATATACATTTTGATTTAAAGAAATCGACATTTTAGACTTAGCCAACATAAAATAATTAGGGTCACTTTCAAAATAAAGCTAAGCTAAAATATTTTTACATGCCTATGGTACTTATAGCTAGATCGAAATGAGCTCTGTAATCTCACTTGCATTATGGAAAAATATCACCTGAATTCATTTATACCAGAATTGATTTATTAACAGAAAATGTCATACGAGGCGGATCTAAGCACCGTACGTATTCCAATTAACCCGATAACACACCATACGAGAGGTGATCCAGAATTAGCGGTACTGATGCTCTAAAATTAATATTTTTGTGTTTTTCTTGATGCAATTTGGCATAATACAAGTACTTTTCATATTTGACATGATACGGAAATATTGGCACTGTCTTTTAATTGCGTCTATTTTGAAAGTGTGTCCATGGCAACCAAGGTACCGTTAGGCGGGGCAGAGGTAAAATTTCTTAGCTTTTTAATACTCTACATGTTTTTCCAACCCTTTCTAACGAACAAATTTTACAGAGACGTTGTGAACATCAAAAGTAACTTAAAACTATTCTATGACCAAAATTTGAACGCTATTTCTGGTTGAATGGGAAAATTATGGACCAGTTTGCTTTGGTGATAAAAGTCAACTATGACGTTAGCCGAGTAATCAAACGTCCACGGTTTTTAAGTTTTGCGTAAAATATGGATATTCCCCATTCGATAAGACAAAATAATGTAGAAAATCTCATAACACATTCTGTATTTAGAAATTTCACAATCGTGTGGTACCAAATGTTCAATAAGGGAAGAACATTGCTGTAGGAAAAGAAAAAGGGAAGTAGCCAGAGGAGCATCTGGGCGCGACGTCAACTAAAGCTATTACGGGCGTCAACGTTTGAGATCGCCGCTCCACCATCAAATACATTTGTTACAAGACGGAATTGAGTTATGGTAGTGAGTTTTGAATACTGGAAGATCATTTAAACATGAATAGGCTCAGCTGTCAGTGGAGTTTAAATCTTCCTAATACAAATAATTATGTGAAAACGTGATCGGGCATTGAATAAATTCTGGAGCAAAGATTTCGTTTAGAAGCAAATTCCTTGATAATATTCTAACAACAATTAAGATTCACTTGTATGACTTAAAAATACTTAAAAATCACAACAACAGATGTTACCTGTTTCATCTCCAATCCAAGATGCTATTTAAAAATCGTTCCTTCTCATCATTTTAAATTTCAGTGCAATTGCGGGTATTTCCATGTATGAAATCAGTACTGAAATGTCACAGTTTCAATGTCTTTGGTGAATTAGCTCTAGACATTTAGCGGATCTTTTCTAAAATCGACAAGCAATGGTACAGGGGCATGTATAGTGGGTGAATTGAACGTCACAGTAAGTGTAATTGTAACTCTAGGTGACTGTGTAGAGGAATAACGTCATTATTTTAACGTTGCGAACTTGCGAAGTCGTGACGTTCGTTGTCTACCTGCCCCGCCTTTTCGTTATGTACAAAACTAGTTTTATTGTACCTTTTTTGTTTTTGGTCCGACCTTGATGAAATTTGGTCGATTGATCATTGATAAATTAAGTTTTATGCTGTTAAAATTTGATTGACTTAGATGGATTCATATTGAAGTTATAAAGTCAGTACCGCTAATTCTGGATCACCCCTCGTATAAACGGGTTTTAAATTGAGTTACATGCCAAAGAACGTGAACGTGTCAAATTTTCAAATATAAGATTGCTGCCTTCGTATAATCATACGTTAAGTGTTAGCCCATTACGATCCTGTACAAAATTTATGTTCTCACTAATGATTAGACATTTCCCTGTCTACTTAAAGGGTTTACTAAGTGGTATGCACATCGTATTTCCTTGACAGGAAAATGATCATGTCGTTGGTACCAAGATGTTCATCAAAAATTAGTTTCCCATAAATGTTATTAGAAACTAACAATGTGGTAAGTAAAGCTAGATACAAACATTATTTAAAAGGACTAAGTAAATGAATTTGAGGCGAATTTTCATTAAACAGTAAATATCTACCCATATAGGTTGACCAATCTAGACGATATTTTTTGAAAATATATTTTGGCCATTTTATGTTTGATATACTAGCATGGTCCCTTTTAGAACGTCGAAAAGTTGTCTACAAACACGCATGAAAAAATGACTACTACACTGATCTCGAGAAGTATTAAAGGCCCAGTCACACTACAGCGTATAGAGCCAGCGTATGAGTAACGTATCGTATATTTCGGAAAATTATCTATACGCACAACTTTTCAGCTTATGATGTTATTTTAAGATCAAACAACGGTTATCAAAACAAAATTCTTAGCGTACCGTCAACGTATGAGTAGCGAACTCACTGCGTATTCCGACTTATGAGTAGCATACATCAGCGTACCTTTCACGTATGAGAAACGAGTGCGGAACGTAAACCTAAAGTATGATGAGCGTTAAGGAAGTAAAAAGTGTTTATGGGGGAATGTGCAGACAGTTCCTGAAGTACCCGATCTTCATTTTTCAATACACCATTAAACTGTCCATTATCATAGAAAATAAATGGACACTCAATGGAAAGAAGAAGAAGAAGAAGGGAAAGAAGAAGACGAAGAAGAAGAGGAAAAAAGGAGAAGATTGAGAAAAAAGAAGAAATACAAGAAGAAGAAGAAGTACAAGAAGAAGAAGAAGTACAAGAAGAAGAAGAAGTACAAGAAGAAGAAGAAGAAGAAGAAGAAGAAGAAGAAGAAGAAGAAGAAGAAGAAGAAGAAGAAGAAGAAGAAGAAGAAGAAGAAGAAGAAGAAGAAGAAGAAGAAGAAGAAGGAGAAGAAGAAGGAGGAGGTGGATGAGGAGGAGGAGGAGGAGGAGGAGGAGGAGGAGGAGGAGGAGGAGGAGGAGGAGGAGGAGGAGGAGGAGGAGGAGGAGGAGGAGGAGGAGGAGGAGGAGGAGGAGGAGGAGGAGGAGGAATTTTGTCCTGACTGGTGTGTCTTTCAAGCTTTTCGGTTGAGTAAAGAAATTGATTACCGCTCTGATTTTTCTCAAACGGTCATTTTCCAGCGGTAGGGCTGACAACCCTAAAACACATTTTATCATTTTTAGCTCCACTGGCCAGCGGGCTATTGTCACGGCGCTGTGTCCGTCGTACGTGCGTACGTCATGTTTCACAGATAGATCTTGTTTACATTAAAAATCTTATCATTCCGACAATTTCCTTTAAAACTGGTCAAGGTCACATTCCATAGAAGTTAACTAACTGGAGAAATGTGATATTAAAATTATTTCACGAGGATGGGGTGAGATGCGGTTGAAAAAACGAGTCCGGAAGGACGAGTTTTTTTTAAGCGCATCTCACCCCATTCGAGTGAAATAATTTTCATATCACATTTCTTCAGTTAGTTAATATATTTATTACATACCCTTTTCGGGAGTTTTACCCTCGTTTTTAGGTTTTTTTTTTCTTTTTTAATTCTTATTTCCAATCTGATCTATGGCGTCTTTACATTGCGTATAAATACATGTTCTATGTGTATTTAGAAGAAAAAAAATGACCGCCATTTTGTTTGAATGTTGAAGCGAGAAAAAATATTAAGCATATATCAGAGCTTCAAATCATATAAAAAGACAGAAATAAAATGATAAAGAACGATCTGAATAAAATTTAAATCTTCTAGTCTACAATCTATCTCGAAATCCAGGCTATTACAACAACAACTTTAATTATTTGACAACAACAACTCAGATAGAAAGAAAACACGGGATTTTCGGCCGAGAACTATTGATTTAGAGGGATTTAAGCATAGAGGATCATCTGGCAACATTTTTTATCGCTTCTGTGATGTGTCTTGGTTGCTTTGACAAGACGTGAAAATAAACAGTCTCTGTTCAATGTTTAAGTATGTCACAGTGTAAATTCGTTGACTGGCTTTGTGGTTTCCACTTTGACAGCACTGCCTGGATGCTTGGAAAAGTATTTACGCTTCTCACATCTGTTTATTTTATAGTTTTATTGAGTAAATTCTGCCCTAGATTTTTAGACACAGCATAGCCTGGTAAAAATTGTTTAGTGCAGTTCTTAAGTTGCCAAAACATGTGCAAATAGTCCCGGCTACTACAGTGAAATTTGAAAGTGATATCGTCACTGGGGTGACGATATCAAAATTTATTACACTGAGAAAATCCAGGATTTCACAGCTAGGAATGTAATAAATTACTTTACATGGTTATACTCCAATCCCAATCCTGGACTTGCCAATTTCAGATTTTTTGGTAAAAGTTTTGATTTTGTTACAAGTGAGATCTGTCTGTTTCTGTTTCTTTTTCTTTTTTATTTTAAAGGTGCAGGGGTTTCAGCTTTTCACTATTTAAAGCAGTATCAGATCATTACATTTTTACTGCATCTTTATGCCCCCATCTTGAGAGATTGGGGAGGGATATATTGATTTACTCGTGTCCGTCTGTCTGTGTGAAAACTTGACACTTGTCTTTTTTCCGAAAGTATTTGACATACAAAGCTCATATTTGGTATGCAGCTTCCTTTCAATGATAGTTATCTGTCCAATGCAATTTGACCTTCCTCAATGTCATCTCTTAACCCTTATAACCCTTTTCACGAAAACTTAACATTTTCGAAAAAGAGGCCCAGAGGGCCTTATCGGTCACCTGAATCAAATGAACAGAAAAGATGCATTTGAAAATATTATTATGATATTGTCCCCACAAGTTTATTGAAAGATCAGTAGTTTCTCCTTTTGTCTCAATATTTTCTTTACACAAATTCTATCTTTAATAACATCCAATTTGTCATTTGTGGCACTTTTGAAGCAGATTACCCTAAAATCTTGCCATTTGGGAAAGGGTTAAGCACGACACACGACAAACGATACACGACACATGACGCACGACGACGGACAAACCACGATCGCAATAAGTCACCATTACCTTCGGCCAGGTGACTTATAAATGGCGATTTCGGGGGCATTGGTGTATCACAAACACATCTTGTTTTTACCTTGAGCCAATTATTGAGCTAAATTCAAGCAACTACAAATGAGCTTAGGCTTTGGGAAAAACATCGTGGCATTGTAGACAATGGCTGACCAACCCAGTTCTAAATGAGTGCAGCAATGATTATCACACAAGTAAACATTTAGGTGACATTTTCATACTGACAGGCCAAAATTAATCGACTCATCCGGAGTTGACTATTTTCTCAAGTCGACTTAAATGTTGAAATTTATATGAAACAAAGAAGGGACAAAGTTGCATGAATGATAATTTATAAATAAGAATCGTACATGGCAACTGATAAGAGGTGTAAACTCTTCTAAAAATATTTCAAATCTTCAACAAACCTTATGGCTATAATTTTGAATCGTTCTGACAGGATGATTAATTGAGCACCCACAGCACAGGGTTTGATAAACAATTCAAGATATTTTGCATTTTGAAATGAATTTTGAAATGCCTTTACCCTACTTATCTTATTGGACCATTCCCAATTTCAACAATTTTGAATTTGGACCAGTCTCAACTTTTATCGTTTTGTAATGGATACGATGAAACTACATGTATATGGAATGAAACGGTGCTTGTTTCAAACAACAGAATATCGCAACAAAGGAGCAGAACTCATGAAAATGCAGTTATCGATAAATCGATTATCGATAAATGATATTCCAATATACAGACAGTTTTCAGTATTGTCATCTCTTTAGATGTTTCACTTATTTGCAGGTAGATCTTATTTGACATACATTTGTGATGTTATGCATGCATGGAATCTGTAAAGGATAATAAATTAATACGGAAAAAAGAATAAAAAAGAAGTTCCGGCAGAAGTGAAATATTTCACTGCAGTGAAAATATCAAAAATTATTTCACTGTGAAATTACAGGATTTCACTGCTAGAAATGTAATAAAATGGTTCAACCCACATTAAAATTGATTGTTTTGGATGTATAAAGGATAATTCTTGAATTTGAGCTATGACGCTACATTGTTGCATACTCATGGGCTGAGCTATATGCCAACACGTTATAATGGTCGTCTATGGGAAAACGATTAGTTCCCTCTAACCTCTTAAGGTTACTTACGTGACACTGTATGTTCGTAGAGGATCCTGTCGTTTACCTTCAACGCTAACACGAATCCGTCATCCTTTATATATGCAGCGTCGACACATCCTGCAGTATACAATCAAGTTACTGTTAAAAATGGAAATCTTCAGTTTACTTAGACATGTAGGGTAGTATACCCAAACGAGGTCATCCTGAGAGCAAGCGGTGTTGGAATCCTGGCGACGTCGTAAACATTCGTAGCGTATCTAATCTAAGCGGACAAGTTACGAGTGCAGAGCATGAAAATATTTTTTAATATTTCTCTGTTATTTATGATTTTAAATAAAAATGAGACGGTTGAAAGAGACACCATTCGCGGCGTGGAATCACGTGACTCAACATCAACAACGGCAAAGCATCTGAAACAATTCCATTAAAGTGACATTTAACATTTATTTCATTTTTAAAAGTATGTCTCGATGCAAAGATTGATTATTCTAATGCGTAGAAATGTTTGAAGTTGTTATTTATAAGCGAAAAATACGCCTTTAAAGTTGAGAAAGAAATGACAAATTCTATATAAATTTGAACTGTTTTCCACAACAATTTGTTAAATTCTCGCACAAAAATATATATTTCTCGTAAACGGTTCAATATTTTGGCTTAAAATTTTCAGAATTTTCATAAGAAAACATGCTCTTTCAGACAGAATAAAAATAGAATTTATGTAAAAATAATCGTGAAATGTCGCTTTAACCCTTTACCAAACGGCAAAATTTTAGACTGTTCTAAATCTAAAGACAATGCAGACGACACTTTCAAGTGAGTAAAATTTTAATTTTTTGGGTCTTTTTGGGTGGAAAACATCGTGGAAAATGAAGAAATTGCTTGTCACAAGCAATTTCTTCATTTTCCACAATGTTTTATGGCCATAATTTTTGGGGGAGTCAAAAAGAGTCATCGTGTGGTAATGAGTTAATATGTGAGCAAATGTTTTACATGTGATGGGTATCACCACATCAAAAAAGTTATTGGCGAACAAACAAAATTTTGTTTATTCGCTTTTTGTTTAATCGTAAACATATCTAACCAGGTGCTGTTTAAAAGACCCACTACGTCCAGAAAATCCCTGGTCTTCTCTTCAAACCATATTAACCCTTTTCCAAACGACCGAAATTTGGAAATTTCCTATTTGAAAGATGCTGGAAATGACAAAATAGATGTTGTTAAAGATAAGATTTGTGAATGATATAGCACAGAAAATATTGAGGCAAAAGGAGATACTGCTGGTTATCATCATTGTGATAATTAGACAGATCTACTGATAAGAGGTGGTATAGACATTCTTATTATGTCATTTAAATTCCAAACTCTATGTTGATTGTACTCATTCTAAGAACATAAATGTACTACTGCATTACATATTTTGAAAAGGCATTAATATAACCCATATTAAATGGTGCTCTGATTAGATTTACCTTTCAAATCGAATATCTTCGTAGCAAAGAACTTTTGCTCTGCACAACACTCACACGCATTTCCTTTGCATCTACAGCCAGCCTTGAACGGGCAACGCAATTGTCTTCTTCCCCAAATATCCGGTGCCGTGTCCTTATCCGCTGAAAGGGCAGGCGAGAATTACATTGTGTGGTATCACGTTACATAACAATAAAGACAATGGCAATGAATTTTTGTGCTAGAAATAGACTTGGTTTGCTGTTATGTAATGATAAACCTTCGGCGTTATTATAGAATTCCGTCACTCAAGCCGTAGTTATTGTCCAGCAAGGTTAACCCGGGACAACTTAATTTTCGTGCGCAAAGTCCGTTAGTTGAGCGTCTTTTAAATAAAACAAAGCCGAAGTGGGGTCATTACATATGAAGATGTCCTGGGTTAATCTTGCTGGACAATACGAGATTTTATAACAACTCCTACGAAATATTTTATTTGTCCAAAATTATATCACGGTTAACTAATAAAATCGCTCCCTATTGCAGAAAATATGATCGTTTTTATGATACTGTCTTCACAGTTCGTATAACAGACATCATTTTACATGGCACAGCTTTAGCTTTAATTGTCATAAATTACACGCCTGGGCTTTTTTTTTTTCAAAATAACAATTAGGTATTTTATCTGGTAAGTGTACTAAAATACGAGTCATTTTGGAGAATGTTACGCAATATGCGAAATATGAGCTCATTTTGAATAAACGTCAGTGTCAGGAATTATTATTTAGAAAAAGCCCAGGCGTGTTATTTATGATAATAAAAGCTAAAGCTGCGCAATGTGAAATGAAATCTATATAGTTCGTCTATCGGGAGTGGCAGATGTTTACATTTTGTTTTCATAAATTATGCCGTAATTATAGACGACGAGATTTGATCCGGCAGAGCAGACCAAGCGGAAAGGTCAACAGACTTATCGTCCTGGGTTGAAAGGTATGCCGGAACCCCTCGTGAGTTGCCGAACACTTCGCATGATTCTCTATTTACAGCTATTAATCATATTATTCAATGATTTAACAGTATATATGTTGTGAACCGTTTTAGAACTTAAGCAGTTTTAAAACTGCATATACGGAACTTTATTAAGTTTCAAAACTGCATGAGCAGTTTCGGAACTGCTCATGCAGTTTTAAAACTGCTTATGTATGAGTTCTGTATGTTATGCAGAACCATTCAGACTGTTTATTTTCACTGAATTATTGATATTCAAATCAAACAACGACCTGAAAGGACTTTTTACGGGTAAATTTTGATTTTTGATCGATTCACTTCTGACAAAGACATAATAATAACAACAGAGATTGGAAACTCCGCGAAATAACGTGGAGTCTCGTAAGCCGAGATTTTATTGCGCACCTGCTTATCTATCTACCTGGAGTTACGTTGCTAGGCAATGATCCCCAAGTCAGAATTGTTTGTTGATGAGATGGCTCGGAAAAAGTTAAACATCGTAGATAATGAAGGAATTACTTCCGACCATGAGCATTTTCTTTATTTCTCACGATGATTTTTGTCCCAAAAGACAATATTTTTGTTCACTTAAAATTGTCGGTACAAGAAATTGTTACAAACTTTTGATAGATCTAGATCTACGTTAGCCAACATTGACAAATATCAATATTAGCGGGATCGGGGAACAAAAATTCAGATGAAATTTTGTAGGCCCCAGTAATGGATCCAAAGTGGGTTAGGGGGGGGGGGACGAACATTTTATTTCAATTTCATGTAGAAATTCAGTAAAATTTGTGTGATATTAGGAAAACGAACCTCCCCTCCTTTACATTTGAACCCCGTCCACAGAAACCCTGGATCCGCAGCTGGGCCCAGATCTACCTAGGCCTATTTGTTCGCGTATACTGACCGACACTATAGGGTGAATGATTTAGCTCAACCGGGTAGTTCGCGTATACAGACTGACATTATAGGATGAATGATTTAGCTCCATCGTAGTTCGCATATACAGACTGACATTATAGGATGAATGATTTAGCTCCATTGGGTAGTTCACGTATACTGACCGACATTATAGGATGAATGATTTAGCTCCATTGGGTAGTTCACGTATACTGACCGACATTATAGGATGAATGATTTAGCTCCATTGGGTAGTTCGCGTATACAGACCGACATTATAGGACGAATGATTTAGCTCCATTGGGTAGTTCACGTATACTGACCGACATTATAGGATGAATGATTAAGCTCCATTGGGTAGTTCGCGTATACAGACCTACATTATAGGACGAATGATTTAGTTCCATTGGGTAGTTCACGTATACTGACCGACATTATAGGATGAATGATTTAGCTGAACCGGGTAGTTTGCGTATTATGACCGACATTATAGGATGAGTGGAATTAGCTCCACCAGGTAGTTTGCGTATACTGACCGACATTATAGGATGAATGATTTAGCTCCATTGGGTAGTTTGCGTATACTGACCAACATTATAGGATGAATGATCTAGCTCAACCGGGTAGTTCGCGTATACTGACTGACATTATAGGACGAATGATTTAGCTCCATTGGGTAGTTCACGTATACTGACCGACATTATAGGATGAATGATTTAGCTCAACTGGGTAGTTCGCGTTTACTGACCGACATTATAGGATGAATGATTTAGCTCCATTGGGTAGTTTGCGTATACTGACCGACATTATAGGATGAATGATCTAGCTCAACCGGGTAGTTCGCGTTTACTGACCGACATTATAGGGTGAATGATTTAGCTCAAAAGGGTAGTTCGCGTATACTGACCGACATTATAGGATGAATGATTTAGCTCCATTGGGTAGTTTGCGTATACTGACCGACATTATAGGATGAATAAATTTGCTCCACCAGGTAGTTCGCGTATACTGACCGACATTATAGGACGAATGATTTAGCTCCATTGGGTAGTTCATGTATACTGACCGACATTATAGGATGAATGATTTAGCTCAACCGGGTAGTTCGCGTTTACTGACCGACATTATAGGATGAATGATTTAGCTCAACCGGGTAGTTCGCGTATACTGACCGACATTATAGGATGAATGATTTAACTCCATCGGGTAGTTCGCGTATACTGACCGACATTATAGGATGAATGATTTAGCTTCACCGGGTAGTTCACGTATACTGAACGACATTATAGGATGAATGATTTAGCTCAACCAGGTAGTTCGCGTATACTGACCGACATTATAGGATGAATGATTTAACTCCATCGGGTAGTTCGCGTATACTGACCGACATTATAGGATGAATGATCTAGCTCAACCGGGTAGTTCACGTATACTGAATGACATTATAGGATGAATGATTTAGCTCAACCGGGTAGTTCGCGTTTACTGACAGACATTATAGGATGAATGATTTAGCTTCACCGGGTAGTTCACGTATACTGACCGACATTATAGGATGAATGATTTAGCTCAAACGGGTAGTTCGCGTATACTGACCGACATTATAGGATGAATGATTTAACTCCATCGGGTAGTTCGCGTATACTGACCGACATTATAGGATGAATGATTTAGCTTCACCGGGTAGTTCGCGTATACTGACCGACATTATAGGATGAATGATTTAACTCCATCGGGTAGTTCGCGTATACTGACCGACATTATAGGATGAATGATTTAACTCCATCGGGTACTTCGCGTATACTGACCGACATTATAGGATGAATGAATTTGCTCCACCAGGTAGTTCGCGTTTACTGACTGACATTATAGGACGAATTATTTAGCTCCATTGGGTAGTTCATGTATACTGACCGACATTATAGGATGAATGATTTAGCTCAACCGGGTAGTTCGCGTTTACTGACCGACATTATAGGATGAATGATTTAGCTCAACCGGGTAGTTCGCGTATACTGACCGACATTATAGGATGAATGATTTAACTCCATCGGGTAGTTCGCGTATACTGACCGACATTATAGGATGAATGATTTAGCTTTACCGGGTAGTTTACGTATACTGACCGACATTATAGGATGAATGATTTAGCTCAACCGGGTAGTTTACGTATACTGACCGACATTATAGGATGAATGATTTAGCTTCACCGGGTAGTTCACGTATACTGACCAATATTATAGGATGAATGATTTTTTTTCAATTGGTAATAACATGTAATTTCAACACACAAAATATAGATAAATTCTATTATTGGGAAAAGATTTAGGAATCTGGAGCATTCCCCCTTAAAGGGTGAAATGTTCCGTAATAAAACTTGCTTACTTTCAAGGAGTTTTTTTTTTTCAAAATGCCAACTTTGTCATCTAAAATTTCCTATTAGACCTGATTACATAAATTTCATCTTATTGTTAAAAAAAATCCTATAGATAGGTTGTTAGGATGCTCATAACAATACATACAATCGTAGTTCACAAACAGCATAGGCCTACAGACATTTACAATCTGTAAATAATGTTACGAAATGGAATAGTACGACTTAATGCATCATTTTCGAAAATAATTAATCAGAACCGAGAAACCATATCTCCATTATGACAATATTGTCTATAAATTAGACGATATGCATTGTTTTGTAAATGTAGACGAACTGGTAAAATTAAGGTACGAAATTTCTAGGGTACGAATCGTTTTCGGTAAACCGGAAGCTGTTTTTCGGTTCGGTGCAGAACTTTGGCTGTTCGGTACCGAACACGTTTTCAAATAAAAACAGCCTAATATGGTTTGTTTTGTGATCTGTTAAGTTTCCTTCTCAAAAGGAATATGTTTAAGATGAGTTCTGCATCGAGAGAACGCCGTTATACGTCAAAATAACAATATAATCGATATATTATGCAGTTTCGAAACTGCTCAAAATGAGTTCCGTAACATCTGTGCAGTCTTAAGACTGCATAGTTTCAAGATTGCATACGACATATACACGTGTACACATTTGTCGCGTCATCTTAAAATGGTAATTGGTTAACTGAATATGCAAAAATGCCAATCCTGGCCTCTGCCATCTGTACGGTATGACCAGGATGTGAACTGTATTTAGATATTTCATTTTTTTTGGAGATTACGCCTCTTTTAATGATTAGCTTTACTGAAAATTTCGATCCAAACGGACCACGGTAGTTTAACATTTTTATTTGACTAGATTTTATAAAATCTTATTTTCACATGGTGGCACAATGTTGTATAACGAAGAAAATGCACACTTTTACGTAAAGGCCTGGTCACATACACTTCCACGGCCGTTCCGCGGCCATATATTCCGTTTTTATTCGGGAGACAGGGCGGAGCATAGTAAACGGTTCATTCCATTTAAGCTTGGGGAGAAACAGCCTTCTCGATTAGCGGTAATTCGTCGGTATTGTTGCAAAACATTATAACTACAGCGTGAATCAATCTGTAGCTACGAGGTTTTATGACAACACATTTTACAATCGCGCATTGTTTCAATTTGAAATATGTACATGCTCGTGCCGCACGTTTTTTTCTCTCCTTTCAACCAAGGAATCGAGAAGTAAACTCGTCGAATAACCTCTTTACTTAGCCACACCCTGTCAGGTGAATAAAAACGGAATATACCACGGCTAAAAAATCTCAAAATATTTTGGACGTGGTTGGACGCGGTAACTTTGGGTCAATTTCGTTTAAGCCGTGCTATGGACGTGGAATGGACGTGGTATGGCCGCCGGCGGCTGTTCCACTGCCGAAGCACTGCCGTAGCACGGCCTACAACTTCCAACCGTGTCTAGTGTTGAAACGCGCGACAAGATACCGGGTCCACATTGCGTCTGAATCACTGCCATAGTACGGCCATAGCACTGCCATAGCATGGCCATAGCACTGTCATTCTACTGCGTAATCGCGGCCAAACCGTCCGTAACGCATATAATGCTATTTTCCCACTGCAGATCAGATCAAATTGAACAGACCATATAAAAGCGATCTTGAACAGATCGAGTTCGGTCGGCATGGGTGATGGAGAGTAGTTAGGGTGATCAAGCTTTATCTACATCGCTCGGACTTCCAACTCGAGTATATTGACATGTCAAAAGTTCTCGTGCGCGATCGAGCAGGAGATTGATCTGGAAATATATGTGTATTGATCGCTGGAAGATCGATCTAATCGAGAGTCAGTCTTGTCTGAAGGTCAAGTGTGATCGGATTGATATCTTTTACCCGACCTCTATATATCTAGAAGAAGTCATTTATCTTAGGTTCCCACTGCCAACCAGATCAACTAGATCAAGCCCAATCAAGCGATCGAGTTTAGATCGATATCGATCGGCATAGGTAATCGGAAATGGTCTGGTAATCGAGTTTGACATGAATCGCTTTGTATTCGGCTTCTTTCTCGATTTTTATTGTTAAAATATTGGTGTGCCATCGAATATGAAATCGATCGGGAAGCGCCTGTGTATTGATTGGGTAGAAAATCGACCCGCTCGGGAAATGATAGTGTCTGGAAATCGATTGTGGTCGGATTAACATCTTTCACTCGACCAGCACCCAACCTACACTCGCTAACCTCGAATTGTACTCGAGTGAATCCAGACACTATTTCGATTAACTCGTCCTCTGCTTCATCTGCCAATCCGATCAAATCGACTATTGAAATCGGGTTGATCGGCTAGAGATCGAGAAAAAATTGTTTTGTGGCAATTGGTAGGGGAAATTAGGCGATCGAGTTGATTTGATCGGCAGTGGTAACCTATAATTAGTTGGGTTTTGCCAGGAGAACTTAGTTCTAGAAACACTGCCGATCAGATCAACTAAGTTTCCCGTTAAAACCATACCAAATTATTTCTTCTCGATCTCTAGTAAATCAACCCCGACCTCTGAAGTCAATTTTATCGATTGGCCAGATGACGCAGAGGTCGGGCTGATCGGGATGCAGTTAGGTATCAAACAAGTACAAGTCAAAGAGACCGATAGCAGGTTTGGTGCAAGTCGTGTCAGATATATCAACTCCATCAAACTCGATCTCCAGACACGATTGATTCTTGATTAGATATATCTATATATCTACCCGATCAAAAACTCGCTTCCCGATCAATTTTTCACGCGATCGCCCACGAATATCTTGAAATGCGTAAAAAGAATATGACACCCGAGCGATGCAGATCCAGACACGATTGATTCTTGATCAGGTATATCTTCTACTCGATTACAAAATCGCTTTCCGATCAATTTTCTACGCGATCTCTAACGAATATTTTGAAATGCAAACAATCGAGTGAGAAGCCTGACCCGTGCAGATCGCGCTCGATAACCCCGACCAATTCTTATAACCAATGTCGACCAAACTCGATATGTAATCGATCGATTGGTCGGGTTTCATCGAGTTTATTGATCGATAGAGGGAACCAGCATAAGCCACCGAGTTCATCTGATTGCTAGTAGGGAACTAGCACCAAGGCAGTCGAACACGACTAGTCTTTACAGTTTACAGAAAATTTAGATATCGAACCAAAACTTATCATGCTAAAACAGAAAAGTTATCTAGCAATCTAGCAAAAATGATGCAAGGATCTTAAAAAAAGATACCAAGTCAGTACAGGGAGGGGCCCTTTTCCTGTTACTGCTGCTCCCAGTTAAGACATTGCCCACAAAGAGATGCAAGAGATCCTTATTCATTTCAATACATCTTAACTTCCGCGTCTTACCGCGTCCATAGCACTGCCGGAGCACTGCTTTTCACGTCCATTCCGCGGCCATTCCGCGGCCGTTCCACTGCCTCATCGCGTCTGTCAGCCGTAGTTTGGCCGCGATATTATTTTTTGTGCAGTTCAAAAAAAAAAATTACCACGTCCAAAATAATTTCGATTTCATTCCGCGTCCTACCACGTCCATACCACTGCAATATCACGGCCGTATCACTGCCGCATCGCGTCTAACAACGTCCATTCCGCGGGTGGTTTATTTTAGCCGTGATACGGCCGCGGAACGGCCGTGGAATCGTATGTGACCGGGCCTTTAAATTAACGACGGACCATTCCCATCTAAACTGGACAATAAACTTTTTCACTTTTGTGTACAGTTCAGGTCACTCTGTCGGGTCAATTATTTTCCTCTTAACCCGATTAACTATGTATCAATGATATATACTGCATCTTAAACATGTAATTTATCTCATAACTCGATTTTAATCACAAATCAATAGCCTGACAACCCTTTGTGAATGAAAAAGCCCATTGTGTATCTGCCACTCATTTTAGAAGACCTTTAGTAATTACCTCCAATAAAGTTTATCACTAAAATAGCGCATCCTAAAACAACCAATGCTTTCATCGTGGAAACAGTAAAGAAACGAACCGTCGATGAAACAATTTCTTAAAATGATTAATGAGTCTTATACATTTGCCCTCCACTTTATATAAGTCAACAAACATATCTTACGCATCCTTCCCAAAACAGCAGAATTATGGGATTGTCTGAAGAGCCCTTAACCCTTTCCCAAACGACAAAAAGTTAGGGTGGCCCAAATTCAAAGGGGGTGTAGACGACAAAATCAATTATATCCAAAAGAGAAAATAATGCATGTTATAGCCCAGAAAATATTGAGACAAAAGGAGAAAGTGCTGGTCACCAGCACTTTCTTCTTTTGCCTCAATGTTTTCCAAAAGCTCTTCAATAACGGACGTCAAAAACAGGTCTTGTTTTGGAAAGGGTTAATTGTAGCATTTTGAAAATTCAGTTTTGAGATAAGCCTGTGGTTAAATGCAGTCTAAAATGGATCAAATCTTACTATTGCTCACGGTAATTAACAAGTTAATGGAGAACAATATGGATCTGGATCAGATTGTGTGTATGCAAAGGCTGATCTGGATCCATGAGGTTCTAAAATGTCTTAAGGGCCGTTTTTTCAAAAAATCTGGTTCGGCTGTTTTGCAGACAGCAAAATAAATGTTACGGAAATCAGAATATAAAAACCAGATAGCACGAAAATCATTAAGGGAAAAGAGAAAAGCCGGTATTTTTGTCATTTCCTTTACAGATAGGAGACTAGGCTCCCCAACTAGCACCTTCACGGTGCTCTGTGTTATCAGTCCCACATCTCAGTCGGTTTCAGTCAAATGGAGCCTAGTCCAGGGAGTATTTAATAATTCTATAAGCCTTCTATATCGGAGACGTCTATAACATATTTTGTTTGGGAAAGGGTTGATTGACTCTCTCCAAAACAACAGTGTTTCAAATATGTGAAATCGAACGCTGCTTCGGATGGCAATCGATTTGAATACAAGGTACAATGATTGTTTATGCATTATAGCAGATGAAAAGATTTTCCTCCAAACATTTGTGACCCGTCGCGCTAAAAGGGACCTTATAGTGACATTTCACGATATTGTTTCATAAATTTTACTTCCATGTGTTTCTGAAAGAGCATATTTTCTTATGAAAATTCTGAAAATTTCAAGCGAAAATATTGCGCCGTTTACGAGAAATATATATTTCTATGCTAAAACTAATCAAATTGTTGTCCACAACAGTTCTGATTTATATGTAATTTGCCATTTCTGTCTCAACTTTAAAGACGTTATTTTCGCTTATAAATAACAACTTAAAAAAACTGACAGCATTTATGTGCATTAGGATAACCAATCTTTGCATCAAGACATACTTTCAAAAAATGAAATTGGAATGTTATGTCCCTTTATAGAAAGTGAAAAATATCGACCCTAGTCAGTTTGCACAGTCCGAGCATCCAGACCAGGACCGACACTTTTCACCTTTTTGTAATTTTCTAAATCCGGAATGTTTTCCCTATCTTACTATATGCTCATTTTTTGCATACCGGATCTGGTTGTCCAGCGATGAGTCTGACAAGTTTGTCAAAATATGGGTTGTTGGAGTTTGGATAAGATCCCTTTTAGCGTAACGGGTCACATTTAATTTACTCTTCTTTATTGTCTCTATGCGCCAAAAGTAGTTATTGTTTTGGAAAAGGTTTTAGGTGTATTACGGTGACTTTTGGACTGATAAGAAAGCCATACATGTAGTTTGAACCTCTTGATGACTCGGCTTACTTGAGATTCGTCGACAAAAGAAATTCCTCTTTCACAATACTTGAAACTGTTTTCAAAGGACAATGACAATTAGTCCTATTTGTCACTGGTGGTGAACTCGGCCAAAGAGATGGGCGTTTTTTCCCGAACAATGTATTCCGTCGGCGTTGTTATAAAATATCGTAACTACGGCTTTGATAAGCCGTAGTTACGAGATTTTATATTAACACCGACAGTTTATCAAAACCTAACAATAAACCCAGTCTATTTTAAGCACACAGTTCTTTGCCATTAGTCCTATTTGTGGGTGTTCAGTTTTAGGTTAAGATGAACCCCCGTTTGGTATAGAACACTCCAAATAATCGCTAAGCATTGAAAATATTGAAAATGGGCTCTATGTTGTGGGTTCATAGATTGTACAAGAAGACAATAATCAGGACCAAAATATCCGTTGCCAAAACAATAGATACACTCATTTCATCGGATCTTTTTAAAGGGAGGGGGGGCATCTAGGCTGTCGAAAGTGTAAATGGCACAATAATTACAAACCAGAAATAACGTATGGAATTACCAACCTGAAGGGGTAGATCACTTACGTCCAATTTTAGCACTCACCAAGCTTTAGCAAGCGTTAAACCCCAAGTCAATTTATAACGTGCAGCCAGTTTTTATTGTCCTTGTTTTTGTTTTGTAACGGCTACATATGCCTAACCTTCAAAAATCAATTACGTCAGAGATACGTCATCTGTGCTCAGCGAGATTCAACACACCGTACAACCGACTGCGTCGAAAGTTTGCGAAGACAGATTCGGCATCTGATGTCATGTGCATGGTAGGTCAAATGAATTAACTTTTATAAATTAACGAAAGGATCTTTAGTATTCTACAGTTGATAAATACGCGTATAAATGTTCAGTGTTTGTACAAAATAAACATTTCCACGTATCCCTCGCAAATAAGGTCACAGTCATCGACACAGCCGGTTGTACGGTGTGTTAATACCGCGGAGGTGTGTCTCGTTGACATTGACCTTGTCTCGTTTTGAAGTAAAAATAGAATGTGTAAACACGCTTGTAAAGGATTGATCTATAGCAAAGGAAAGGTGGTTATTCGCCGTGTTTGAGGTTTTTAAGCATGGGCGGATCTAGAGGGGGGGGGGGGGGGGTCCAGACCCCCCTGGCATTGGCTGAAAATTAAATTTTGACTATATAAATTTAGTGGTACACAACATATTCATGCATTTTAAACCATAATTTGGGCTTGGACCCCCCCCCCCCCCCCCTGGAAAAAAATCTTAGGCTTTGACCCCCCCCCCCCCCCCCCCCCTGAAAAAATTCCTGGATTGCAAATTGTTTTTCCATGCACAAATATGAGTTCCCGAACAGTTCGGAAGCATAAAAACATAGAAAGGGCCCCTTTAATACTAGCTACAGAAAGAGTGTTTAATATGCGGCTTTTCAAAACTATTCAAATATAAATACTTAGTGATCTGCTGCTTCGTGCCAACACGATGGACCATGGTAATTTGACAATTTGGTAATAGGGAAATATTTTATCCAATTAAGCATGGCGTGATATCGAACAAACAATGGTATTCCGTACAGTTGTCCCAGGGTATAAACGATTCAAAATCGTTTACTAATGAGGGAATGGACCGATAACGGAAAATAGGGATGGCAGGACGTATTATGTGACTATTTATCGTAACGACTTATGCACATTGATATTGTGCACCCAAATTAACCCGGGACAACTTAATTTTCGTGTACAAAGTCCGTTAATTGAGCGTCTTAACAAAACATTGCCGAAGTGGGGTCATTGCATATGCAGATGTCCCAGGTTAATCTTGCTGGACTATACCTGTCCAACCTTAAATAAACCAAACTATTTGTATCGACTCTCGTTTAACATTAAACGTACAGACGGCGAGATTTGACCCGTCAGAGCAGACCAAGCAAGGTCAACAGACTTATCGTCCAGGGATGATAGGTATGCCGGAACCCCTCGTGATTTGCCGAGCACTTCGCATGCTTTGCTATTTACAGCCAATAATCATATTATTCAACGACTTAATAGTATTTGCACGTGCATACATTTGTCGCGTTATCTTGCAATTGTAATTGGTTAACGGAATATGCAAAAATACCAATCCTGGTCAGCCTGTGCCATCTGTACGGTATGACCAGGATGTGAACTGTATTTGAATATTTTCATTTTTTTTATTTTTTTTTTGGAGATCACGCCTATTTTAATGATTAGCTTTACTGAAAATTTCGATCCAAATGGACCACAGTAGCTTAACATTATTTGACTAGATTTTATAAAATCTTATTTTCATATGGCGGCACAATGTTGTATAACGGATACAGTGCACGCTTTTACGTAAATTAACGACGGACCATTCCCATCTAAACTGGACAATTAACTTGTTCACTTTTGTCTACAGTGAAGGTCACTCTGCCGGGTCAATTATTTTTCTCTATATAATGATCTGGGACCCGTATTACTAACGATCGTACGTTCGATTTTTCAATAATTATTTGTAACAACGGCCCTGATTGGCTCAGTCGGATTTCTCGTGCAATTAGATGTCTTGTTACACAGTTTACACAAAAACTTGATCGTAAGATGTTTAGTAATACGGGGCCCTGGGCCCCGTTTTACTAACGAACGTACGATTATCGTTTGCGTAATTACTTGTAACAATAAACCTATTTGGCCAAATCCGATTTTTCGTGCAATCAGATGCCCTGTTACACAGTTTACACAAAAATTTGATCGTACAATAGTACCGGCCGAAAATGACAGTGACGTGGGCTAATGTTTACTACTTGACAACCAATCAACTCTGTTCGTATTTGTAACGGTGCAAATCAGACGAATTGATTAGTTTTGCAGCAGTAAACATCAGCCTACGTCACTGTCTTTTTCGGCTTGGACTATTGTAAGTTCGTTAGTAAAACGGGGCCCTGATGTTTATAAATAAAGCTTTAACCTATAAAAACATGTTATAGCGGACGATAATTCACCTGGCAGAGCATTCCGTTCGATTAGCATGGGCTGCTTTGCCAGGTCGATTCTCGTCCGCTATATTATAATAGATTCACTATTAAACGAGAATAATTTTAGTTGTTTTGATAAAGCAGTTCAACTGAAATTATTCTCGTTTAATAGTGAATCGATTATACAGAGACGCACGTGCAAACCGTCTGGTCAATATTTTTATACATCAAAATACTGATTATCATCAACACGGTTTCGTTTGGAAAAGTATAACCTATAATTAGTAAATGGATATGTTGTTATTCCTATATAATCTCGTAACTACGGCTTGATTCAAAACGTAACGGTAAACCTAGTCTATTTTCAGCACAAAATTTGTTTATATGACGTTTACCGTACGTAAAAGAGAAAGGGTCTGAAAAATGGTCTTTACAGCATTTAGGACGATTATGGATCCAGCACAGCCTACATGTGTTGTTTTGTAGGTGAAACAGATCAAAACAGATCATGGGGAGTACATGTTCAGTTAGGCATAAGGTTTGAGGTTAACGTATTGTATAACTGTCACAATATCTCAACCCTTTTCCATAAAATAAACATCATCTGATCACGGGGTCAGTATACGTGCTTGAACGAGATTTAAAGTAGGCCTATGTCAACAAGAGTCTGAAACTATTTAATGATAAAAAATGAGGCATAATCTAACCCGTTCCAAAACGAAAAAAAGAATCAGGATGCTTCAAAATTAAAGGAGTTGCAGACAGCCTAATGTACAATTCCGAAGGCAGAAAGTTTGTATGAAATAAGCAACACGGTGGGGATTGTGCATCAAGGGATAGATAACGAATACGGACAAAATAATCTCGATTCTGGTAAGATTTTTTGCAATAACTTCCTTATTTGTGCGTCAATTTTCAAAGGGTTTGTTGCATGTACCCCGCCTTACCGAGCTCTTTCATCGGATGTATGACTTATTAGATAACTCGTCGTACTTTTTCCAACATATTGTCCCAACCGACCAGAAAGCGAAATGGTAACGACTACGGCCAAATTAACCACGCTCCAGGTAAGCATTTGCGCAATAACTTTCTTATTTTAGCGTCAATTTTCATGCAGTATATTGCATGTACTCCGTCTTACTGAGCCCTTTTCTCAGATGTATTACTTATTGGGAAACTCCTTGTACTTTTCTCAAAAATCGACCCAACCGACTTTTTTGTCGTTTTTCTGAGCGGTTGGGATCAATTTTTGGACGAAGTACAAAGATTCTGCAAACAAGTCATATATCTGAGGAAAGAGCTCAGTAATGCGGGGTACATGCAACAAATCGCTTGAAAATTGACGCAGAAATAAGAAAATAATTGCACAATTTCTTACCTGAAGCGAGGCAAATTTTTCCGTATTCGTTATCCATCCCATCATGCACAATCCCCACCGTGAACAAAGAAGATATTGAGACAAAAGGACAAAATGCCCATAATAAGCATTTTCTTCTTTTGTCTCAGTTTCCCAATCGTTTCTCTCAAACACATCAAAGCCAGGTTGTGTCCGTGGTAGAGAGGTTAAGCGTTAGCATTATGGCTAGGTGGTTTTCGGGCTCGATACCCAATAAGCGCGACAGTTTTCTGGCTTTAAAGTTTTAAACCGGTCCACACGTTCGTTTCGTCTACTGGAACAATTTCCGTGTTGCATAATCGAGAAGGATTAATCTTAGCAGTAAGAACTTATTTTCCACTTTAAGATGTAATATAAATGAAACAGACCAAAATATCAGAATAAATAATGTACGACTTAAAGGGACATTTCATTCCAATTTCAATTTTTTAAGGTAGAATACGCCTAATGGCAACTTTAGAAATTGGGGTGACAAACACTTCTGCCTGATAGAACATTATATTAGACATCTATTATGTGCAATATGACAGAAATTCGTCCAGAGGTTTACTAGAAATTTGTTTTTCCCTTATTCCACCCCAACTTGCAAAATTCCAATATGGCGGCTACCATTCAAAGCAAAAAAGTATCTGAATTTTGGACATAAACACATTAAATGTGTTTAGATTTTGGTTTTTATTATCAAAAACATGTTTACCCATCGTCTGATGTGAAATGATATGACCTATGTGCGCATATGAGAGATATCTTGTTAAATTACTGCGTGCTTATTTAAAAATAAAGCCTCTTTATTTCCTAGTTTGAAATTTATGCCTCTGAAACAAATGTTGACGGTGCCAGAAATAAGTTCGCGCACTCTCTAAAACCGATATCAAAATTATTCTTATATGTGTAGGAACACGATAAAATCCACATATGTACATTTTATCCGTCAAAAATTGAAAATATATAAAGGTAATTCTTAGTACCCTCATGCTTTCGAACGCACTATTTCTTTCCCAAAAGAAGTCAATGCCCCAAATGAAGGGTACCGTAGCCCATATCGAATTATATGCTTATAACTAAAACCCAAACATTGTATTAGACTTTCAGAAGTTGGCAAATGATAACATATCAGTTGTAATTTCGTATGACTTTCACCATTTTAATCATTTACCTAGTAACCAATTGAACATCGCTATTTGTAAAAAGTAATGCAAATTCTAATGACAGAATTGTACTTAATCTTTTTATAGTTTATAACAGCTTCCTTATACCACTTCTTCTGGATTGCATATTGAATCTAAGGACTTAAATGAAAAAGAATCTAAAAGAAAGGATCAAATCACGGATCAAACCACGTTACAATTAACTGACAGCGAGTTTGCACATTTAAATAAGGATCGACGGCAAAGAAGTGATGAAAATCGAGTGCGAAAGTCTGAACAATGATGATCTGATCCACGCGTCGTTCTCAAACGATAGGCGTTTGATAACCACATCATAGATTTCATTAGAATACATGTATGCGTCTTCTACTGTAAGGGCTCTCGTTATATTGAGCCAACCAGTATCAAGGGAAGAAAAGAAAATTATACATACTACAATTAGTTTCCTAACTAGGCAGTTTCATTAAAATCAAAGTTTCTAATCACTTACAGACTGATGATATCAATCAAAATCATATAAAATTACACGAAAAATGTCTCTGAAAAATTGCTGTTAAACGGAGAATCATACCAGAAAAAGATATTCGGTGTGTATTCGGGGAATTTCATTTACAAAGGGAAGTAATATTTAGCAATACTGTTGCTATATTTAGCAATACTGTTGCTAAGAATAGATACGGAAATTGTCGACATTTGTCGAAAATGTACGACAATAGTAAATATCCATTAGAATTATTCTACCTTAAAGTATGTCTTGATGTCAAGATTGGTTTTTCTAATGAGTATAAATACTATTAGTTTTTAGCTCACCTGAGCACAAAGTGCTCAAGGTGAGCTATTGTCATCGCTTTTTGTCCGTCGTCCGTCTGTCCGTATATCCGTCCGTCCGTCTGTCCGTCCGTCCGTCCGTCCGTCTGTCAACAATTTGGTGTTTACACTATAGCATCTACAAATATAAGTCAATCTTAACCAAACTTGGTCAAAACATGTATGACCATAAGATCTCGGATGAGTTCAAATTTGGGTCAGATCGAATTAGAAAGTCAGGAGTTATCTGCCCTTGAATGTAAAAAATAGCTACTTTTGACATTGTTTACACTCTAGCATCTACAAATATTGACCAATCAATACAAAAATTTAGCACAATGTTGGTGATTATAAGATCTCGGATGAGATCAATTTTGGGTCAGATCAGACCAGAAAGTCAGGAGTTATCTGCCATTGAATTTGACAAAATTGTTGTTTTTGACCGTTTTTGACTTTGTTTACACTATAGCATATACAATTATTGACCAATCAAAACAAAACTTTAACACAATGTTAATGACTATTAAGATCTTGGATGACTTTGAATTTGGATCAGATCGGACCAGAAAGTCAGGAGTTATCTGCCCTTGAATGTAAAAAATATCTACTTTTGACATTGTTTACACTCTAGCATCTAGAAATATTGACCAATCAATACAAAAGTTGGACACAATGTTGGTGACCATTAGATCTCGAATGAGTTCGATATTGGGTCAGATTGGACCAGGAAGTCCTGAGTTATCTGCCCTTGAATTTAACAAAATTGTCTTTTTGACTGCTTTCGACTTTGTTTACACTATAGCATCTACAATTATTGACCAATCATGACAAATGTTTAACACAATGTTAGTGACCATAAGATCTTGGATGAGTTCGATTTTTGGTCTGATCTGTCCAGAAAGTTGTGAGTTATATGTCATTGAATTTGAAAAAAATGCTGTTTTTGACTTTTTACTCTCTAGCATCTACAATTATTGACCAATAAAGACAAACCTTTGCCACAATGTTAAGGACCATAACATGTCAGATGATTCAATTTTCAGTCTGATCGGTTAAAAAGATGATCATGAGTTATATGCTATTGAATTTTACAAAATTGACGTTTCGACGTTTTTTTACTTTGTTTATACTGTAGCATCTACAAATATTGACCAATTAAGACAAACCTTGTACATAATGCTGATGACCATTAGATCCTGGATTACTTTGAATTTCAGTGTGATCGGATGAGAAAGTCATGAGTTATATGCCCTTGAATTTGACAAAATTGTTGTTATGGACTGTTTTTCAACTTTGTTTACTCTCTGGCATTTACAATTATTGACCAATCAAGACTTACAATTTAATAATGTTGGTGACCATAAGATCTTAGATGACTTTGAATTTCAGTCTGATTGGATGAGAAAGTCGTGAGTTACATGCCCTTGAATTTGACAAAATTGCTGTTTTCGACTTTGTTTTTACTCTATCAACCACAAAATTAATAGTGACCAATCAAGACAAAACTTTGATCTTGGATATAATGGTTAATCACCATAAGATCATGGATGAGTTTGAACTTCAGCACAAATAGACAAGCAGTTGCTGAGTTATCTGCCCTTGAAATGGACAAAATTCTCGTTTTTTACTTTGTTTTCACTCTTTACAACCAGATATATTGACCTATAAAGACAAAACAGGAACATAATGTCGATGACCATCAATTTGTTTTCAGTCTTGATGTCACAAATATTAATTGATTCAAACATAACAATGGCTCATATCATCTAGGTTCAGGTGAGCGATATAGGACCATCATGGTCCTCTTGTTTTAAGTTGTTACCAATAAGCGAGAAACACGCATTTAAAGTTGAGACATAATCGATAAATTGCATATAAATCCGAACTGTTGTCCACAACAATTTGTTCAATTTAACACAAAAATATAAATTTCTCTTAAACGGCGCAATATTTTGGCTTTAAATTTTCGAAATTTTCCTAAGGAAATATGCTCTTTCAGATAAAAATAAAAGTAAAAGGAGGGGTTTCCATAAGGCCGTTTTCCTGGGACCTAAATTTTCCAATGATATTTTCAGTACTAATAGATACATAAAGGGGACGTGTTTTGCCGAAAAGTCTGAATCGAACGGACCTTTGGTTTTGTGTATATTACATATTGAAAGTGGGTGAGGTAATTCTATTCAGGCGCTACCCAAATGTTCTTATTCATCAATTTTCTATCTAGATGTAAACAATCGGCGAACTTTTTTAAAACATTATGTTTTGTATATGAACCCATGTTAAGATGACATAAAGTCCACTGGCTTGCTCATTGTAGATATTAAAATATTTGGCATTTTATGTAATTTTTCAATTTTTTGTATATTTCCATCTCCCAACTTTGGGCAAAACATCAACACGTTTTTATAAAGCGACATATTGGAAAAATATTTTAGGTGAGAACTAGTAAATGGTTTGTGATTACAAAATTATGAGGGATTTTTGATAGCTTGTCGGAAAAATGAGTTACGGGCCCTTGAATGCACGAAACCCCATGACAAATTGTGGAATAAATAACGAAATACATTACTTCTGGCTTTTCTTCGCACAGAAAGGCAGAAATGTTTACTTAGCTTAATTTATAGCTTGCCTCAGCAAATAGTACTACAAATAAGCTATTGCGGACCGTTTCGTCTGTTGTCCGTCCGTTTGTCTATCTGCCCGTCCATAATATAATGTTTACACTCTAGAACCCACAAATATTATCTGATCTTCACCAAACTTTAACAAAATGTGTATGGTCATAAGCTCTTGTGCAAGATGGATTTTGAAGAGAATTGATGCGGAAAGTGCGGAGTTATCTGCCCTTGAATATCAAAAAATGCTATTTTTGACACATTTTTCATTACAAAATTTACAAATATAGCCCAATCAAATTCAAAACCAAATGAAAATGTTTGCATTTACAATGTCTTGGGTGAGTGTGAATTTCATTCAGATCGAAATTGCCAATTTTGAGTTATCCGCCCTTGAATTTGGCAAAATTGCTATTTTTGACTTTATTTTTCTCTTTAGCATCCACAAATATTTAAAAATCAAAGCAAAATTTGAACAAGTTTTTGATGTCCATAAGATCTTTTATCGTTTAAACTTTTGGCATCATTAGAATTGCTCAAGTTATCTGCCCTTATATTAGACAAATTTGTGGGTTTTCGTGTAAATCCATGGCTAATACGGCAATTTCAAGGGCGGATTACTCAGAATATACATTTTCAAACTGGCTGAAATTGTTTCATGTTTGATAAATTATAGACAGAATTAATTTGTCCTCTTTCAGTTTTAATTGCTCCATATGTGTGGATGCTACATGGAAAAAAAGCCGAAAAATAGCATTTTTGCCAAATTCAAGGGCAGATAACTCAAAATTTACAATTTCGATCTGAATGAAATTCACACTCACCCAAGACATTATAAATGCAAATATTTACATTTGGTTTTGAATTTGATTGGGCTATATTTGTAAATTTTGTAATGAAAAATGTGTCAAAAATAGCATTTTTTGATATTCAAGGGCAGATAACTCAGCACTTTCCGCACCAATTCCATTCAAAATCCATCTTGCACAAGGGCTAATGACCATACACATTTTGTTAAAGTTTGGTGAAGATCAGATAATATTTGTGGATTCTAGAGTGTAAACATTATATTATGGACGGGCAGACAGACAAACGGACGGACAACAGACGAAACGGTCCACAATAGCTTATTTGTAGTTCTATTTGCTGAGGCAAGCTATAAATTAAGCTAAGTAAACATTTCTGCCTTTCTGTGCGAAGAAAAGCCAGAAAAAATGTATTTTGTTATCTATTCCACAATTTGTCATGGGTTTTCGTGCATTCAAGGGCCCGTAACTCATTTTTCCGACTAGCTATCAAAAATCCCTCATAATTTTGCAATCACAAACCATTTACTAGTTCTCACCTAAAATATTTTCCCAATATGTCGCTTTATAAAAACGTGTTGATGTTTTGCCCAAGGTTGGGAGATGGAAATATACAAAAAAATGAAAAATTACATAAAATGCCAAATATTTTAATATCTATAACGAGCAAGCCAGTGGACTTTATGTCATCTTAACATGGGTTCATATACAAAACATAATGTTTTAAAAAAGTTCGCCAATTGTTTACATCTAGATAGAAAATTGATGAATAAGAACCTTGGGTAGCGCCTGAATAGAATTACCCCACCCACTTTCAATATGTAATATACACAAAACCAAAGGTCCGTTCGATTCAGACTTTTCGGCAAAACACGTCCCCTTTATGTATCTATTAGTACTGAAAATATCATTGGAAAATTTAGGTCCCAGGAAAACGGCCTTATGGAAACCCCTCCTTTATGACAAAAAATTCTGAAATGTCACTTTAGGTAAAATCCGATTTTGTGGACATTTTGGACTCGTTGTATCACTGGTGGTGAACTTGGCCAAAGCGTGGGACGTTTTTTCGCGATCATAGTATTCCGTCGGTCTTGTTATAAAATAGCGTAACTACGGCATCGATAAAGCCGTAGTTACGAGATTTTATAACAACACAGACGGTTTGTCAATACATATCAGTAAACCCGGTGTATCTTTAGAACAAATTCATTGTTATTAGAAAAGCTATACAATCAGATCTTTAAACTCACATTTAAACGCAAAATATCTGTACCTTGTTGTAGCGTAAAACGTCCCTCGCTTTGAGATCACCACCAATGTATATCATTATCCTGAATGACCTATTGGTAGATTTCGTGAATCGGTCACGGTAACCTGCGTCCAATAATGTCCGTTCTATTGAGGCTTATTCCATTACAAAACGGCGAAATTTTATTCTGGTCTAAATTCAAACATGTTACAGGCGACAAGTTTAAGTTTCGTCCATATCAGGAGAAAACATAATGGGAAATGAAGAAATTGTTTGTCAGAAGAAATTTCTTTAATTTCCACAACGTTAGAGAGTATCCCTTTGAAGTTGAGCATGTTATCATGAGAATATACTTAAGTTTTTTCGAGAAACCGGGGCCAGGTCTTGTATGGTAAAGGGCAAAACACGCATGGGAAAAAGTAGGCAAACCCCTAACTGTGGCAATAATATCAGCATAATCACTGGTGGTGAACTCGGACAAAGCGAGGAACATTTTTCATGGACACAAGGTACAGATACTTCATTTGCACATCCGGATTTTTGTAAACAATACACGTAACATTTTGTTTTACTTCTCTTTCCGTCTTTTTTTAAAGGATGCACTCAAATGGAAGTTACTAAGGTATGTAGATATGATTTATAATACGCACGAAAATATCAGTTTTATCGATCATTATTTTCAACTGGTATAAACGGATTGCAAGTGCACAAAGCGCATATTGAGATCATGTGGGTTGATCTTAATCGCCCGAACGAAATGGTACGATATCACTGTTTTTGTTTATCTATTTGCATTGCAAGTAAACAAAAAAAGACATATAAATGTTCAAATACAGGCTGTAAATGGCAGTTTTCGGTGTCATGTCATTGAAAATCATTGTGCGGTTTCTGCGTGACAACGTTACAGCATGTTTGCGATGTTATCTTTTCCAGCTACGGTGTTTTATGAGAACATGTTTGATAAATTAATCGATTGCACTGGACTTAACGGCACATTTAAACATTTATTCGGTAATATCGCACTGATTTGAGCATCTAACCATAGATTTCCGGCATCAAATTCGAGCACCAGGTACTTGTTTCAATATATATCAATTTGTACTGCCTAACCCCCCTTTCAGATAAATTACTGACAGGTGATGACAATTAGATGACATCATCACCATTATCATCACCATCATCATCATCATCATCATCATCATCATCATCATCATCATCATCATCATCATCATCATCATCATCATCATCATCATCATCATCATCATCATCATCATCATCATCATCATCATCATCATCATTTTTATCGTTACCTTGGAGTTTCACCGGTAAGATTTTCGTTATGCCTTCTTAAATTTGGTACAGGTGGAGAATAAGCTATCAAATGAGAACAAGATGGATCTTGATCAGACAGTGCACATGCAAAGTCTGATCTGGATCCATGTTGGTCGCAAAAGCCTAAATGAACGTTTCCAGATCTATACTGTAATGTTTGTCATTACCATTATCACCATATATTCTAAGGAGGATCCACTGTTTCACACATCCCAGGCCCGTACGAACAGGGGGACTCTTGAGCCAACCCCCCCCCCCCCCTCATATTTGGCAAACATGCCGAATTTTCATCATTTCACATTTAAAACCTTATGGCAAATCTAATTTAGCCCCCCCCCCCAATATTAGACACTGGCCCAGACAGGGCCCATATGGAATTGCTTTCTACGGGCATGCATTCTAAAGTATACTAACGGGAAAAGTTTACTGTGTGTATTTCCTTTTTAATTAACACCTTGACTGCATACGGTACACGAATAAAATTTTACAAATGCACATTTAATCTTTTACTTTCAATAATTGTCAATGTATTACTATACTTGTTATTACCGTAACAATTCCTGAAAGTGAATAAGGATAAGATTCGTGTTTACACGACATTTTCGAGTGTGAACACCGTTGGTATTAATACATGCTATGCAATTGTCCTTAGAAAACAATAGATGATGTCTAACCCACTGAAGGTAATGTTGTCAATAACATCGTAGCAAGACTATGGGTATCGCAAGACGTCTGAAACGGATGGTCTAATCCGTTAATCAGCCTCTACTGCTGATAGAACTCAACTCGGGAAGCAATCTAACTGTAACGTTTGCCTTTTTCTGTCGATTTCACAGATAGTCGTTCCGATAATGGTTGTCTTGTCGGAATGACGTCACGTGTAGACGTTGGATGTGTTGGAATCGTCTCAAAATTGTAGCATGGCAAGTAAATCGAAAACAGTCTAATTAATGGGGTAATTCGACTGTTTTCGATTTACTTGTCATGCTTCAATATCTTGTATTTATTTCGGTACATTTATGAATAATCCTAAAATTGGCGACCATTTGCATGCATTAGACAAGTGGCTACTTTCTTAGGACGGGGAGTATACATGTATTTGTGCTACTATAATTAAATCCATTTGTTTCAATATTTTAGATTTCTTAAAGATAAAATGTTAAAAAAGAGGTCTCACTACATTTCTCCTGAAACAAAAGTTTACGTTCATGATCTGTTTTCATGACTTTAAAACATCGCCGCCAAACAATACGACGTCCTTCCCACGTTTTGTGTAATTGACGTTGAAGTGCGTATAGCAAACATTGAATCAAAAGAAGAATAGATCTATACTGAAAATAATTTGGCTCCTTTTTTCTTAATATTTTTCTTTCATATTTTCTTATTTAGTACACACATTTTAACTTCTCAACATATAAAATCTATGTATTTTGACATCTAGAGCAGTCAGCTAGACAAATTGGCGGACGGGTAGAAAAACGGACGGACGGGCAAACGAAGCACTATCTATATGGTGGTCATTACTGAAAGCCTTCTAATTGGGGGCTGCAATACCAGATAGGCCTATTGTTTTGGAAATGATTATTGTATACCATTAATTCGTCTTTGAAAAAGAATAATTTTTATCTACTATATATAGAGCTAGTGACGTTTTTTCGGACAAACACTAATGCTTCGTCGGTGTAAATCTAAAACGTCACAAACTCAACTTTATTGAAGCTGTAGTTACGGGATTTTATAACAACACCTACGATTTATCCATATTTAACCGAAAACCCATTCTATTGTTAGGACAAAAGTCATTGCAATTCGAACAGTTATTGAAAATGTTCACGGTATCATAAATAAACCGTACAAGTCCCCTTCAAAAAACGTTAACTACGATTTTCACATCGGAAAAAAATTTCTACTCCAAGAATTGTTATACCAACTTCAGAAATAAAATAACAAAACTGACAATAGCCTCTAAGTGTCTCTCCGATTCGTCCATATTGTTTTGGGCGGATAAACATGTGCAAATCGTTGTGTACATGCTCAAACTACTAAAACTGGTTTTTAAACGCGCATTTAAACATGAAGTATCTGTACCGTGTGTTCATGAAAAATGTTCCTCGCTTTGTCCGAGTTCACCACCAGTGATAATAGTATTTTGGTGTTTTATTTACAAACCACCACCACCACCAATAATAATAATAACAACAACAACAACAACAACAACAACATATATCGTCGTTTTAAATTCAAAACCTCGTATCTCGTTTTTGGAAAAATTTGAAGGGGAGAGATAAATTGTAATAACTTTTCCCAAACTGAATTGCTTTACTTGAAATTCGGGCATATTGTTCATAAATAATGTAGCATTGATACTGATTGGTAGAAATATCTCAAAACCTGCGAGAATAGACTCCTTTCATTTATGTTTTAGTCCGTACCCGCGGAACATTTTCGGTAACCCGAGTATTTCCTGATGAAAATTCGCTCGTTGATTTACAACAGAGCGCTGTCCCATTCAAAAACAAAAGAAAAGTCCAACACAGCGACATAACTTATGTCGGAATGTTCCTTTTTTTTAAAGGGGGAATGGCACTTAAAATCATGCAAATTTTTCGAGAACTTCGTACAAAATAAATATGCATTATGTAAATATGGCCTTTAAATTGCATCTATGCCAAATCTTAGCTTTCTATCTTGTGTATTGGCTAGGATGTCGACGGATTTAAAACCCCATATGTTCCATTATTGTAAATATTATCCCCGGGACAACAAATCATGAGGTTTTAAATCCGTCGACATCTAAGCCAATACACAAGGTAGAAAGCTAAGATTTGGCATATATGTAATTTAAAAGACCATATTTTAATAACATATATTTATTTTTTTTGTACGAAGTTTTCGGAAAATTTGCAAGTTGTTAAGTGTTATTCTGCCTTTAAGGTTTACGAACTGAGAATGAAAGGCAGAGCCAGAGGTGAAATTTGAAAAGTGCCAGTAATTCCTAAACTGTGTTACATTTCCATTTTAAATACAAACATATCAAACATTTTGTATGGTTTAGAATTTTGAATTTATGCATACTTATGGAAATATTTGACAAAAATGTTCAAAATTACCTCCCTTGCATATGAATATAGGGTAAAATAATATTTTTAAATTATTTTTTTCTTGAAGCATAATCTTGCAATCCGGCATGGTGAATCAACTTCCGTGAAGTGTATTTACAAGCGTGTGTAATTTGATGCATTTTGTATAGCTAGAAATTGTTTTTTTTTTCATTCTAAAGTCGTAAACCTTAAATGGGACAGCGCTCTGATGTAAATAGCTACATCCAAATATCAAAGAGCGAGTTGCCATCAGAGAAGACTCGGATTAACTTCCTTGGGCAAACAAAGGGTTTATGGTAAGTTAACAGTGTACTCATGAGAATTGTTACTAAAAATAGTAACAAATCAACATTATCAAAACGAGGATCCCAAAAAACGTGGAGAAAACAATGACGACGCACGTGCATTCAACATACAGCGATAAAGCGCACGTGCATTCGATATCCAGCGATAAAGCGAAGTTTTAAGTGGAACAAAAACTATGAAATTGAATGAATTCATTCATAGCCGGTAAGATAGTTATTTTATTGGACTTACAGTCAACCGTTCCCCGTTTTAAAAATTTCGCCTTTTGCCTCTAAGGACGACTTCCGGAGGCTGTTGTGTGTGTGTGTGTGTGTGTGTGGGGGGGTCTTAGTGGAAACTTGTCCATTGTCTAAACTGGACACACAA
This sequence comes from Fragum sueziense, assembly GCA_963680895.1. NCBI lineage: Eukaryota > Metazoa > Mollusca > Bivalvia > Cardiida > Cardiidae > Fragum > Fragum sueziense. The sequence goes on from OY804598.1 coordinate 7,414,885, forward strand.
GTTTTTACTTTGAAAATCGCGAGAATCGACATACGAGGTTTTGCATTTACACCGACGATATGCCACATATTTCATTTTTTCCTTTTTCTTTCCAGTGTTTATTTGGGGATAGCTTTCGTTTTTTTACCCCTTTCCCAAACAAGACCTTGTTTTGACGTCCGTTATAGAACAGGCTTGGGAAAACATTGAGACAAAAGAAGAAACTGCTGAAAATCAGCAGTTTCTCCTTTTGCCTCAATATTTTCTTGGCTATATAGATCTATATATATCACTCACAATTTTAATCTTTATTACCATACATTTTGTCGACCGCAGCAGCTTTTGAATTGTGCATGCATAAATTGTGTTGGTTCGACGTCGCCCGAATAATTACGACGTCCTTTGAATCTTATTAGGGGTGGAATACCTTTTAAATGAATTGTGGTATTTACTTTCAGGTTCTGTACAGAAGAAGTTAAAGGTGTAGTGACATCAGTTATTGTCGGCAAACTCATAATGTTTATGCAAATGAATGTGACCCGTCACGCTCAAAGGGACCTTATCCGAACTCCAAAAATCCAAATTCTGACAAACTTGTCAGACTCAGCAAAGGTTAACCAGATGCTGTATTCGAAAAATGAACGTAGGGTAAGATAGGGAAAACATTCCAGATATCAAAAATTGCAAACAAGTGAAAAGTGTCGGCCCTAGACTGGCTGCGCGGACTGTGCAGACTGACTAGGGTCGATATTTTTCACTCACCCCATAAGGTCCCTTTTAGCATGATGGGTCACAAATGTGAATAACCTAGAAGGGAAAAAAGAATTAGTTCTTTTTGAACAATTTCCTCTTTTCTCAGCGTGTTTAATACGCATGAACTAAATTTTTTATGATAAAATATACATGTATTAATTATCAGAATTTGACATGAAATACCTCATGATGACTCTATTTCGTGACTTTAATTTGAGGAAATTAAGCAGTTTCTTTGAAAATGAAGGGACATTCTACTGATTTTCTTGAATTGCCATTGGGACCTTGTAGCTTATTCGGCTGGGGAGAGCATTATTTATGAACAAAACTGTAAGTGAATTGCTGATAGTATGTTTTAATTTGACTCATGACAGGTCGGCATTGTACATTCCAATTTGTGTGCTTATGTGGATTCATTTATCGTAGCTGTCGGGGGTTTCTTCAGCTGATCCATCTTGTAAGGCCCTCATTTCGTCGTAGACATATTCCCGGATAGATTTATCTTCCAGTAGTATTTGTAGTTCCTTCATCAATGCAGGAAGGTCAGCCAGGGCTAGTTCTTTATGAATTTCGTCCATTTCTGGGTGTCCCTGGTGCATGGTTAAGGACGGATTTGAGGTTAGGGAGGTATTGGATGTCACGAAATCTTCGGCAAAGGGGAGAGGAATCGGACAGGCGAGCGGGAGACTGATTCCAAACTTTTTAATCTGCAATTATAACATAACAATGATATGCCTAACTTCAAATCAAGGCCATTGGCTCTCACAACATATTTAACCCTTTCCCAAACAAGACCTGCTTTTGACGTCCTTAGAAGGAAAGGCTTGGGAAAACATTGAGGCAAAAGAAGAAAGTGCTGATAACCAGCACTTTCTCCTTTTGCCTCAATATTTTCTGAGCTATTTTGTACATAAATTCTTTCTTTGGCAACATTCATTTTACCGTCTGCAGCAACTTTCAATTTGGACCACCCTAAAATATTGTCGATTGGGAAAGGCTTAAAATTGTACTCAACTTGAAAGTAGAAGAAACATGTATACAAACCAAAGAAATCAAATTGAAAGTGTTGGAATTAGGTCATAATCATTTCGATACCATAAACAAGCAGACCCCTACACACCCATATTCTTAACCCTTTCCCAAACAAGACCTGGTTTTGACGTCCCTAATAGAGACGGCTTGTGAAAACATTGAAACAAAAGAAGAAACTGCTGATAACCAGCAGTTTCTCCTTTTGTCTCAATATTTTCTTTGCAATATGTTACACAAATCATATCTTTAAAAACATCCATTTTGTCATTTGTGGCAGTTTTTGAAGTTGATCACCCTAAAATATTGTCGTTTGGGAAAGGGCTAATATCCACCTGGAACAACGACAAATTCTTTTACAACTGTGACATAAATACAACTAACTTGTAAATTCACTCCGTCAAGCTAAACGCATTTGAAAGTTGATCTGAAAAAGGGTCCGTATAAGTAAACCATTTGAGGAAGCTATATTTCAAGATCAGTCAGATTAACAGAGAGCTATTCTTCTCTTTTACGATTGATACAGGTCATAAAGAAAATATTGGAGTCCAATATGGTTCCGGAGGATGTGTATACATAGACTGACCTGGAACCATGTTTGGCCCAAAAAGCCTCAAAAGACCCTTTTCCAGACCCATGCGCATTCTTTTTTAAAAAAATCTGACGTCTTGATATTTATTGAATTTAGTAACCACAGTGGACAATCACGTGATGCAACAATTTCAGAAAATCTTCAATAATTGTGTCAATACGGGACCGATTTGAATTCAGTTTGAAGCAGAGAAGGTGGACAGACGTTACGCATTAGACGGACGTGGTTGAATTTTGAAAAATCAACTGATAAAAAAGTTATTGAAGATAACTCAAAATTTTGGTTTATCTTCAATAACATTTTTATCAGTTGATTTTTCAAAAATCCAACAAGCCCAGCTTATTCCTGGTATTTTTCCACATTCTGTGCTTAAAACCGAATTCAAATTGGTCAAGTATCAAAAAAGATATTGAAGCTTATCGGAAATTCTGAGTCACGTGATTGTATACCGTGGCAACGTTGGCGATTGGTCTATCTGACAGAAGAAATGTGTGTGTGTGTGTGTGTGTTGTTGTTTTTTTTTAACTCTTAGAACCATAAAATTATTTGATATTCGTACCCTCAGATCCAGGTTTCCCGTCAATTTAGCACAGATGCGTTTTCTTCTCAGATCTATGTTGTAGAAGACGAGGCAGACATCAGCACGGATTACCTTCAGTTTTGGGATACCGCGACATATGGATACACCCTTCTTTACTGGAAAGAGACGAAAAAAGTCATTAAATGGCAATGAATAAACGAGTTAGAACATTAATTCGATCGTTTAACTCACGATCAATGATTTGGTAATTGTTAAAAATATGTATCGGTTGAAAAAGTGTTTGTGTTGGGTCATTTTCAACAACAAGAAGTAGAATGTTTGTATACAAGTCTACAGTTATAAACAACGAGTTATACGAGATTTTTATAACAACACCGACGAAATACTATTTGTTTGTCCGAAATCACGTGACGATTTAGATGATAAACTCGCTCTATATTGCTTTTTTTGATGCAAGACTAGATAGGTGTATCATGAAAACAGATACCATGGCGTCAAATTTTTTGGTTGAATTTGTTGAATTTGCAGCATCACATACAAATCAGATGCTGTCTGTACTCATTTGAATTATATTGTCGTTATGGCGATCAACTTATTTTGTAGAAGGCATTTGAATTCTTTAACCCTTTCCAAAACAAAACCTGGTTTTGACGTCCCTAATAGAAAATGCTTGGGAAAACATTGAAACAAAAGAAGAAACTGCTGATAACCAGCAGTTTCTTCTTTTGTCTCAATATTTTCTTTGCTATATTGTACACAAATTCTATCTTAAACAAGGTCCATTTGTCGTCTGCAGTAGCTTTTGAAATGGAAATTTTGAAAATTTGCCGTTTGGAAAAGGGTTAATAACCAATGCCATCATGGAAGGTCGCAGTTATTAGCAAGAATTCTGTGTGTACTTATATTCAATCTGTTTTAATATATTCCAGGGGTTGTTAAATTTATTTGAAAACCTCTTTATTCAAACCATTAACAATGAAACATGCTTTAGTGCAGTTACGGAACAGGTTGGCTATCTAACGTAACTTTATGGAAACGTACACACGCTCGCTTTCAAGTTGTTTTGAAAATATAATTAACATTAAGGATGACCAATCTTAGTGAGATTCACGCGACGTCGGATATTTTCATGTGACGTCTTTAACATTCGTTACGTATCCAAACCTATTCGGGCGACGTCGTAAACATTCGACAGTGGAACGTTCAACCGCCGAATGATTACGACGTCGTCCGTAAATTCAGACTTCGCGTGAATCTCATTAGGGGTAGGCTACCTTAAACCGGGGATGGCGCCATCAAAAGCGCGTACGGCGCACTTTATCCCGTGAAATTCTCTGGGTATAAGCCTGGAAATTAGGGAAACTCCTACTACGAAACGAACGATTCTTGCTTGTGTGCGTTTCCAAAAAGTCACGTGGAAAAGCCACTCTGGCCGCCTGGCGGAATGTTTTAAGGTTTACGAACTATATATATATTATTAATCCTCCTTATACAGAAGAGCAAAAGATTATGCTTCAAGAAGAAAATAATTTACAAATATTATTTTACTCAATATTCATAGGCAGGGTAGGTAATTTTGAACATTTTTGTCAAATATTTCCATAAGGATGCATTAATTCAAAATTCTAAACCATACAAAATGCTTATATTTGTATTTGGAATGGAAATATAACACAGTTTAGGAATTACTGGCTCTTTTCAAATTTTGCCCCTGGCTTTGCATTTCATTCTCAGTTCGTAAACCTTAAGGGCAATCTGATTAAAATCCGATGTTTACAAACATAAATATATATTGAACACCAGTAAGAGGTCATCTGCTATAATCCTGGGAAAATCAAAGTCGGTAATATTTAGTCTAACAAAATAAATCTCCTGTAAAATGTGAATTTCCATAATAAGCCCGTGCAGAAATATGTTTCTGCACATAAATTTTGATATCCCCAAGACCTTAAGGTCGATGTGTATCGCCAGACAGAATTTTAAAGCGTTTATTTGATTGGTCAGGAAAAAATGTAAATGAAGATGACCACTAACTCGTGCCTGTCAGATCTTATTGTTAGTTAATACCGGATTTTGATATAATTTGTGTTAAGGTAGAATACCCGTAATGTGGCCATTTTGAGATTCACAAAACATCGAAATTTTTCTAGCGACGTGGAACCTTACTATCCGAACCTATTCGCACGCGGTCGTAAATATTCGGCGGTGGAAAGTTCCACCGCTGAATGTTTTCGACGTAGCCCGAATAATTCCGACGTCGCACGAATCTCATTAGGGTTGGACTACCTTAAAAGATATACTTACAGGACATGGTTTTCTTGTAGAGGGTGTGACCGTTCACCCGTAACGCAACACTAAATCCTTTAACGTGCCTCAAATACGCAATGTCAAGACATCCTGAAGTCAAACCAAATTACATTTAAGGTATTACATCCATCATAACATATTAAACACTTCGGAGAATCCCTGCCACGGATTACACCAGAAGATACTCATTCTAGGATACCCCGGGGTCTGCTACGCCATGTGTAGGGCTATCCGAGGATGAAAGTTACACGAAGAGATTCACTGGTGGTGAACTCGGCCCAAGCGATGGACGTTTTTCGCTGCAACAAGGTACAGCTTTTTTGTGTTTAAATGTGAGTTTAAAGATCTGATTGATTAGTTTTTTCTAATAACAATAAATTTGTTCTAAAATAGACCGGATTTACAGATATGTATTGACAAATCGTCGGTGTTGTTTTAAAATCTTGTAACTTTGGCTTTATCGGAGCCGTAGTTACGATATTGTATAACAACACCGACGGCATACAATGATCGCGAAAAAAAACGTCCCACGCTTTGGCCGAGTTCACCACCAGATAGTTTGGTATCGAAGGATAGATGTACAATCTTAACGAAAATTTACAGTTTATTTAATTATTTCCCATACGAAAATTATTAGAAAAATATTAGAATTAGAAAGCTGCTTCGTACGATGGAAAAGAAAATTGATAAAGATTTTATATCTTTTAGCATAATATCCGCGAAAAAATTATAAAGGCAAGAGGAGAAAATTATGATTATAGCATTATTTCTTTTGTTATGATGTTGTTGTTTTTTCTAAAATGTCTCTGTAATTGACGTTAAAACAAGTCTTGCATTAAATCTTATAGTTTGTGCGGAATCGGTTGCATACGAAAAAAAAAAAATAAATAAAAAAAAATAAAAATAAATAAATAAAAAATAACTGAAAGTGTTGAATAATTGTTTGATTCTTTTTATAAATAAACCATGAAAATAATCCTATTTCTCTGCTTTCAACAAAAACCTCGCAACTGCAGCTTAAAACAAGCTGCAGTTACGAGGTTTTTGTTAAAAAGCGTCGATTTACTGCACAGATTGATTAAGGCTATCTTGTGGACGAGATTTGCGTACAAATTATTCTTTACCTATCATTTACAAGCTCTTCAAAGTGTTTTGCCTTGACTTACTCATTATCAAAATTACAACGAATCACGAGTTTATCATCGCTTTTTTTTAAAGAACACAACATCGCAAATACTTCATTTTCAAAACTGCAGTTACTATCTTTTGGAAGAAAAGTCATGCCATGTCAACAATACTTGAACGACATAATAAATAAATCTTATTTTACCTTTTTTGTATTTTCCATGCAAGAGTTAACCTTGACCACCTATTGTTTTCGTGACACAAAACGATATAATACAGTATCAGTATAATTATGACTGTATTAACAGAAAATAGACATGGTTTGGACGTGTAAGTTAACAGAAGACTGGAGAAACATTTGGACTAAAGAAGAAAATACTGATTATACAAGCATTTTCTGAATTTGCATTAACCCATTACCACACAATGACTCTTTTTGACTCCTTAAAAGACAATGGCTTCGAAAAACATTGTGGAAAATGAAGAAATTGCTTGTTACAAGCAATTTCTTCATTTCCCACATTTTTTCTACCAGAAAGATCAAAGAATGTGAAATTTCATTCAATTCATATTGTCGTCTGCAGCATCTTTGAATTTGAACAAGTCTGAAATTATGCTGTTTAGGAAAGGGTTAATAGTTTCTGTCCTATATTTTACCGTGAGATTGAATTTTATCTTAATCAACACCAAATATTTCGTATGCAGCTGTGAATTTGAACAGTCCATATTTTTGTCGTTTGGGAGAAGGGTTTTCCTAAACAAGACCTTGTTTTGACACTCTTTAAAGAAGAGGATTGGGAAAACATTGTGGCAAAAGGAGAAAATGCTGATAATCAGCATTCTCTCCTTTTGCCTCAATATGTTCTGTACAATATTGTACATAAATTTTGTTGTCATTATTGTCTATTTTGTCGTCTGCAGCAGATTTCAAATTGGATTACCCTAAAATTTTATCGTTTGTGAAAGGGTTTATTTGTCATCATCTTATGAATAATTATGATAACCCGACTTACCACTTAACGTGAATGAGGCCTTCTTGAAGACAAGGTTAGCTGAGAAGTGTTGTTTCACACAACAGTTACATGATGAACCGCGACAACTGCAGCTACCCTTCACCGGGCTACGTCTTCTCCTACGTCTCCTCCACCAGGATACGTCAGGAACAACGTCATCGTCCACTGAAACGTTAAATGATAAGTACAAACAGAGGGGAATCATGTGACAAAATCAATGTGTTGTTTCACGCAACAGTTATACGCTGAACCGCGACAACTGATGTTACCCTTCACCGGGCTACGTCTGCTACTACGTCTTCTCCACCAGGAAACGTCTGGAACGACGTCATCGTCCACTGAAACGTTAAATGATAAGTACAAACAGAGAGGAATCATGTGACAAAATGCATGCGTTGCTTCACACATCAATTATACACCATACGACGACAACTGCTGCTACCCTTGACGGAGCTACGTCTTCTCCTGCGTCTTCTCCACCAAGAAACGTCTGGAACGACGTCATCCTCCACTGAAACGTCATGTGATAAGCAAAGCTTCAAATAAGATAACAATTATACATCGACCCACGACAACTGCAGCTACCGTTCACCGAGCTACGTCTTCTCCTGCGTCTTCTCCACCAGGAAACGTCAGGAACGACGTCATCCTCCACTGAAACGTCAAGTGATATGCAGAGCTACATATAAGAGGGATTAAAAATCATTCTTAATTTGTCATTTAAACTAAAAATCCTATGCTGTGTGTACTGATTTGAATTGTCTCAATAAGACGATTCCAATTAGTATCTACAACAAAGGTACGTTGATGAACAATAAATGAAATAATTCATCTTGAGAAGTCGATACCCCCCCCCCCTTGTCTTTAGCGCTGATGATTAGTGTATACAGCGGGAACTTACGTGACATAATATTTTCATTATCTTTTTTAATCCGATATAGGAGAAGATTTGTAGTAGAAAAAAAGCGGTAAAGTCAGTGATTTTCTTGATTTGATTTGATCGTTTAAACAATACCTGATTTCATCAGAGGCTGTTTAAAAAATCATTCGCATGCAGCAAATCCATGGCGTTTTCCCAACTTTAAGTCTATCAAAAATTAATATTACATATTGTACTCTTTCGTGGATCAAGTATGTGTCTTGATTCGATAAAGAAAAAAGTCTTGGCGGGTATTTAGTGGCATCGTATTTCTTTCCCGATTTAATTTTCCACAATATTATATCGTCTCTTTTCATAAAAAATCTCGTATCTGCAGCTTAAAACAAGCTGCAGATACGAGGTTTTCGTTGAAAAGCATCGATATCAGTTTCGTTCCCGGTCTTACCTTGTTTAGTGCCGATAGCTTGTTCAAGATCTAGTTTAGAAAGAATATGTAGCCAGTCTACATCATCGTCATGTTTTCCAGGCAGGGCAATGGTGTCTTCATTTGTAACATTGCTGGTGGGGTCATCCAAGTCGTACTCTTTGATATCTAGAATGGACAAAAAGCAATCTCATTAGGACAACCTTTGGAAAACAGTACATGTATCAAGGAACAGTCGAAGACAAGAATGTTTCAATCAATCACATAATCACTTTCTTACCATACGACGGTAATTCAACCCCTTTGGAGGGAGCAACAACAACAAAACAAAACCATCGAAGACTCTGATTATTATAATTTACCTTTGTGTATTTTCGAAATTATTTATTTTGTTGGCTGCGTTAACCCTTTCCCAAACAGCAAATTGTCAAAATTTCCATTTCAAAAGCTGCTGCAGACGACAATTGGACATTGTTTGTGAATAATATTGCACAGACAATATTGAGACAAAAGGGGAAACAGCTGGTTATCAGCAGTTTCTTCTTTTGTCTCAATGTTTTCCCAAGGTCTTGTTTGGGGTTAATATTCAACCTGGACTAAACTAAATACAATATACTCGAACGTGTAGTGCTAGATTATTCAACTGAACATGATGGTGTTTTTGTAAGTAAGGTAATATGACAAATCACACCTTACCTTTTGCATATGGCTTTACGAGCTCATACAACTCTGAGTTAGTGAGAGAGAAGACGTCATTGACCACACAGCAGATCAGAAGTCCAGTAAATAATCCAACAATCTTCATCTTGAAGGTTTTGCAAGATGGTCCTGGTAGCTTGTGGGACCGGCCTTATATTCGAACTAGGGTCCGGTCTTCACAGGATACACTCAAGGGGGTACTAGAATTGGGCCATGGACATGCCATGTGAAAAGTGGCGTGAGCAAAGCTTGTCATTCAAATATTAAAATATAACAAGAACAAGTTATAGGCAGGTACCATTTAAACGCAGTTCCCCAACAAGCACTTATTTTTGTTTAATAGAGTTGTGTATTGCTGTAATGTAGAAAATATTTACGGTGCAATAGTAATACTGCATGTAAAGCATCTTGTTGTTAGTGAAAGGAGTAAATTACTTCACGTATTGGACTTATGCAAATGCAGGAATGGTCGCAAAAGCATTGTTGCAAAAGACGAAGGCATTCGTTCTCACGCAACCCACGCCAATCCAAGATTTAAAGGTTCCGGAATTCTTATTTCATCATATATCAGCTACAATACAAAGATGCCTGATAATTTTGACATCATAATTATTATATCAGTCATGTTCGCCAATTGATTATGTTACGATGTGAAGTGTAAATAATCAATCCGTGTTTATGACTTGAAACTAATGTATTATCTCCCATTATAATAAAGACGTTAGTTTATTATCTGCCCATGAATCGCTAAACGCCTAGTTTTGAAAATATTTACAAAATGGAAGTTTACTTGTAGACAGCAATCCAAAATTCAAAGCCAGACACCCCTTGGGCAGAAAAATTAAAATCAAAATGGTAAAATATGAATGTTACATTTATAAGCGTCTACCATAGTCTACCATTGTGGGGCGCCGTGGTCTAGAGGTGGGACGAGGGAATAGGGATCGAGAGGTCCTGGGTTCAAATCCCACCGAGGTCACGGGAATTTTTCTGAGCAAAAAAGTTACCCCACGTTGCTCCTCTTCACCCAGGTGTATAAATGGGTACACGGGAGAGTTGAAAGCCGATGTGCTGTGGCTGCCGCAGGCGCCGACTGTAAACAGCCGACTTGAAGCTCGATGATCGTGGAGTAAAGTGTGAAAGTCGCGCGAATATGGACTCAGTTCGTAAATTTGAGACTATAAACCACCTTTACTTTACTTTACTTTATATCTCCAGTTTTCAAAGAGATGTACCTGAGGTGGTTCTACCAATAACAGCCATTAACCCATTACCAAACGACAAAAGTTACGACTAGTCCAAATCCAAAGATGATGCTGACGACAATTTCAAGTGAATGAAATTTTGCATATTTTGTTTGTCTTTTTACGTAGAAAACATTGTGGAAAATGAAAAAAAATGCTCGTTACAAGCAATTTATTCATTTTCCACGATGTTTTCCAGAGCCATGATTTTCTAATGGGTCAAAAAGAGTCATTTTGTGGTAATGGGCTAATTAGAGTCCCGGAACTTACATTATCAATTATAAAGCAGTAAAATGAAATATGAAGAACTTTGCGAAATTGGGAATACCACAGCTCACCTCTATGCGTTTCTCCTGAAAGGTATGTAAAGTAAGAACTTGCAATTAGTTCTTATTAAGGTATTCCATCCATCATTAGATACGAAACACTTCGTGAAACTTCGGGCGTTATTCGTGAGAACGGAAGTAGGTGATGGTATGCCATTGTCAATTTCCTGACATCATCCGTGACAAAGGAAAGTAACGAGGGATATTCTCGTAAATTTCCGTTGTCATGGATGACGCCTAAATTGCTCGATATCTAATGATTGGTGGAGTACCTTAAGGTTTTCAATCCCTAATTAGGACCAAAGAGCCAGCGGCGAGATTTGAAAAGTGCCAGTAATTCCTAAACTTTGTTACATTTTCATTCCAAAAATAAACATAAGCATTTTGTATGGTTAAGAATTCTGAATGAATGCATACGTATTGAAATATTTGACATTTTTTTTTCAAAATTACATCACTTTCATATGAATATAAAGTAAAATTATATTTGTAAATTATTTTCTTCTTGAAGCATAATCTTGAAATCCGTCAAGGTGAATCAAGTATTTTAACAAGTGTGTGTAATTTGATGCATTTCGTATGGCTAGAAAGTGGTGCTTTAAATGATGAGCTGTATACCTTAAATACATTTTGTAATCTTCTTTTAAAGAATTGATGTTCTTTTTGGTGTTATCATACGCTTTACATCATATTGCGTGAGAGACGACTCCGCTGATACGGCCACGTTTAAAATGACATTTCACGATTATTTTTACATAAATTTTACTTTCATTCTATCTGAAAGAACATGTTTTCTTATGAAAATTCTGAAAATTTAAAGCCAAAATATTGAACCGTTTACGAGAAATATATATTTTGTGCTGAAATTAAACAAATGGTTGTGGACAACAGTTCAGATTTATATAGAATTTGCCATTTCTGTATCAACTTTGAAGGCGTATTTTTCGCTTATAGATAACAACTTCAAAAAATGATAGCGTTTCTACGCATTAGAATAAACAATCTTTGCATCAAGACATACTTTAAAAATGAAATAAATGTGAAATGTCACTTTAAAGGTCCAGCAGTGCCTTATGTGAAGTGTATTTTCACGTATGATCGTATGGCTAGAAAGTGTTTTTTTTTTTTAATTAGGGACTGAATACCTTCAATGGTTTGCAGTGTTGTCGTATCTTTAGCAAGTTGATTACAGCACATCTCATTTTCCCGTGCAGTCTATATGTACATTTAAACAATGGATTTAAAAGTTCATGTCCACGAAGCGGAATCAGGACATACTTATAAGGACAATAGGAAAAATACAATACACCATATACAAACAATTTTGACATACATTTAAAGTATTTCAAAAGATATAGGTAACGATAAATGGCATGGAAAAACATATCCAGCTAATAGCTAGAAATAACCTGCTATGCCATTAATCGTGAAATTAATTTTCAATAAAAAATACATAATTTCAAGGTGGGTAACCCACGTGACTTTTGGGAAGCGTTCACACCGAAAAAATCGTCCGCTTCAAGGTTTTGTTTCTCAGCCGATGCGCTACGGATTTTGACGAGATAAAGTGCACGGAACGCGCCTTTGAGGGGGCTATTCCCAGCTCTAATTCACTCTGCTCCAAATCCCATGATTTCTTCAAACATTCAAGCGAAAGTTTTTTCGGTGCATGTGAACGCTTTCCACTTTCGTTTTGCACTTAAAAATATTTTGGCTCGAATGTTTGAAGAAACCACTAGATTTGGAGCAGAGTGAGTTAGAGCCGGGAATAGCCCTCTCAAAGGCGCGTTCCGTGCACTTTATCTCGTCAAATTCCGTAGCGTATAAGCTGAGAAATTAAACAAAACATACATTGAAGCGGACGGTTTTGTCAGTGTGAACGCTTCCTAAAAGTCACGTGGGTAACCCACCGTGAATTTCCGATCTCCATGTTTCGGACTCAGGGTTGTTAATAACGTGACTCAGAATACTTTTACTGTTAAAAGGGTTACTTAAGATCAACCAATATTTTGGTTGATCTTCAACATTTTTTATCAGTTGATTTTTTTTTTCAAAAATCCACTACGTCCATCTTAAGCGTGACGTCTGTCCGCCTTCTCTGCTTCAAACCAAATTCAAATCGGTCTCGTATTAACAAAATTATTGAAGATTTTCTGAACTTGTTGTATGACGCGATTATCCACCGTGGGACTAACCACTCTTTAGTAAGAGGTTTTGAATCGTTTATCAAATAGAACACCAGCTCTACGGTACCACTGGTGGTGAACTCGGCCAAAGCGAGGGACGTTTTTTCGCGAACAATGTATTCCGTCGGTGTTGTTATAAAATCTCGTAACTACGGCTTCGATAAAGCCGTAGTTACGAGATTTTATAACAACACCGACGGTTTGTCAATACAAAACGGTAAACCCGATCTATTCTTAGAACAAATTCATTGTCATTAGATAAAGCGATCTTTTAACTCACATTTAAACGCAAAATATCTATACCTTGTTGTAGGGAAAACGTCCCTCGTTTTGGCCGAGTTCACCACCAGTGAGTTCGGAAACTCCAGACACAGAGCAAATGGTTACACAAAGAAAATCATCGTCTAGAGTTGGTACGACTTTTGTCACATTTTTTTAAAACTTTCTTGTACAACTATTTTGTTTGTAGGCTTAAAAGGATAATGTTTCAAACCAACGGTTGGCTTAGAGACTATGGCGGGGGATCACGTGATACAACGATCGTAAAAAAGCCTTCAATAAATCTGTTACTACGTGACCGATTTTACATCGGGGTTGGAATAAAAAAGACAGGGGAAAGACATTGTTTTGTTAAGTAAGAATGATCTTTTCTAACACGTGGTACAAAATTATTGACGACTAGCCAAAATTTGGTTGGTTACCAATTTTTTTTTTAATAAAAGGTTGTCTAAAAGATCCACCAAATCCAGATAAAAATCCTTGCTTTTCCTCTTCTTTTCTGTTTTGTTTTTCCGAAATGGTCTTAAATTTACATTATTTACAAAAATTGAAAAGTTGTGTCACGTGATTCCCCGCAAAGAAGACGCACTTCACCTAACAAACCGGCATATCGTCGTTTTTCACCGAAAACCTCGTAACTCTAGCTTGTTTTAACCCTTTCCCAAACATCAAAATAATAGGGTGGTCCACTTCAAAAACTGCTACAAATGACAGGATGGATGTTACTTAAGATACTATTTGAATGAAATATGGCATAGAAAATATTGAGACAAAAGGAGAAACTGCTTGTCATCAGCAGTTTCTTCTTTTTTCAATGTTTACCCAAGCCTTTTCTATTAGGGACGTCAAAACCAGGTCTTGTTTGAGAAAGGGTTAAGTTGTAGTTACGAGTTTTTCGATGAAAAGCAGTGATATTGTGTTTACACGGATGTCCTGGTATAGTGACAGGATGCATTGGATCCTTGGTTTGAGTTCGTCAGTACTATGGAAAAATACTTTCAAACTCTGAAAAATCCCTCAACTTCAGGAAGTCTTAACCCTTTCCCAAACAAGAACTGGTTTTGACGTCCCTAATAGAGTTGGCGTGAGAAAACATTGGGACAAAAGAAGAAACTGCTGATAACCAGCAGTTTCTTCTTTTATCTCAATATTTTCTGAGCTATATTCTTCACAAGTTCTTTCTTAAACAACATAAATTTTATTGTTTGCAGCACCTTTTGGATAAGACCACCCAAAAACATGTGTCGTCTGGGAAAGGTTTAAAGTCTAAATGACGGAATAAAATGCCGTGACAGTCGAATGAGCCATACGTAAAAAGCCCGCTTGCAACTTGGTTGCTCTGGGTTAAAATGTGCATTCAGTAAACTGTATGCAAAGTTATAAACTGTCAAGCCATTATATTTTACAAACAATTTCAGTGTGTATTCTAATTTCGTTTTTTTCCGTTTTTGCGGGAATTTACAATGCCACACTGTGGAAGATGTTGCAGACAACGAAGTGCATTTTCACTTAAAGGAAGACTGGACCTTTTTAAATATAATTAGATCTATATATGTAGCACAGACAATATCAGGGCAAAAGAAAACGATGCTGAAAAATAAAGATAATCATGTATTAAGAGTTAAAGAATGTCTTTAATTGTCAACATTTTTTTTATCCACACAATTATTTCATTTTCTTTTCTTTGGAGAGACAAACAGTTACATTAAAAATAGTATTTTAAATGTTTAATTAAGACATCTGGACACAAATAAAGATTTTCATTCTTTCATCATTTTTATACATCCGAAAGAACGAAGTTATATATATGATACTAATTTACATGTAAAATGTCAGTTGTTTGGAGTTCGATATTGAGCTGTTTACACTGGTAAATATTGTAAATATTTGCCAAAATATCGTGACTGGGTTATGAATAAGCATTGTCATCACTTGTTTACTGTCGCTTTTCAACAAAAACCTCGTAACTGCAGCTTGTTTAAGCTGCAGTTACGAGTTTTTTGTTGAAAAGCAACGATGCTTTCAAATAGAAGTTCTGGAATCTAGTGTCCATGTCCGTATTTTACTTCCGGTGCCTCGATCTCGAAGCGCTCTGGTTGTTCCTCATCTTCGAAGGCCCTCATTTCGTCGTAGACATATTCCCGGATGGTTTTATCTTCCAGAAGTATTTGTAGTTCCTTCATCAAAGCAGGAAGGTCAGCCAGGGCTAGTTCTTTATGACCATCGTCCATTTCTGTGTGTTCTTGATGTACGCTTAAGGATTCATTTGCACTTACGGAGGAATTAGCTGTTACGTAATCTTCAGCAAACGGAAGCGGAAGTGGGCAGGCAAGCGGGAGACTGATCCCGAACTTTTTAATCTGTAAATAGAGAGGGATTGAAATAAGTTGAAGAAACTTGCTTCCCAATCGACGTAAAATAAATGCGTTCAAAGGAACGTCTGAAGAAAAAATATAAACACACTTTACTTAATTGGACAAAGCACAGGAATACGTTTAGAAAATTGAAAAAATATGTCCTTTCTAATACACGGAGAATTTAGAGCTAAAGCAGGGTCCTGTCAAACTAGTAAATATGAAATACACCACAGTATCGCTACAAAAGCCTTATTCTTAAGGGGGAATGCTACAGTTTCCTAATTTTTTTCCCAATAATAGAATTTATTTATATTTTGTATGTTGAAAATACATGTTATTACCAATTGAAAAATAGAATAAAAATGTATGGTCAGCGATCTTGTGTGAATTTTACAGGCATTCGTATCACATACCCCTACACCGAAAAAAATGCACAATTTCTTGCACCTGTCCAAGGTCACTAAAATGCTTATAAAATGCTGTATATTCATCGTTTAGTCCCGAAAACGGATTTAAAGTAACGTCTTACTTTTAATAAGAATAGTAAACCCAAAACATGTGCTATTATAAACGCGTTAATGTATACAACAGCATGCTCACGTGTTCGGTTAGATCAATGAAACTGGAGTGTTTTATGTAAAAATTTGCATATTTTTGGAAATATTTCAAGTTGTACATAAAATAATTTGATAAAACTCCCTCATTGTATTAAGCAACATGTCCTGGTAATAATTCAAAAAGAAAATGTATAGGTCAGCGCACTTATTAGTGAATTACAGCAATTTTATCAGCTGCACGTGAATAAAATGACGCAAAACAGTGGTAACTGCATACACACTTACGACCGTTTTGCTCTAAATAATCGATTTCCATGGTGAGGTTATCAGTTTCGCATAACAAATACACTTTTACAGTCGAAAATGGTAAATTTTAATAATGTGTTATATTAATGAAAATATGGTAGCGAAACATATTGGTACGAAACATTTAATTTACTACAGTAATGACCGAGTGTTCCGAAAAACTGGAGCATTCCCCCTTAACATTCAATTAATGGATATTTTTTTTTTTTTTGAAAAATGATTAGCATCCGAAATTGCAAATGTCGACGATGCGCTTAGACAAGTAGGGTGCGGGGTGTTGTATGTTTTTGTCTTTGGCATTGTGAATTATTTCATCATTTTTCTTAACAAACCTCGTAACTGCAGCTTGTTTTAAGCTGCAGTTACGAGGTTATTGAAGAAAATGGACGATTTTGATATTCATACCTTCAGATCTAGATTTCCTGTCAGTTTAATACAGATACGTTTCTTCGCCAGATCGATGTTGTAGAACACGAGGCAGACATCAGCACGGATTACCTTCAGTTTAGGGATACCGCGGCAGATAGACAGACCCTTCTTAACTGTTAAAACATGAAATAAGAATAGCATCGTCAGTTGGAGATCAAAACTTCGTAATTACTGCTTGACAAAGATGGAACCACGAGGTTTTGGTTTTCAAACTATGACATATATGGTAGCTTTTCTTGTACAGTCTTGTAACTGCAGCTTGTTTAAAAGCTGTATCCATGAGGTCTTTTTAAGAAAACCAACGACAGCATATAGGGAATATCGATTTGACAAATGACAACATTTTGGAACTTGATTGAACAGTTTAACAAAACTGTGATTACTTTTGCCTCCTGCATTGACTCAAAGACCCATTATTTCGTTGTCTTCACCCAGGTGTATAAATGGGTACACGGGAGAGTTTAAAGCCAAAGCGCTGTGGCTGCCGTATGCGCCAATTGTTAACAGCTGACTTGACACTCGGCAATCATGGGTTAAAGTGTTAAGTCGGTTGAGTACGGCCCTCAGTTCGTAAAAAAACAGACTTTAAACCGAAACTTTAACTTCAATTGTATCTGGAGACTCTTCAAATTACATTTTGAGTTAGATAAAAGCAACTACAAACCATACTGTCGTTTGTCGAACTAGGATGAAAAGTTTTTGAAATAAGCCAAAGTATGATGATAAGGCATACTCTTAAATAACCTAGTATTTTGAAATTATAAAAACTCAAATATTATTGTGATATTTTTTATTTTGAAATGTAAAATATTTTCGAAAATAATTCAGACATTTTTTCTCTCTTTTTTTCGTTTTTTTTTTTTTTTTTTTTTTTTTTTTTTTTTTTTTTTAATATGAGGAATGTTCAATAATTTTAAATTTCAAATTAATTTTCATAGATCTAGTTTCAGCAATTCATCAAATAATGGTAGAAATAAAAGCGTTCAAAAAGATAAACAAATGTATTTCATATTATAAATGAACCCTTTCCCAAACGACAAAACTTTAGGGTGCTCCAAGTTCAAAGATGTTGCAGACGACAATTTCAAGTTAAGGAAATTCAAAATCTGTCGGTCTTTTTTTGTAGATAATATTGTGGGAAATGAAGAAATTGCTTGTCACAAGCAATTTCTTCATTTTCCACAATGTTTTTTCAAAGCTCCAAAGCATTTATCTGTTGGTGTGTCAAAAAGAGTCATTGTGTGGTAATGGGTTAAGAAAATATCGCTGCTTTTCAACGAAACCTCGTAACTGCAGCTAAACCCCATTACCATACGGCAATTTTTTGGACTGGTCCAAATTCAAGGATGATACAGACGACAATTTCAAGTGAATAAAAATATATATTTTTTGTTCTTTTGAGCTAGAAAACAATGTGGGAAATGAAGAAATTGCTTATCACAAGCAATTTCTTTATTTTCCGCATTGTTTCCCAAGCCCTTTGTTTTAGGCGAGTCAAAAAAGAGTCACTGTGTGGTGACGGGTTAAAACAAGCTGCAATTCTGAGGTTTTTGTTGAAAAGTTCCGAGGTTTTTATTGAAAAGCGACGATAAAGTGACACGTATCAAGATTCAGCAGTCAACATCATGCTCAAAATACAGGTATAGTATTTAATATACATGTAAATCTGACTGGAATAAGTCAGATTTTTGTTGGATTCAACACAATCATTCAAATTTTCCTATTACATTTGAAAAGCTCTCAAAATTTATACCCTTAGAAATTTTAGCATGCATGATAAGACATTATGTTTGTAACTAAGGCTTCCATATTGATTAAGCATTGTTTTAAAATTCTTTTCAGACCAAGAAAACATCAATAGTATTCTGTATTGCATTTATCCAGTCCAAAGGACAACGTCCAAGTGTTACCAACACTATACTTAATCACTCTTTGAAAAGTCCTATATAACAATCTCAGGTCCTAGATATAGAACCAACCATCTTGACACTGTTGTTTTACATTTTCATCAGGCATGAGACTCATGACAAATTTCTACTTCAAACTTATCTTCAAATTCAGACGTTTTTCTCGACACATATAACTAATGTTTACACAAAGTAGCCCAAAGCTAAATTACAGCCTACCAAAAGCATTTAATCAGTGCCATAACATGATATGACCATTAAAACGGGTAGTTAAGTGTATAATATTCTTTTGTTATTGCCAAAAGCATTGTTTGCTGATTTGTCGATTAAATGAATTTGAATTTGTCAAGGCAATAAACTGAATTTGGAATTAGTTATAACAAAAAAAGCTAAATCCCTGTATTAGAGTCGTTTTTAACACGGTGGGGATTGTGCATGCTGGGATGGGTAAATCTACGGACAAATTTGCCTCGCTTCAGGTAAAACATTTTGCAATAACTTCCTTATTTCTGCGTCAATTAAAAAACGGTTTGTTGTATGTATCCCGCCTTACTGAGCTTGTTCCTCCGATGTATGCTTTACATGAAACCTTTTTGTACTTTTTGCGAAAAGTGATCCCAACCGACTAGAAAAACGACAAAAAATCTGGTCGTTTTTCAGGTCAGTTGGGATCAATTTTTGGGAAAAATATGGGAAGTTTTCAAATACGTTATACACCTGTGGAAAGCGCTCAGTAAGGCAGGGTACATGAAACAAACCGCTTGAAAATTGACACAGAAATAAGAAAATTATGGCACAATTTCCTTCCTGAAGCGTGGCTTATTTTGCCGTAGTCGTTATCATTTCGTTTTCTGGTCAGTTGGGATCATTTTTTGGAAAAATTAAAAGGATACCACAAATAATCCATGTATCCGAGGAAAGGGATTTTCAAGGCGGGGTACATGCATTAGACCTTTTGAAAATCGACAAAGAAATAAAGGAGTTATTGCAAAATAGTTGACAAGATTCTAGATTATTTTTGTCCCTATTCGTTATCCATCCCAGCATTTACAATCCCCACCGTGTTTAAGTATAATTTGCCACTGCAAAGGAAATAAACTACGTTTTGGGTAAAGTATTTCAGACAATAGGCTTAATGCGCGAAATGAAGTCGTTAGATTTATATAGTTTCTCATTGCCTAGGCAATAGACTCAATTTAGGATGAACCATTTCAGGCAATAAGCTTAAGGTTTACATGTACGAACTGAGAATGAAAACACCACTTTCTAGCCATACGAATTACACACACTTGTATACTTCACATAAGTTGATTCACCGTGCCGGATTTCAATATTATGCTTCGAGAAGGAAATTATTTACAAATATTATTTTACTCTATATTCATGTGCAAGGGAAGTAATTTTGAACATTTTTGTCAAATATTTCCATAAGTATGCATTAATTCAAAATTCTTTACCATACAAAATGATAATGCTTGTATTTGGAATGGAAATGTAACACAATTTAGGAATTACTGGCACTTTTCAAATTTTCGCCTCTGGCTCTGTATTTCATTCTCAGTTCGTAAACCTTAATACCCAAATCTCAGGCAATAACTTAATGACTAGGCAATAGCTTATTGCCTATGCATTTTGTTTATTGCCTTAATTTATGGATTGCAGCTTGCATATACACTATTTCTTAATTGTTCAATGGATACTTACGTGTCATAGTTTTCTTGTAGAGAGTTTTACCGTTCACTTTGAAATCTACACTGAATCCTTTGGTCTGCTTCAAGTAGGCAATGTTGACGCATCCTGTAGAAGAACATTAACCCTTTCCTAAATCGTGAAAAGATGTGAAGTGAAGGACTGTTCCAATTTGAAAGCAACTAGACTGTTCAAATTTGAAAGCAAAAAATAAAATGAGCCAGGATCTGGAAAAACGTCTCTTAAGGCTTTTGAGCCCAACATGGTTCCAGATCAGCCTGCGTATACACGCAGTCTGACCAGGAACCATGTTGTTCTCCAATAGCTTCTTTATGACATGTAGTAAACATGGAAAAGCAGCATGGATCCTGGTCAGATAACATTTATGCACGGGCTGGTCTTGAAACATGGTTGTCTGAAATGCTTTAAGGGACGTTTTTCCAGATCCCGGCTCAAATATATTTTCCATGGAAAATGCCGATATGGCAGTGTTCAAAAATATTTCCAAGGGTAGTTACATTTTTGTAAGGGTCATTTCACCCGTGGCTTGAGAAATTATTGAGAATTTCTGACTATTAATTATGGCTGTGCCGAATTCAAAAATGGGTTTAAGGAAATCTTGAGACAAAAAGAAGTAACGCTGGCATTAGCGTTTTCTTCTTTTGAAATTTTCCTCACGGCAGTTACCGGCGGTACCTCGACAACTACGTCGAGTCATCATTTAAAGTCATATTAATTATCATGAGCACTATCATTACAAGCATGAGTTAGGGCAACGATTTGAACGGTTTGATAACACACTGTATCCGCCCATCTCCGCAAGCCAAATGTTCTACCACCGCTTAGTTCCTTACGAAAAGTTCGTAAGGAACAAAGTGGAGGTAGAAACTTTGGCTTACGAAGATGTGTATCTTACAGACATGTGGTATTGTTAAGTTTATAGTCCACCCACGGTATTATATCACTTGTTTTATAATAATAATCTGAACAATGCAATACCATACTGCAATTTTGTATGCGGTGTGTAACATCTGCAAAATTCGAACCAAGGCATGACATAATTGTGAACGTTTTTTCCGTTGTTTGCGTACGTAAAATTTGTAAACAAATGCCATATTATCATGCCTGTACTATACCTGATAAGTTGAAGGAGACCTTCTTCACGAGAAGGTTGGCTGCGAAGTGTTTACTGACACAGCAGTTACACGCGGTACCATGACAACTACATTTAGCCTTGATTGGATTACGTCTTCGTCGTCTTCTTCTCCACCAAGTTAGGTCTTGGGCAATGTCATCCTCCACTGAAAGGGCAAACATACGTCGCCTTTCAACAAAAACATCGTAACTGCAGCTTGTTTTAAGCTGCAGTTACGAGGTTTATGTTGAAAAACAGCGAAATACAAGTTACTGCTTTTTTTCGAAAACATCGTAATACGCAGCTTTTACGAAGGGTTTCGAAAAAAGCGGTAAAGTATAATAGTTCAAAATTCAAATAGATCTACCTACAAACGATGACACTTGACATTTAGTTGAATTGCACATATTTGAAAGAAATGAACACGAGCATGAGAAATCTTCCTCTTTAAAGGGCCAAGGACGATAAGTAAAAAATCGGTCATGTTGGTTTCGCGACTGCAAAATTATCATAGGAATAATTCACGTTTTGAGGGTGTTAACATTCACAGAGGCACCAAAATAAGGTTTTGGCCAAATACGAAGCACGATTGTGTTTTAGTGGTTTGAGGAACTTTGCGAATGTTAACGGCCAAATAATTTGTTAATTTGGCACTTAATTTTATACAAAATAGGGATAATGAAGGAGAAAAAAATGTGACAAAAAGCAAACAACGTTAGAATATTTAACCCGAAACGATATCTGCCGTTTCTAGAAGACGGCGGCATTCAACCCCTACTATTGCTTTAACTGATAAAGCCAGAGAAAAATCCCGCTGAAAAACAGCGTCTGTTAAGCGTCTGTATTTTTCGATGTTTTGAACACCGGGCCCCGGTTTCTCGAAAATACTTAGGTATATTCTCATGAAAACATGCTCAACTTCAAAGGGATACTCTCCAACATTGAAGGGTGTTCGATTGAAGTTCACGTGGATTTCGTGCGATTTGAGCACGGTGCTCAGATTTGAGCATGAGAACGTACTTAAGTTTTTTCGAGAAACCGGGCCCGGATCGGATCGAGCTTAATTTTAGTCCAGGCTTTAATGGTTCGTGAATTTACTAGATAATGTACGTTAACGCGTGGGTTCTGCCCATTAATGCGACATATAGGTATAATTGCCCAGGAACATAATTATGCCACAATTCCATATTCATTTTTCTGCAATGTAACACTGATGCTGATTGATTTCCATGCCTTACCTTGTTTAGTTTCGATGGCAGATCCCAGATCTAGTTTAGACAGAATATGTAACCAATCTACGTCGTCGTCATGGTCCCCAGGTAGAACAATGGTGTCTTCATTTGTAACATCACTGACTGGGTCATCTAAGTCGTACTCTTTGATATCTAGAAGGGACAAAAAGAAATTTTCCCATGCCTAAAAAGAGAACGATTTTATCCAGTTAACCGTGACGTAATTTCGGACAAGCAATAGTATTTCAGAGGCGTTGTTATAAATTTCGTAACTACGGCATGATTCAAACCGTACTATAGTACCAGCCGAAAATAACAGTGACGGAGGCTAATGTTTACTACTTGACAACCAATCAACTCTGTCCGTATTTGTAACGGTGCAACTCAGACGAATTGATTGGTTTTGCAGCAGTAAACATCAGCCTACGTCACTGTCAATTTCGGCTGGGACTATTGTAGTTTCGCGATTTTACGAGGTATAGTCAAAAAGTTCCCGGACTGCCTTTGAATTGTATTTTTTCCGACGTATTTGATTCAAGTCTTTATTCAATAAGTAATTTCGAAATGTAAACTACCACTTTGATAAGTTTTTGTGGTTTTAAATTGTTAAAAATCAAAATTTTCTAAGACGTTAGAGCATAGAGTTCAAGAGTACGGATCACTTTGAAATAACGCTTTTTACCAATATTCTTACTATTATTCAAAGGACCATAACTTTAATTAAATTTACAGGCGCATTTACATGCAGCCTCGATATGGCATCACATCAATATATTTTCTGAACAATTTCAAAATTTTACCGTCGTGGCATAAAAATTCTGTGTTTCATACATATTTCTCATAGCAATGGATGAAAGGCAACTGAAATCAAGGCGACGTCATCACAGCGTACGGAACAAATCTGCGCTTTTAACGTCTACGTGAAGGCCGGAATGACGCCTATGGAAATTTAAAAGTTCTTTGAATCATGAAACGGCTTCAGTGCATATTGTAGGACAACTTTGTCTAATTGACACAAGAAATTTTGGAATTAACGAGCGAAAATAAGCGATGATCTTAGCAATGAGCGGCCTTAAAACGTGCTTATTTAGACAAGAAGACCGACATTCTCACGGATCGGTGAAAATCATACGGAGATGTAGCTAATATTGTTGGAATATTTGTCGTGGTGCAATTCATAGAATAATTTCGATAAAATAAAACTGTACGCATGACGGGAGGCGCGGCTTTAGACGGACGATGAGCAAAAGACCCGCGTCTTTGAACGTTTCCTTAGAACCGTGTGAACGCTGATTTTACAAGGATAATGTACCTTACCAACCTAATGCAATAATCGTGCCGAAATTAAAATAAGAACCACATCATGTACTAAGCTATGAAAGACTGTCTGCCCCACACGCAATGCAGCCCGGACTCAGTAAAATGTTATTTTAGCATTTCTCTTGTTTTTTGAAATTTCCCCGATGTTGCAGGTTTGAGTCAAACGAAGAGCTTTGGCCTGCAACCAGGTCAGCTGTGAAATGTTATGACACCGAATTCATTGGTTTGCTCCACATGTGTATCGCGATGGGAAGTACGGTATCTAGATCATTCTGATAAATAATTTGAAAAGTTGTGAACTAACCCGAAATCATTGATTTTCGCTCTGTAAAATACGACGTTATGTAGACGTCGCCGTGCAACGTCAAAGTGATCCGTACATTGTTTATGTATGTTTTTGCGACTGTAAAATAATATGTTACATGTATTGTATCAATATAAATGATATATGTACTTATCGGACATGATTTCCTCTTTTTAGGTATATAAGTTTTAGAAATATCCGAGTGTATTTAATTTACGTATGAAGGCAGTCCGGGAACTTTCTGACTGTACCTCGTATAACAATACCGACGGTCTATCAAAACAAAAGTGTAAATTGCATCTATTTTTAGCACAAAATTTATTGCCATTTTGGCGGACATTATTGTTGGTCATACAGACAAATGTAACAATTAGTCATCTGAGCCATTTCTAATGATATCATGTTTCGACAATCTTAATCCACGATATTTAAGACTTTATTTTGGGAAAAGAAAAACATCGATGCTTTTCATCGAAAAGCTCGTAACTGCAGCTTGTTTTAAGCAGCAGTTACGAGTTTTTTGTTGAAAAGCGACGACATGCTGATAGATAAGAGTGCTATTTTCCCTTCTTACACATGGTTCTCTACGTTCTCCCAGTCGTTTCAAAAGTATACTGAACAAAAATGAAAACTTTACACTTCAAGATTTCTTGTTTCTGGAAAAGTATCGAACTAAAAGCCTGGAATATATTTTGACGTTATTTCCCAGGCTTTCAGCAATCCTTTTGTTGAAATTTCATTGCCTTTTCTCCTTTAATGTCAGAGTTACGGCCCATAATGCGTTAAGAGCTAGTTACATCTAACGTCACATATGCGCATGTGCAGGAAACGATTCACTATTTTTTCGGAATTTGTCATGTCCGGGTTGCCAAAAAAACACAAAAGTTCTTTCTTATCACTTGTAGCAAGCCCTAAAATAAAGGTCTAATCTGTCAATTTTGTGAATTATCTCCCTTTTACATAAACAAATAGGGAATTTAAAATGTTTGATATTCGCAAATTTATCACGCTTTTCGATTGTGTTTGTGTTAACATCATGCAGGCCTTACAGGGGATTATTAGACTCTTTTTTTCGACTAGGATTGTTCCCAGATGTCCATGCAATAGCGATTTCAATTTCCTATGGAGATTGCATTATAAAATTTTCAAGCTTTGCAACATAATGAAAATTCTGCTTTTCAAACATCATTTTTTTAAAAGCTTAAACAGTGTTTAGCAAGCTTGTTTACATTTCCTGACTGGTAAGTTGTCGGACTACCACTCCTTCCAGTCTGGCATGGTTTGCATTCTTCTGCTCGGATTTCTGAGAGTTTAAATTTTGTAAAATTTCTGTTAAAATTGTACACCTGAAAAAACGGACCCCTGTCACACTTAAAGGGTCCGTTTTTCATCCCTGTAATTAAGATCAACAAAACGTTTAGTGTTTGGCACAACAAAGTCAATGAACAATGCGAAGCACATTCATTTGATTTCTTTACATGTTGTATTTAGAAGAAATATGACAAGCAATGTAGGTGTAAAGTTTTCATTTTTGCTCAGTATATTTATATTGTTGGCTGCAGGTTTCAAATTAGGCCAGTCTTTAATTTTGACCCCTGGAAACTTGTTGAATTAATAAGCAAATCCTTTCAAAACCTATGTAAATCAGATGCTTTAAGAAGAACAAATGATTTGTAATTTATTTTATTTGTAATAGTACACCAAAGAGATATATCCCATAGGTAGGCCTGCTTTCTTGTATTTTACTTTTATATTTATGTGATAGACCATACTTTCATATGTGTTATGTGGTTATGTACAGTTCACATGTTAAAGTGACATTTCAGAATTATTCTTACATAAATTGTATTTTTATTCTATCTGAAAGAGCATCTTTTCTAATGAAAATTCTGAAAATTTCAAGCCAAAATATTGAACTGTTTACGAGAAATATATATTTTTGTGCTAAAATTAAACAAATTGTTGTGGACAACAGTTCAGATTTATATACAATTTGTCATTGCTGTCTCAACTTCAAAGGCGTATTTTTGGCTTATGAATAATAACTTCAAAAAACTGATATCATTTCTACGCATTAGAATAAACAATCTTTGCATCAAGGCATACTTTTAAAAATTGAAATAAATGTGAAATGTCGCTTTAATAGAATTAATCATTCAATCTCAATTCTATAAACGTGTTTTTTGGCTTGTAAGCAATTATTTAAAAAAAAGCCTGATAGCATTTAAACGCATGTAAATAGCCAATCTTCACCATCATTTATGGGCTAAAATGGATATTCACACCAATGGTTTCAGACAGTTGAAAACAGAATAAAGATCAGAGCACTTTCAGAATCAGATGTACGTGTTACAGAAAGGTGCCGGGAATACTTACAATTAGCAAAAATATATTTAAGGAAGGAATGAATGTAATTTCATTTTTTCATGTAGGTATGAAAAATAAAATCTAATCACACCGTAAGAATCCGCGAAGTGGTTCATACAAGTGTGATTAGATATTATTTTTCATATTGATTTTTTAATTTGACCGCGGAATGGCCTGCTTCATTTGCAACTTGCGCGAGATTCTTTACCCTCAAAGAGTTCATTGATTGTCGACTGCTCGATAGCTCAACTGATAGGTCATTCGTTAAGAAGTTGTGATGTCCGGGGTTCGAATCACCACTAAACCATTAAAGGGACATTTCATTCCAATTTCAATTTTTTAAACTATGTCTTGATGAGTATAAATACTATTAGTTTTTTAAGTTGTTGCCATTAAGCGAGAAACACGCATTCAAAGTTGAGACATAATCGATAAATTGCATATAAATCCGAACTGTTGTGCACAACAATTTGTTCAATTTTAACACAAAAATATAAATTTCTCTTAAACGGCGCAATATTTTGGCTTGAAATTTTCAGAATTTTCATAAGGAAATATGCTCTTTCAGATAAAAAATAAAAGTAAAATTTATGACAAAAAATTCTGAAATGTCACTTTAAGTCCATATTTTATTTTTTCTCCTTTTTTTTAAAAAATTTTTTACAGTTTAACGCATCTCCTACCCCCTCGTTGGTGACATGAAGACCCCATTGTCGATCAAACTCCCTACTTATTTTACTGACCCCAGAGCCTTCTGGACAAAGTTTGGTCTACATTGGTGGAAGTTGGCTTTCCGTTGTAGTTCTGCTGCTAATTTTCAGATTATCTTGGTACATTCGAAACTATTTCATTTGGTCTTGGTCCAAAGGCCTGTAGCTTTTTTGTGTGTCATTGGTTGTCTGGGGAAATTCTTTACACGCCTATCTAATGTTGGTGCAAGATCGAATGGCACATATTTACATTTTGTTCAAATAGAAACAAAACATTGCGGTATAAAACATTACTAAATTCATTATAAGTAGTGACGTAAATATGTTAAAAAAGGTCGAGTGATAGAATTTATCACGTTTTAAACCACAATGTTTTCTTTACACTGAACAAAATGTAACATGTGCCATACGATCTTGCGCCAACAATACCACTGACAATATTTACGTCAATATTTATCAATTATGCTTACTTTATTGGGCAAAAACATAACAAATCGTGATCCTTATGGTTCAAATAGGATAATATGCAAAGGAACGGTAAAACAGAAGTCCTTCGGACATGTAAAATAAAGAATCTTGCTTAGGATTCGAACCTGGGTCCATTAGGTTACAGAGCCAACGCGCACCCTATTGAGCTAACCAGAATGGTAAAAATACAGGATACATTACTAACATTCACGATAAATACGTGTTCAACCTGATTTACCTGTTTTGAAATGTACAATTATTTAAATGAGGGAGGTCATTCCGGGGTCAATAAATATTTATAATACATGCATGAAAAAAAAAAAAAAATAAAATAAAATTGCATTGATTTCTTATAATTTTGTGTTCTGCATTAAAAACCTTAAAACATTACTTTTCATCAAAAATGGCAGGTTAATAATGCGGCGTGATACAATGTTTGACAGGAAAAGCAGTTCCGGCATTTTTTTTTTCATGGAGCTATGAAAAATATTTTTCAACCAATTAGAACGATGGAATTTCTATGAAATCAACTAATAATAAGTTATGATACAATATATAAATAAAAGTTGGCATAACAGATCAACGTAAAATACATTTTACACTTGTACAAGGAATCTGGGTTAGACAAAGCATAAGTAGTAAAGGCATTGTGTGGAAAGGAACCCTTAATAGAGTTAAGATGTTTGATATAGTAAAGATGGATTCAGCTAACATACTAGTAATCGAGATGATCTTTTATGAATATTCCGTTTGTTTATATCGACAGCATTGGACAGGATTAGCATGCGCGCACCCTATCTTTGGAGCATTGAACATGACCAGCCATCATATACGAGCAGCACGATTTCATTCTACACTTTCCGTTTTACTGAATTGGTAATAATGTAGGCTTAATCCGAGAATAAGTAATCACAACGTACCTTTTGCATACGGCTTGACGAGCTCATAAAACTCAAAGTTAGTGAGACAGAACACTTCACTGACCACACAGCAGATCAGAAGTCCGGTAAATAATCCAACAATCTTCATCTTGACGATGGCTTCACAGGATGGACAGGTCTGTAGCTTGTGGGACCGGCTTTATATTCGAACTAGGGTCCGGCTTTCGTAGGATATACTCGCGGATGTTTGGCGGAATCATGAACATGTACATGATATTGGAACAATGGCATTCATTCGTTAATGTTTGCTTTGTTTTAGCTAATCTCAACAATAAGTTGACATGGTGAGCTTTAACGCTTTCCCAAAGGACCAAATTTTAGGCCGATCTAATTCAGAAGCTGCTGCAGACAACAGAATGGGTGTCAATAGAGATTGGCATTGTGTGTGATGTAGTCAAGAAAATATTGAGAGAAAAGAAGAAACTGTTGGTTATCAACAGTTTCTTCTTTTGTCTCAATGTTTTCACAAGCCTATTCTATTAGGAGCGTCAAAAGCAGGTCTTGTTTTGGAAAGGGTCAATGGACACCTATCGTCTGCCGTACCTCTACCTGCCTGTTTCTGTACGTCCATCCGTCAGTTCACATTTTGATAGCAACACTTTGGCATCCACACGTAAAAGTCTATCTTCACCAAACTTTGCCAAACATACATGACTACAGGTTCTTAGAGGAGCTCGATTACTATTAGATCGGTCAAGAAAGTCAGAAATTATTATGCACCCTTAAATATCATAAATATCCGGAGATATGTGCCTTTCGATCTTTTAAAGAACGTCGTATTTGACTTAGTTGTCTTTCTAACAGTCACAAAATTGGGCCAATCAAGGTTAAACATTTGACAGAATATTGGTGATTTTACCTTCATGAATTGATAGTGATTTAAGCTTGATTGTTATATGATATTGACTTTAAAAAACAATACTTGGCCAAGATAAGATGTTAATATTTTTCTTTTTTTCTCACGTGTGTGATTTTAGCGTGTTCTGAATTCTGTATGCGAATTTGTGTGCCATTGAATTTAAAAATGTTGCCTTTTCGTACTTTCTTTTCAAACTTAAAACCACAGATTTCGCCACATCGGGACAAAACTTGAACAAAATGTTAAAAAACCAATAGTTTTTGGATGGCTGATGTTTTCATCATGACCGTATCGGTACATAATGAGTTACGTACCCTTGAATTTTGAAGAAATTGCTGTTTGAATCGTTGTTTACACTCTATATCTATAAATATTACACTATGAGTAGAAATTAAACCAAGATTAAATGTTAGTGTCTGCAAGTATTGTATTTCAATATCGGCTTAATTTTTATTTCAAGACCTAACTTTTGTACACTTGAATATCACACATTGCTTTCATCGACCTTGCACGCTCTCTTACATCCACAAACATTGACCAACCTAGACAATAATTGAACGAAATATTTTTTTTTCACATTTTTTTTCAAATCTCTGAATAAGTGATTCTTTTACCCGACTAGAATCATACACCCCTAGTTATGTGCCCTTGTCACCATTTCTTACCTTGTGTCATGGCATTTCAGGTAAGCAATTAAGGACCATCATGATCCTCTTGTTTCGGATTCTGCGTTGTTTCTAAATAGTTCTTCAACAGCCATATCAAAATGTGCCCATTTGTATTAATGGGTGTCACATCACCAATATAAGATTAGTCCCCAGGACTTCTCATAAATCTTGGCAAAGCACATACATGTACCACATTGCTGCGTTTCAACAAAATCATCGTAACTGCAGCATAAAACAAGCTGCAGTTACGAGTTTCTTTTGTTGAAAAGAGACGACTTACAGATTATGTGTGTGAAGCTTGTGATGTTATTCAAATTCTCGTTGTTTACGTAACTACAGCTTCAACCCTTTCCCACGTCAAACCTGACTTTGACGTCCCTAATAGAAAAGGCTACTTAAAACAATGAAATAAACTAAGAAAATGCTGATAATCAGCATTTTCTCCTTTTGTTTTCAAAGTTTTCTCTGCTACATTATACACAAATCCTTACTTAAGGACAGATCCTCCGTTTATTTCCTACGGTAAGATTTTTCTTATTTTTTCTGTACTGATACTTAAATATATGAGAAGTAAAAAATGACTTAAAAACTATAGGTCACCAAGCGAATTAAAAAGTAATTGGATTTCAAGGGAGACTACTCTTGTCTAAAATTGCAAAAATGAGGTGTCACTTAAATACCCACAAAAAAGGTGCTCAAAATAGAATTAGAATTACATAAATAAGTCGTTATTGTGTTCAATATGTTTTATTCTGTCTAAATGAGTAGATCTATTAATTTGGGAAAATTTAGTGATGATTTTGAAATTTTTAATAAGACATTCTTTCAAAATTACCTGCAATAATTATTGCTCTTTTTTCGCAACGTTTCTGATAATAAAAAATATTCCATCGGTAAGATTTTTTCTTTTTTGTATAGACATAGTGCTTGGTCATACCTACAAAAACAAAAAAAGAAAAATATGTCAAACCAAGCGTTTTTCTTAGTTATAAGTAAAATTAAGTTTACATTTTGCAGTTCTGTCCGAAATTGTTTCGCTAATTTTATCCATTTTCTTCCATATTACCAGCTTTAGATAATAAAAAAGTGTCGTATTTGTGTCCACCCGAAGCAGACTAGCTCATAAAGACACCACTTTGCTTTTGTTGCTCCGTTTCCTATCTCTAACGCCAAATGTTGAACGCGTAACAGAAAGCAAAATGTACCATCCGAGTACTATTACACGTTAATTGACCAAATAGAGAAAATTGAAATAACCGAAAAGGGTCTTGTCATTTATCAATCAAACATTAACTAAATGTAAAAAATACATTTGCTGAAAAGGCCACTTACTGAAACAGCTTTATTTCATTATTTAGGATATGCGCAGTAAGTTGCACAGTAACAACTGGAGGATCTGTCCTTAATCAACACCAAATTTATTGTCTACGGCAGCTTCCAAATTGGATCATCCTAACATTCTTCCGTTTGGGAAAGGGTAAAAAAACAAGGCGTATACAAGAACAGTTTGTCAACCCATGATTGTTATTTAGACTGTCCAATTGTCCAGTAATCTATATGTCTTTTCAGGACTTTCTTAACTTTAGCAAGTATACGGAATTGCCCTTTTTGCCATGCAGGCTACGTGTACCTTAAAACAATGGATCAAAATTATATATATGCGTAGCTGAAACCGGACTTGTAAGGACAAATAGACGAATAAGTTAGATTAAAGGTTCTATTGCACTGTTTGTACTTTTTTTAAAGAAAGAAAAGAATATATCAAATATTTTCATTATTCAGAAACAGATTAAAGTAACAAAAATGAGGATAAAGATAAATTAACATAGATCTACATGTATATCATTCATCCGCTTTTACTTTTTTATATTCGCGACCTGTATTTGAAAGATCAACCCCCAGGGTATTGAATCGTTTTTAGGAAAAGGAAAAGCCCGAACAATATTTTCTGAAACACCCAATTTACCCAAATATAGCAAGTGGTGGCTATATAATTTTGAAAGTCTCTGTACTGAGGTTTTCATTTAATCCTGTGTTTTCGACCAAGGGCTATGCACTGTGTAAATGACAAACATACCATACATCATGATAAAAAAGAGAACATTGCGCTTTCGGAAATGGAAAAAAGCGGTAACAGGTATGCATTTGACTGTGAAGGACTCATCAAGTGACCTTCATTACAAACAGTGACAATAAGGTAGTCAACCGCAGCTAAGATTCACACGACGTCAGAATTGACCAAACGCCAATCGACAGATCGCTCCGCCCAATATAGAATTTAAGACAAACAATGGGGATGTGACCATTGACAATTTTATCCGGTTAATCGTGACGTAAATTCGGACAAACAAATTAGTATTTCGTAGGTGTTGATATAAAATCTCGTAACTACGGCTTGATTTAAGCCGTAGTTACGAGATTTTATAACAACACCCAAGGTTTATCAAAACGTAACAGTAAACCTAGTCTATTGTTAGCACAGAATTCTTTGCATTGGCATGTCGATTGTTTTGATTGTCAGTCGATAAATCGATCCAATAACACGTGCAACGAAGAAAAATTGGGCATAACATTTTTCTGATCGTCCATTGGCTAATCGATGTTTTTGATTGACAGTCGGCGTTTGGTCAATTATTCAGGAGACGTCGTTAACATTCGGCAAACATTACGTTTTTACAAACTATGACGTTAAGTATTGGTTTAGGCCTTTATCAACTTTAGCAACTAAACTTTTGTGATAGATCTGAGGTATTTTTCATTGTGAATACCAACAAATATAACTAAACTTCGGAAACACAATCATGAATTCAAGGGAGTAAACTCTAAATGTTAACGACGGGAAAATGGGAAAAAACTCTCCCATTTGATGCTGTCACACCATGGCGTATAGAACCAGCGTAATACAAACATTGGCGTTAAAATGCAATTGAATTGTATTTTTTTCATGCAGGTATAAAAAAAAATCTGATCACGCTGTATTTATCCACGGAACGGTTCATAAAGTGTGTGATGAGATTTTTTTTCATACCTGCACGAACAAATAAATATTCATTCCTTATCATTTAATATTCTGCAATTTTATAAAAACACAACTGAGCCAGAGATGAAATTTGAAAAGTGCCAGTAATTCCTAATCTGTGTTACATTTCCCTTCCAAATACAAATATAAGCATTTTATATGGATTAGAATTTTGAATTAATGCATACTTATGGAAATATTTGACCAAAATGTTCCAAATTACCTCCCTTGCATATGAAAATAGAGTAAAACAATATTTGTAAATTATTATCTTCTTGTAGCATAATCTTGAAATCCGGCCTGGTGAATCAACTTGTGTGAAGTGTATTTACATGTGAGTGAAATTTGATGCATTTCGTATGGCGAGAAAGTGGTGTTTTCATTCTCAGTTCGTAAACCTTAACACCCATTGTGAGGTAAAAAAATCTTGTTATTTCGCATCTGATCCGAGTCTTTACATCGCGTATGAATGTTAAGGCGAGCTCAAAATAAAGCACACAATTGGACTTTTGATCACCAAATAAGACCTTTGAGAAAAGAAAAAACAAACTGAATAAAATTTTAATGCTCTATTCTATATGATTTATCAGTCCAATATCCAGTGTAAGTTAAAACAACAACAACAACAACAACAATAATAAGTATAACTAGCGTGACGGGGCTTTCTGACAGAGCCGTGAATGGCCAGGGATTGCTGAGGAAAACTATTCATGTATAGTGTTTTGGGCACTGAAGATGATCAACCTTTATCCACGGTGTATAATCACGTGACTCGGAATTTCCGATAATCTTCAATATCTTTTTTAATACTTGACCAATTCGGATTCGGTTTGAAGCAGAGAAGCAAAGAAGGTGGAAAATGCCAGGAATAAGCTGGACTTGTTGGATTTTTGAAAAATCAACTGATAAAAAAGTTATTGAAGATAAACCAAAATTTTGGTTTATCTTCAATAACTTTTTTATCAGTTGATTTTTCAAAAATCAGCTACGTCCATCTAATGCGTGACGTCTGTCCACATTCTCTGCTTTAAACTGAATTCAAATCGGTTCAGTATTTATAAAATAATTGAGGATTTTCTGAAAATATTGTATCACGTGATTATCCAGCGTGTTTATCGCTTTCTGTGATGCGTCTTTGGGTGGCTTTGACCAGACGTGAACAATACAGTCCGGTCACAATGGGTCATGTGATTTGAATATGTCCAGGCGCAATTTCTTCCAATTGATTATTTCGACGTCACCACTCGGCAGTGGACTCCCTCGATTACAAATGAGCCAGGATCTGGAAAAAGGTTCCTTATAGCATTTGAGACAGCCAGATTTCAAGATCAGACTGGGCTTTGACGCAATCTAATCAGCATCCATGTTACTCTCAAACGGTTGCTAGAGACCATTTTGAAGTTATTGGAGAACAACATGGTTCCTGGTCAGACTGCGTGTATACGCAGGCTGATCTGGAACCATGTTGTTCTCAAATGCTATAAAGGACGTTTTTCCAGATCCCGGCTCAAATGTAGGATAATGGGCGAAAACAATCAAAGGCTAAAGGTTAGTTTTCTGTAGATGCTCTTCTCTTTATTGTAGTTGATTTGTAACGCATTTCTGAGTGTGATAGCACGTTCAATGCATTGGTTTATGTATCATGCATGCAACTATGATTCGTTGTGTTTGTTGGTTCATCCGTTTTTGATGCTCTTTATTTACTTAAATTCTCATATCTGTTTATTGTTCTGTAGATGTTACATTGAGTTAAATTTGCTTTAGATGCTGGGTTTCACTTTGAGGAAAGTAGAAGATAACTACAAAGTGTTTTTGAAGGGAAAAGTAGTTCCGTCAATTTATTTTTCATGGAGTTATGATTTTTTAGCCAATCAGAATGCTCGAATTTGAACGAAATCAACTAATATTACATTATTGTTCAATAAAATTTGATACTAGTTAACAAATCTAATAAATTCAAGGGAGTAAACTCAAAAAGTCTGTGACGAGGATTTTTTGCAAATACTCTCCCTTAGATATACCCATCTGGTATTTGTTCTTCTGTAAGTTGCCCAATATTTCAAACGGCTAAGTAACTCTTTCCCAGATGAAACATTTTTTAAATGTTTAACCCAAACCAAATAACATTTAAGGGGGAACGCTCCAGTTTCCCCAATTTTTTTACCAATAATAGAATTTATTTATATTTTGTATGTTGAAATTACATGTTATTACCAATTGAAAGACAAAACAAGAGGGCCAAGATGGCCCTATATCGCTCACCTTAGAGTTCATCAAGATGATAATTTTTGTCTCATATCACATACACAACTACTGAACAACCTTCATTAAAGGAAACAATTTAAACAATGCTGGTATTAGAGAGTTATACTACCATGGGAAGTGCAAGATTTACCTTAAGGATCTCTGATAAACAGAATTGGAGAAGATTGTATCATTATGAGACAATTCTACATACAAAATTTTAAAAGCCTTATACACCAAACAGTTTAGGAGAAAAAGATTGTACAAGATTTCCTTCTTTGTCTCTATATGAAATTCGATACCCACAACATAGGGTCAATTTTCCTTGTATCACAATCATTTGAAGAATTTTTGGTAGAGGGCCTTGAGATGATTCTATACACAAAATTTCAAAGCTCTAGGCCAAACAGTTTAGGAGAAGAAGATTTTACAAGATTTCCTTCTCTGTCACTATATGAAATTCGATACCCACAACATAGGGCCAATTTTTCTTGTATCACAATAATTTGAAGTATTTTGGTAGAGGGCATTGAGATGATTCTACACACAAAATTTCAAAGCTCAAGGCCAAACGGTCTAGGAGAAAATGATTGTACAAGATTTCCTTCTTTGTCTCTATATGAAATTTGATACCCACAACATAGGGCTAATTTTCCTTGTATCACAAAAATTTGAAGTATTTTGGTAGAGGGCCTTGAGATGATTCTACACACAAAATTTCAAAGCTCTAGGCCAAACGGTTCAGGAGAAAAAGATTTCCTTCTTTGTCTCTATATGAAATTTGATACCCACAACATAGGGTCAATTTTCCTTGTATCACGATAATTTGAAGTAATTTGGTAGAGGGCCTTGAGATGATTCTACACACAAAATTTCAAAGCTCTAGGCCAAACGGTTCAGGAGAAGAAGATTGTACAAGATTTCCTTCTGTGTTTCTTTATGAAATTCGATACCCACAACATAGGGTCAATTTTCCTTGTATCACAAAAATGTGAAGTATTTAATTAGAGGGCCTTGAGATGATTCTACACACAAAATTTCAAAGCTCTAGGCCAAACGGTTCATGGGGAGAAGGTTGTACAAGATTTCCTTCTTTGTCTCTATATGAAATTTGATACCCACAACATAGGGCCAATTTTCCTTGTATCACAATAATTTGAAGTATTTTGGTAGAGGGCCTTGAGATGATTCTACACACAAAATTTCAAGACTCTAGGCCTTATAGTTTGGGAGGAGAAGATTTTTTAGTAACTGTGGACAGACAGACGGACAGACGGACGGACGGACAGACGGACGACGGACGGTGAGCGATCACAATAGCTCACCCTCAGCACTTCGTGCTAAGGTGAGCTAATAAAAATGGATGGTCAGCAATCTTGTTTGAATTTTATTGGCATTCGTATCACATAACCCTACATCGAAAAAATGCACACTTTCTTGCACAGGTCCAAGGTCACTAAAATGCTAATAAAATGCTGTATATTCATCGTTTAGTCCCGAAAACGGATATAAAGTAACGTCTTATATTTGATAAGAACAGAAAAACCCAAAATATGTGCTATTGTGAACACGTAAATGTGTAAAACAGCATGCTCATGTGTTCGGTTAAATCAATGAAGCTGGAGTGTTTTATGTCAAAATTTGCATATTTTTGGGAATATTTAAAACTCCCTCATTGTATTAAGCAACATGTCCTGGTAATAATTCAAAAATAAAATAATTATATAGGTCAGCGCACTTAGTAGTGAATTACAGCAACTTTTATCAGCTACACATGAATAAAATGACGCAAAAAAGCATACACACTTACGACTGTCTTGCTCTAAATAATCGATTTCCATCTTGACAAAATCAGTTTCACATAGATCTAATAAATACACTTTTACCGTCGAAAATGATATGTTTTATTATTTAAAATTATGGTAGCGAAACATATTGGTACGAAATATTTACTACAGTAATGACCGAGTGTTCCGAAAAACTGGAGCATTCCCGCTTAAGACAGGCCAAAATTCAAAGATGATGCTGACAACAATTTAACAAGGGTGCAATTTTACATCTTTAGGTCTTTTCGAGTAGAAAACAAATCGGTAAATGAAGTAGTTAATGGTTCTCCGTATGTTGCGTGTCATAAACTGGCGGAATCTCTCCGTTCAAATTGACCTGACAAAAGCATATAAACTTGGATCTGGAAATGTGCCATTATGGCATTTTAAGATCAACATGGTTACAGATGAGCCTGCGTTTATACGCAGTCAAGTGTTCTTTTATAGCTGCCTACCCAGTAGCATTTGCAGAACCATGACGTCCATTATGCAGTGTATTCCACCACCGAATATTTTCGACTTCGCCCGAATAATTCGGACGTCGCATGAATCTCACCATGGGTGGACTACAAACATGGTTTTAAAATAAAAAGACATATAAATCATATCATAATACCCATCGCGCTAAAAGGGACCTTATCCGAACTAAAAAAAATCCAAATTTTGACAAACTTGTCAGACTCAGCACAGGTCAACCAGATACTGTATTCGAAAAATGAACGGAAAGTAAGATAGGGAAAACATTCCAGATATAAGAAAGTACATACAAGTGAAAAGTGTCAGCCCTAGTCTGGCTGCGCGGAATGCGCAGATTGACTAGGGTCTATATTTTTCACACACCCGATAAGGTCCCTTTTAGCGCGACGGGTCACATATAATTTAATTGAAATAACAATACTATCTGGGTATATTTTATTATAAACTAAAATTGACGTTACGAAAAGAGCAAGTCTATCAAGCGCTACGCGCATTTGATTGTTTATTTCGCGTAGAATCTACTATACAGCCTCTATCTAATACGTAAAGCTTCATAATTAAGATAATTGACAGTTCTATTTGCTTGTTTCCGTTTCCGGTTCAAACATCAAATTCTGGAATTCCCTACTTTCGGTTTCGATTTCGTTCATCTCTCTGCTGTACTTTTCCGCCATTTCTATCTGCAGTTGCCTGTACAAGGAAGGTAACTCCGTCAGGGAAATCTCCTCGAACTCCCCGTCGTCATTGTCAACAGACGCTTCTAGGTTCTCCAGTAGTTTGGCGCTTTCGTGACCTTCAAGTGCGTCTAACATTGGGATCCGGAAACATGCGATTTTCAGACGGAACCGGAACTTCTTAATCTGTGAAAGAAATGTAATACAGAAAGGATGACTTGAAATGGCGCATGTAAATTTCATGAAATAGCAAAGCTGTTTTCTCTCAAGATTGTACATGCATATTACTCTTACGTCAACAGCGACAAAAAACTATCATACTAAAATGTAAGAGTAGTTATTTCAATGCATGAACGGACAACAAAATAATATTTCAAAAAACGAAAACGACATCAATCATCATCATCATCATCATCAATCATTATGATCATCATCATCAACATCATTATTTAATGGCGGCGCCAATGACATACGATTTGATAATGGAGTAGAGTTGAAATTTATTTTATGTTTCTGAAGAAGGCGTTTTGCCGAAAATTTAAAAACTGAGCAATACTTTAAAATGTGAAAATGACATACCTTGACGTCAATAATGACGGCTAGACGTACACACAAACTTTTACGTCTCAGATTGACGTTGTATATCTCGACACAGGCACGGACAAACCTGGTCAAGCCTGGTACTCCATAACATATAGATGGGGGTCTTCGCACTGCAAACATACAACATAAGTGACATTATTGATCAGCATTTGTGGAACCCAGAAAAATACATTTTTGACCGATTAATGTTATAGACGTCATACTATTTTTTAAGCATTTGAATTATACTTTGATTGCCATATCATGCACTGTACGAGGTATGTCCATAAAATACGTAGACAACCAAAGTTTTCCACCAAATAGTAGTTTTATCGACCCCAAAACACTATCAATTTAAAGGTCCATTTATTTTTAAATACTTCTGCTACACTTTATATTGTTTTCGAAAGTACGTACAAGCAAAACCGTCACCATAGCAACAGCATAACGCTACCACGGGGCACTTCAGATATTTAACGATAAAAAGACTAAAACTAGTCTTTTGTCGCAAGTTTTTTTTAAAAAAAATACGCAGGAAATACACTCACTTCAGCAGTGACGTCATTTGACGTTTTACTGAAAGTTTTGAACTTCAACAACTTGCCAGGAGACATTATAAGTAATAAACTACCGGCTGCTATGACGGAAGAAAAACGCGCCGTTATTAAATTCTGTGTCGGTGCGAACATGACACCAACTGAAACATTCAAGTTTATGCAGCGAGGCAAGGCTGACGTGTCTAGAGCGCTAGTATTTAAATGGCATAGACGGTTTACGGATGGACTGGAAGATATTTGTGACACTTTCTGTGATAGACTTCTTGGGATTCGAACGCGTCGAGCACGCATCTTACAGCCGAGACTGTGCGCCTATGTACTTTGCCGTTTTTCCGCAATTAAAGGCGGATCTGAGAGGCAAACGTTTTGCTGACTTAGACAAACTAAAGTACTTTGTTTGCTCCTCTGTAGGGTCATACAAGAAAGAGTGGTACCGCGAAACGTATACCAAATGGGTGGACAGACATAGGAAGTGCGTGAACGCGGGTGGAGAGTACTTTGAAAAAGTGTAACGTCGACGTCGTAAACGACGTCAAAGTGCCCCGTGTATGTTTTTTTACTTGTTTGTTCCATGTGTATTTTTGTAGCTGTTGCGTGTATTTTCATAAAATTTGGTACACATATTCATATTAAAATTCTGCACACGCTGGTGTAAATTTTGAATAGATCATGCAATTATTTCTTATTAATCTGGACCTGTCTACGTATTTTATGGACACACCTCGTATTTGTTAAAAACGGAACGTTTTGTACATGTGCAAGTTTGTATTTCATCGTGGCAAATTACGCCATGTTATGGACTAGAAGATGGAAGTAGCCCACGTCATATTGATCCATTACCAAACAGTAAACCTTCAGAGCAGTCTAAATTCAAAGATGTTGGCGACAGAGTGAATGAAATCTAAGATATCTTACCTTTCTGTGTTGAAAACATTGTGGGAAATGAAGAAATTGCTTTCACAAGCAATTTCTTCATTTTTCACAATGTTTTCCAAAGCGTTTTTCTTTAAGTCAAACAGAGTCAATGCTCTGGAATGAGTTAAGCTGCCGTTGTAAATACAACTATTCTCTACTTACGCGAGATTTCGCGTCGATAAACACGTCTACCGTTGAACGTCACTTCAAAGAGGAACCCGAAACTACGACGTAGGTACTCCACTTTCACACAGGCTGTAATACACAGTATAACATAACATTAAACTATTAAGGCCTGGTCACATACACCATTTTACGTCCACATCATGGCCGAAGCACGTCTAAAACAAGAGACCCGTGCGGTATAATTTTAGACGTGATGTGGACGCGATATGGACGTGGAATCGTATGTGACCGGGCCTTTATCAGACGGTAAAATTGTTGACTGGTTTAAATTGAAGAATGTTGCAGAGTACAATTCCATGTGAACGAAATTTTAATTCAAGTATTCTTTTTAGGTAGAAAACATTGTGGGAAATGACGAAATTGCTTATCAAAAGCAATTTCTTCATTTTCCACAATGATTTCCTAAGCCTTATCTGTTTTGGGCGTCAAAAGCCGTCATTATTTAGGAGTAGGTTAATGTTTCAGATTCAAAATGATGAGGAAATGCGTGAGCATATTCGGAATAAAATAAGTTACACGAAATATTTTAATAAATGTATGTCTTCAAAATACATAAAATCTAGTTAAAACTCGTTATGTCGAAGTCGAGGGGAACGTTTTTACCTCGAGATATACGGAGTTCGACTCATTCGATATTTTTTTCAATTTCGATTTAACCGATATTTACCCGTTCTAGTTGGTCACCAAACATGTTTGTAATTGAAAAAAATAGTAGGAATAGTTTTGGACAATTTCGTTCCTTTTCTTACTGTATTTCAATGGCTACATTTACTTCAAAATGATTTTGCATTACATTTCTGATATCCATTGATAATGACGGGACCAGATTTACAATTCGATTTAACCCTTTCCCAAACAAGAGCTGGTTTTGACGTCCCTAATAGAAAAGGCTTGGGAAAGCATTGAAACAAAAGAAGAAACTGCTGATAACCAGCAGTTTCTCCTTTTGTCTCAATATTTTCTATGCCATATTTTACACAAATTCTATCTTTAATAACTTCCATTTTGTCATTTGTGGCAGCTTTTGAAGTGGATCACATTACAATTTGCCGTTTAGGAAAGGGTTAAGCGGAAAATCGACTCATCCGATGACAATATAACGAATGTAAACTGTACATGTCGTCATTATTATTGCAGAATCTCGTATCTACAGCTTTAATCTAGCTGTAGATACGAGGATTTGCAATAACACCGACGATGTGAAAAAGTACAGTCGACACTCGTTATGTCGACATCGGATAAGTCGAATTTCCGCTTAAGTCAAAGTGGAAGTTTGGTCCCGTCCTCCCTAATGGATTAAAAAAGTTTAAACAAAATTATTATGAAATAAATAGATCTATGCCATTGAAATTTAGTAGGAAAAGGATAGAAATTGCTCGTCTCGAGCAATTTCTTTCCTTTTCCTACTATATTTCAATTATGAAAGCTTTTGATGAACAATAGAATGGTTAAATGTCATTTAATTCGAAACAAAATTAAATCGGATGAATCGAACTCCGGATATGTCGAGGCATTTTGACGGCCCCCTCCGATTTCGACACAACGAGTGTCGACTGTAATATGAACTCACCGTTGACCCTGAACTTCCACCTTTTAAAGACGACGTTGACCTTGAACGTGTGGTTTAGACAACACCGGCAGTAATGACGACGGCATGTACACGGGTTGTGCCAACGTCGGCGACGTCTACGACGGCGTCTTCGCCACCAGCCTAAATCTGTAGACGTGGATTTATCTTTCTCAAGGGAGCCTGGGAGTAGAATTGTTTTGATAGAGACATATGATTCTATCATATCTTCAAATGATATATTGATCGTCTAATGTTAAAGGTATGGCCTATTTCTGACCCTGTTGGGCTAATAAAGTTAGACATATGGTCCGTTGGAGAAACAAGAAAAATCATTTCTGAAGTAAGTAACTGTTGGTAAAATATATGTTATGCTACTTATAGTTAGAAGAAAAACATTTTTGGTTTAGAAAATCATCTTTAACCGAAAGGTTCCGAATCTAATCAGTTTGCGAAATGCGCAGACTGACTATGGTCGATATTTTCACACTTCAAAGATGGTTGAATTTGGAGTGAAGGGCAACATTATATATTAACTACAACACGCTTCATGCATATTCGGGCGTCACCAATAACAACGGAAATTGACGAAGGTCTTCCTCGTCAATTTTCGTTTTCACGGAATACGCCTGGAAATCGACGAATGCATATTTCGCGAATTTCCGTTGTCATGGATGACGCCCGAAGATGTACAAGGTGTTTGGTTTCTGATGATGGGTTGTAATGCGTAATGTTTTTAAAGTTTACCTTGTATATGTTGTAGGGAGTCAGCGAGGTCCAGTTTCATCAGTAAATACGGTACATCTAGCTCATCGTTACCATTCCCCGGCAGGTTAATCACGCTGTCGTCATCATCATCATCATTGATGGCAGGGTCATCTAGGTCAAACGATTCGAGGTCTGGAAAAAAATAACGTATTGTTTCATACGATCGTCTTACATATCACGCATTGGTTGTTTTGGCTGTTTGGAAAGGGATTAATAAGACATGAGTATAAGAACCGTAACCGCATACATTGCAATTTAAAACATACGAAAACGTTTAACACGTTCCAAAACAGCGAAATATTTTGACGGCCTTCGCAATAAAGACTTAAGAAACATTATGCAAAAGGAAGAAATTGGTTGTTAGAAACAACTGCTTCATTAACCACAAAGTATTCTATACAAAAGCACCAAAAGTGTAAAATTCAATGCATTTGACATTGTCGTCTGCAAAATCTTTGAACCAGTCTAAAATGTCGCCGTCTGGTTATAGAAGTTACTAGTATATAGGCTGTTATAGAAGAGGTTAAAACCCTATCCAAAATATGTCATGGTTTGACCGTCTGAAGCAAATTAGTTTTAAAAAATTACAGACAATTAACATTTTCATTCTATCTACATGTAGATGAAACCTATATAAAGATAGATATATGTTAAGCTAAAACGAGTTAAATGTATCAAATACGAGAAATACCTGTCCCATGGACCTAAGAAGCTATGTTTGTACCCCGCTCAAGGAGCAGTAAATGTGAATTACGTTAATGCTCTTTAAAATTTCACACAATCAACGCTTAAGTTAAATACATAGTTGGGCATGTACCTACACATGTGTAGATTACATAAACCAAGAAGTAAATTTCTCTTCAGAATTATTACCTGTGGAATTTCATTGTATGTTCAAAATTGTGAATTACGTGTCTGTGGATTACGTTACGTCAATTTACGTTCCTTAAAATATTTTATTCATTAAATGTCGCAAAATAAGAAACATTCGGGTCATGTTTTAAAATCTTTATTAAATTCAAGTAGTTAATTGATAGTAAAACCGAAATATG
Organism: Fragum sueziense; assembly: GCA_963680895.1. Lineage (NCBI taxonomy): Eukaryota > Metazoa > Mollusca > Bivalvia > Cardiida > Cardiidae > Fragum > Fragum sueziense. The sequence goes on from OY804598.1 coordinate 7,459,378, forward strand.
TCAATGAGAAAAATCTAAGACCGAAACTATAGTGGGACATTTTTCGTTCGTAATTGTGCAACTTAACTCGTTTTAGCTGATATATATCGATCACTTCATCAAAAATGTATTAAGTCCTACCTTCCGCGTGATCTTTCACCAGGTCAAAAAACTCTTGATTTGTAATGCACGTGACTTTAGCCAAAGCGCACGAAACCACGAGTAGGCTCGCCAGCCAGATTTCAGCCCTCATATTTAAGACCATAAAGCAACTCCAGACTGGCTATATCAATCAACATCAATCCTTTTATACAAGTGTTGATCGATTGGTAAACTTTTGAATGCGGATGTTTGTTATTAGTGACTTTAATTACTTGTATTGTTTGTTAATTGATAATCCGTTTTCAGTTCATGATTCTGTCCATAATTTAAGTTGCGGAATGTGATCAGCCTCAGTGGCGTAGGAAGGTCTATAATATTGGGGGCATAACGTTAAAGTAAATGGAAATATCGGTGTATTATGGGGGACCATAGGGGAGGGGGCAGGCCCCTTTTCTAAATTATTGGGGGGGGGACAGGCCCCCTGCCCCCTCTTCCTACGTCTTTGAGCCTCTGTAATAAATTTCTGAAGAAGGCAGTCTGTTTGATCGCCGCGCCTCCAGTATTTGTAACGAAGCTATTTACCCTTCCCTTAACTGTAACATTTTATGGAGACCCAATTTGAAAGCTGCTGCACACAACAGGATTGATATTAGCGAATAAAGAATTTGTGCATTTTTTAGCCAAGAAAATATTGAGACAAAATGAGAAAATGCTGGTCACCATCATTTTTTTTATTTTGTTTCAATGTTTTTCCCAGTCATTTCTTATAGGGAGGCCAAACCCAGGTCTTCTTTGTGGCAGGAATAATCAAAGAAACTTTTAATCATTTCGTCGGCCACGTTCATAAATACCCTAACCACAGCTTTTTTAAAATACGTTATCAACGGACGAATAGTTGAGTTGGGAGAATTCTATTTATACGATATTTATGCAGGAATTCACAATTAGGTAACAATAACAGCCTGTCTACTTTGCTGTCCCCTGTCTAGTTGGGTTTTGTGGGCCTGGCATTAAACTTCTTTCTGAATTAATTCATTCCCGTTCTTATGAGCATAGCTATAAATGATACAAATATTTTAGCCAGGTAATTAAAACAAGGGATTGTGACTGAAATACTTGATTAGGAGTTGCAAAATCCCTTGTAACCAAATATAAACAATTGACTCTAATCTAATTTGAAAGCTGCTGCAAATTGTACGATGGACAATTACAGACATGAAATTATGGATATCATTACATTGAAATTGTTGATGCCAACTGAGAAAACGTTGATTACTAGTACTTTCTCCTTTTCTCTCAACGTGCTCAGCAGAATTTTCTCTTAAAATTGTTCAGAGAATATCTTGTTTTGGGAAAGAGTTAGGATGCAATAGTATTGTTCCATTGTATTGAAACTCAAGAAGGCCTACGTCACAATCTTAATTGCCTAATTAAGGATGCAGTAATAGGTCGATGCACTATAAGAATAATAGCGTTAATGTGTTTTTTTCGAGACAAGAACTTTTTGACTTACTTACGAAATGTCCAAAATCTAAAAAAAGAATTTGGAAAACATTGTTGAAATGAAAATTAATGTAAAAAATCTAAGCAATTCCTCTTATCACAAAACGCTTTACATGCTTTATTATGCGGGTAACATGTAAACATTAACCTATTCCCATACAATGACCCTTTTGATTATCTAAATGTTGAAAAGGAAGAAATGGCTTGTATCTATCCAGAAATACGAGAAAATATTACTCTTCCTTTACTTGAAATTGTCGTCTGCAAAATCTTTGGATTTGGACAAGTGTAAAATTGCACAATCTGCTAATGGGTTTAGGAACAAATCTGATCGTCTGTACCCCTTTGCTTTTCGGCTAGTCTTAATTAAGGCTATCGCCCAAGTTAGAATTAATGATACCCACTGTTACCCTTTCCAAAACAAGTTTTGATGTTGATGTCCCAACTATACATTACATGTATATATATAAAAATGAAATAAAAATGTTACCAGCATTTTCTTCATTTCTCTTAATATTTATATTTTGTAAGCCAATCTTATCTTCATAAACATCCATTTTTACTGTGTCATCTTCCAAATTGGGACAGTCAAATTATTTACCTTTTGGGGAAGGATTAGATTATTCAAAAACAATAATGAGTTCAATCGTTTCATTGTATGTAGTAGAATTTTTACAAGTAAGTCAAGATCTTGCGTGCATGATGAAGGATGCATTTTATCCTATCCCACACAATCCCAGCTTAACACACCCAAAAACAATAGTACGATGACATATTCATAAAATGATTGAATATTTTCTGAAATTGTTGCATCACGTGATTATCCACCGTGTATAAGACGATGTCTTTTCAACATGAAATTTTTCGAAAAGTGTTTATCAAACCCTTTGTTGTGGGTCCGGCCGCGGCCTTAGCGCAGTTGGTAGCGCATCTGACCCTCATACGAGAGGTCCCGGGTTCGATACCCGGCCGCGGCTGATACCCTTTCTGACAAAATTGTCACCCACCAATGGGTTTGAAATCATTAACCTAAGTGGGCGAGAAGCTGGAGGCTCGGTAAGGGTGTTGTGGTAGTACTGGTTTGAGAAACAACAGGAATCCATGGGTAGGTGCTCCAGCCGCCGCGATATGACCCTGGTAGTTGAAAACGGCGTAAAACCCCAATGAACTTGTTGTGGGTCCTCATTTGGAGACGATTCTAATGAAAACCTACAACATCCGAGAAGAAGCCGAGAAGAGGCTGGAGATTTGAACAAATGTGCTAGTTTAACACTTTCCCAAACAAGACCTCTCACGTCTCTTATAGAACATGCATATGAAATCATTGGGACAAAAGAAGAAATTACTGATGATCAGCAATTTCTCTTTTTACCCCAAAATTTTCTGCACTATACTCTACATAATTACATTCTATCTTTATCAACATCTATATATTTTGTCGTCAGCAGCAGCTTTCAAGATGGACAGCCCTAAAATTGTGGCTTTTGAGATTAATTTCGAAAAGAATATAGGCCTACCGATAGTTTTTACCATAACAAATTTCCATACCGTCGCTTTTCAACAAACACCTCGTAACTGCTGTTTTAAGCTGCAGTTACGAGGTTTTCAATGAAAAGCAGCGATATGTGACTGCTTCTAGATGTACTGGGCCCCTATTCCGATATCTGACAAAGGGTTAGAATATTTGACCGGGAAGTTAACCTATCAACAACTTTCGATCTCTTAGAACAGACAATTGAGAATCGAGAATAATTTCCCTTTGTTTATAGATAATATAAGTAGTAAGTCCGGCTGATTGATTTTAATCTTTAACCCTTTTCCAATAGGGAACACTTTTATCAAGTAAACAGTGACGTAAATTTGGACAAACAATAATATTTCGTTGGTGTTGTCATAAAATACAACACCGACGGTTTATCAATACTTTACAGTAAATACAGTATTGTCCACCCAAGTTAACCCGGGACAACTTAATTTTCGTGCGCAAAATCCGTTAGTTGAGCGTCTTAACAAAACATTGTCGAAGTGGGGTCATTACATATGCAGATGTCCCGGGTTAATCTTGCTGGACAATATAATTATTTTAGCACAAATTTCATTGCTATTATACATCTAAAGGTAGTCCAACCCCAACGAGATTCGCACGACGTCGGAATTATTCGGGCGAGGTCGAAAACATTCGGCGCTAAAACTTTCCAACGCCGAATATTTACGACTGTGCCCGATTAGCTTTGGGTACGTTACGACACCGCCCGAAAAAAGTCGATGTTTTATGAATCTCAAAATGGCCGCATTACAGGTTTTCTACCTTAAATTGGTCTGGTTTTGAAGTTTTATTTGCAGACGAAATGATAATTGATTTAAAGGTTGGTTAATTAGTATAATATTGTAAAATTGACAATGTGTGAGGAAAAGACATTTTCTTAATCTGTTAAGCTAACGCTGCTGGAATTCCTTATTCTCACAAGAGAAGAAAACACCTACTAGCAAACAAGTCGACGAATCTCAATTCGATTCCCAAGTGTTTATCCCTCTATCAAACTTATATTGACTTGAAAAGTACCAAAGCAAAATGCTAATAAGAAGAGCATTCTTTTTCCTCTCAATTATTTCGGCGCCATAATTTTCAAAAACATTTCGTGTGCGATGTAGTTGCTATATAACACCATTTGATTTGGGCCAATCATTTGAAAAAGAGTCTTTATGTCAAAATAGTCACCATGTTATAGAACGTACTTTAACCGTGACACAAAGATGTATTTTAAAGAAATTTGAGACTCCTATGCTTCAGTGCTTGTATTTTGGCGATGCAGTCTGGATTAGACCCATGTTGCTTACTTGCAGTTGTTTCTGGTCTTGAAAAAGTTTAAAGAAAGAACGTGGGTCTCGACGTGATTTCTTCATTTTCTACAATGTTTTCAAATGCATGTATTTTGTGTGACGTCCAAATGCGTCATTGGACGATGTGTTGATCGAGATGTACCTGTATGCTGGTCTCTTACTCCACATGGACATATTTACTTTAAGTATATGGAAGTGAAATTGCTGTCTATTTTGTACATTTATATTTATCTTCCTTTCTGAAAATTCCCCCATTGATCTCAGGAATTGATAAAATCATCTTATTCACGTCAATTCTTGAAATTGAAATTATCTTGACACGGCATCAAAGTCACCCTATAGTAACCATTATATAAAGGTTGTTGTCTTTCTATAAGCATCATTCACAAACAAAGTCAGAAGAGGAACAGTGAGGACAAAGGAAAACGATTCACTAAAAGGTAATATATAACACTTTTCTTCTAAGAATTTGTAAATTAAAAAGAAATGTTATATTGACCAAAGAAAATAAATGTGACAGCTGCTGCAAACGACAAAATGAATATTGATAGGATTGATTTTCAATATAGCATAGACTATTTTCAGGAGAAAATGGTGGTAGTGTTAATGTTCATTTGTCTCTATAATTATGTTCCTGTGTCTTTTCTGTTGAAACCATGTCTCTTTTTGGGGAAAAAGAGTTGATGAAATATCATAAAATTGATATCTAAACAGAACATATATTTGTTTATAAATTACAAGAATATTTCAACGCGTCTTGCATACAATAAAAGTTGTTCATTTTAAATTCCAGATGGAAAATAAATAACCAAAATTGAGACATTTAGAAGACAATTTACATAAACAGGCTATATTTCTTTAAACACGTATGCATAAGCCTACTTTTTCGTATGAAGCATCATTCCAATTAGACCAATCATAGTTTTTAACTTATAAAGTTTAATTTTTAAAAATGTCCCAATTTCATCATTTAACACTTTAGAAAACGTCTGACAGCATATTTCAATTTGACCAATCCTACTCTAAGTTATAATATCACAATTTGTAACATACCATCAATTAATCATTTCGTCGCTCTTCCACGAAAACCTCGTAACTGCAGCATAGAATAATCTGCAGTTACGAGATTTTGTTGTAAAGCAGCGATTTATTACAACAGGAGCATCACAAACGAGGCAACCATGAAGCGTGTTACCCTGTTGATGACGTTAGTCGTGATTCTTCACGTCATGAATGACGTCATTGGTATCACCAACCAAGAGTTCTACGACTTAATCAAAGACCACACGGAAGGTATGTCCGTTCCTTTTCTTCAGCCCATTACCACAAGGCAAAGCTTTTGGACTGTTTCAATTTGAAAGGTGTTGAAGACGACAACATCTTTTGGATTAGAAAACATTGGGGATAATGAAGAAATTGCTGGTCACAGGAATATTTTTTTTTTCATTTTCCACAATTATATGTCTTCTCAAGCATATTTAAAGGTGCGTAAAAACGCGACACTGTCTGATAATGGATACATTTTTTATCCATTTTCAATAATAGGCAACCCTTTCCCAAACAGCACAATTTACGAAGTTCAAATTCGAAAACTACTGCAGGCAATAAAACAATGTTGATAGAGATAAGATTTCTAGGTAAGGCACAAAAACAGTGAGGCAAAAAGAGTCTCAAATGCTGAGTATCAGCATTCTCTTCTTGTATCTCAATGTTTCTCAAAGCCAACCGTCGAACCCATGTCTCGTTTGGTAAAGAGGATCAACCCTTCATCGTTGTTTCCGAGATCGATTTAGTGCATGGCCCCTTGGATTCCAGGATTCGTTGTCTATATTTTGCTCGCCAATAACTTATCTATTAACCCTTACCCAAACAATACCTGCTTTTGATGTCCCTAATAGAAAAGGCTTGGGAAAATATTGAAACAAAAGAAGAAACTGCTGATAACCAACAGTTTCTCCTTTTGTCTCAATATTTTCTGTGCCATATTTCACACAAATCCTATCTTTAATAACATCCATTTTGTCTTTAGTGGCGGGTTTTGGAGTGGATCACCCTAAAATTTTGTCGTTTGGGAAAGGGTTAAATAAAAGATCTGTTACATCTAGCAATTCCCTGATATTTTTTACCGTCTACTCTACTTCAAACCTTTAAATTGATAATGTATTAACCCATTGCCAAACGACAAAATTTTAGACTCCTCCAAATTCAACGATTTTGCAAACGACAATTAAAACTGGATGAGATTTTACATTTTTTGGTCTTTTTGTGTAGAAAATATTGTGGGAAATGAAGAAATTGCTTGTGACAAGCAATTTCTTCATTTTCCACAATGTTTTCCAAAGCCATTATCTTGTGGGGAGTCAAAAAGAGTCACTGTGTGGTAATGGATTAACAGATCCATAGAAATAGTCCATACAATGTTGGGGCAAATTAAGAAAATGCTAGTTATCAACAATCCATTTCCAAAAGGGACGTCAGTGGGTGGGTTTGCTTTTCAAAACGTTATTCAGATGATTCATTTTGTGCTATGATAAGCATTATCCTTTCTTACAAAACAAACTTACGTCATAAACTGAAGAGTACGACACCATGGTATTGCACATGGTATAAAGGCCAATGACATTTTGGTCAATCAAAGGGAACCCCTTTCTCTATGGAAACGACTTTAACGATAAACCGAACGCTCAAACATTCAACCATTTAACTAATAAGGACTTGTATTCTATTATATTTTTCAGATATCAAAACACTTGACGTTCCTAGAGACTCCGATGATGACATCATCACGTTGCCTGGTAACGAGAATGACGAACTTGACGTTCGGTATCTTCTGGCCAAGATGGTTGATCCTTTACAAGGCACCGGAAGTAGGTCCCGAATTAATCTTAATTATTAATTATTTCCATAATGGCTTATACAAAACAACGTTTTCTACAATGTAAGACAGAAAAATTTAACAGTTTATTTACTCGAATTTTTTATCTGCACCACCTAAGAACTTGGTGGACAAGTCTGAAATTTCGCCATTTGGTAATGGGTTAAATCACTATCTTCGTTTAGAATTCAGACAACCTGACAAGAGAAGAAGACCGATGGTCGGGTGGTTCCGTATTATACATCACGTGATTCACGGAGTTCGACACTTATGGAGACGCCACCGGTACGGAAACCTCGGCAAGGGATATTTTCCAGGAAAGACCATGACACCATGTCACGTGCGATTTGATCATGTTTACAAAATAAACCTGAGCCAAGGACCAATGAAATTTCGATTGAATGGAAAGTATTGGAATTATTTATACTAGCAATTTTACCCGTCTCGAAATTTGACCTTTGACCTCGATGACCTTGACCTATCCGGGGCTGACCTTTGACCTCGATGACCTTGACCTATCCAGGGCTGCACTCCACCTAATCCCGTCCCGTAACCCGTAAGCAATCCCGTCCCGTAACTAAGCAATCCCGTCCCGTAACCCGTAAAAACGATAAATTTGACCTTTGACCTCGATGACCTTGACCTTTCAAAAAATGAACCCCTCAAGCTAATATCCGGGGCCGCCCTTCACCTTCCCTCCAAGTTTGGTGAAGATCGACCCAAGGACCTGGGAGGAGTAGGGGAACAAACAGACAAACAGACAAACAGACAAACAGACAAACGTTGCTCAAATTATAGTATGATAGAGGTGTTTTAAAGCGAAATAGCGGACACACTTAGTAACCCCCCCCCCCCCCCCCCCACACACACACACACACATTCACACGTTGGTTTTCTGGCTGTATTTATAATTGAGCGCGGATCTGGAAAAATGTCCCTTATAGCATTTTTAAAAATTGAGTTTCAAGATAAGCCTGTTGTCATATGCAGTCCAATAAGAATCGATGCTGCTCTCTTTAAGTTACTACAGGCCACAAAGAAACTATTAGAGAACAACGTGGATCCTGATCAGACTGTGCGTATGCACAGGCTGATCTGGATCTATGTTGGGCTCAATAACCTCAAGGGACGTTTTTCCAGATCCTGGCTCAATTGTATTTTCTGAAGACTTTTTGAATACTGTCATTTTCATCGAAGGTTAATTTTTATGATGTCTGAGAGCACCATGCTTCCATATCTATTTTCATAATAATTGTAATAACGTTTAAAGTGACATTTCAGAATTTTTTGTCATAAATTTTACTTTTATTTTTATCAGAAAGAGCATATTTCCTTATGGAAACTCTGAAAATTTCAAGCCAAAATATTGCGCCGTTTACGAGAAATTTATATTTTTGTGTTAAAATTGAACAAGTTGTTGTGGACAACAGTTCGGATTTATATGCAATTTATCGATTATGTCTCAACTTTAAATGCGTGTTTCTCGCTTATTGGCAACAACTTCAAAAAACTAATAGTATTTATACTCATTAGAATAACCAATCTTGGCATCAAGACATACTTTAAAAAATTGAAATTGGAATGAAATGTCCCTTTAACGCGGCAAATCACGTAAAAATACAATAAAACATTTTCATTTATTTAGAGCAGCTGATAAGGAGGAGGTAAATAGCTTTTCAAATTATGATAGATATATCATATTTCACCATTCAGCAAAGAAAATGTTGTGGGTACATTTTAAAGACAAAGCAAATGAGTTTCCACAGAACACATACATGTATAAATAAGAAAATTCAGAATGCTTTACCTCCTCCTGTATGTTGCTTTGAAAATAGAGAATGTTTTTACCTAGTTAACCGTGATTGTTATTTCGGACAAATAATAGTAGTTCATATGCATTGTTATCAACCCTTTCCCAAACAAGACCTGGTTTTGACGTCCCTTAGAGAAAAGGCTTGGGAAAACATTGAGACAAAAGAAGAAAGTGCTGATAATCAGCACTTTCTCCTTTTGCCTCAATATTTTCTGAGCTAAATTGTGCACAAATCCAACCTTAATTAACATCCATATTGTCGTCTGCAGCAGCTTTCATATTGGATCACCCTAATTTTTGTCGTTTGGAAAAGGGTTAAATCTCGTAACTACGGCTTAATTCAATATCTTGTATGTTATGAAATCTACTCATCTGCCTTACAGGGTGTTTGAAGTTCGCCTTCCAGAAGTTCGGACACGATGGCCTGTTGCTTTCCATGACCAACAATGGCAAACCTTTCTTCAAGAAATATGTTTCACGTAAGGTTTTCGTCGTCAAAATCTTGTAACAATGTTCAGCGTGTGTTTTGTCCTAAGTTTGGGTATATACATGTACATTTTGTAGCTATTCAATTTAACTTTAACAGTAAGTGGTTCTGACAATCCCATTGGAAATGGGTTTAGCCAACTTTGCAGGAAAAGAATGCTAATGAACAGCATGATAATGTTACTACGCATTTCAAAGACGCTGGCATGTTGAGATTAATTCGAAGTAATACTACCCATTGTACCCAAATCAGATAGTTGGGTTTGTGTTAAGCCGCATCGTGAGATAGTATAAGTTGAAGCTACCCATTACCTCACACAATGACTTTTAGACCCTATACAAGATCATAACTTTAGTTTCTGAAGAAATTGCTTGTGACAATGTTACGTACCTAACCAAACTTACCAAAACAATTTTAATTCCATTCACTTATAATTATCGCCGGCAACATACGTGGGTTGTCCCAGAAAAAGTGGGACAATGTTTGTAATTAATACAATAGTCAACATACATTGATATAAGTTCATCATCGTTTTATACAAGATGTTAGTGACTTGTGTATGAATTTTTGAGAGAATATCTGGAAAATCAACAAAAATATGCGGAAAATTATGTTGCTAGTGAAGGTGCGGCGGCGCACGGTTAACGTAACGTCATATATAACGTCATGTTTATAACGTCACTCTTTTCAATGAATCGTCCTTTGCGTTCAGTATACTTTCTGCGACTCTCAAATTACCTTTTACATAAGTTCTTGAACTAACGCTGTTTTATTTTTCCAATCTTATTTCAAAATTTCTAAACGAAACTTTAATTCCATACGCAGTTTTAAATATTGTCCAATGTAAATTCGAATTCAAAGCCAGAAAATGCGAAATATCAGGAATTTAAGCCAAATCATTGCATTTTAATATCATTTTCATTCAAAAGTCAAGTCAAAGCTTACACACACTTATTTAAGGGCGATCCCATCCATTTTCCAAAAGGGGCAAGGTGCTCCGTAATGGCAGTTTCCCAGGGGAAGGGGTGTCCGACTCAGGTATGCGGATTAACTAATGAAACAAAACCATTTGTAACTATCTTTTAGGCTAAATTTCAGGGGAGATGACGCCCACGGGTCCCCAACTGGATAACTACATGTTATATTTATGTAGATTTTCGAAAATTTAATGCTAAGCAGCCTTATATGCTGCTTCCCGATTATTCAGAAAGCTCACATACTGTTTGACGTCGGCCGACGTCGAGAACGTTTTAATTAAATCTGTAGATTTACTCTTCCTAGTTCATGTTCTTATTTCCATCGTTGTAAGTAGTAGCCCACCGAAATAATACTTGTTTCGCTTGAACATAAGTGTAGGAGTGAATCTATACCACTATTCTGCATATGTCACCTCTTATTTTCGTTTATGATATTGCCATTCCTCGCTCGACGCAATATTTTTGCGTCGCGGATTTCGCCGACGTCGCCATTTTAAACGAAGGTGTAGTCACACATTTTTACAAAGCATCAACATTAATGGTGTCATTTACATGAAAATGTCAGCAAATTATCACAGCATCATGTGCTACACGCAGGTGTAACTTTGATGTCATTATCATTGCGAAAACCAGACAATCTATCGAATTTGCGAACGTTTGTCATATCAAAATGTGACGTGCTCCAGGTACTCTTACCACGCACTCCTTTTCATTCAATATTTTGAAGAAATGTCATTTTTTTGGTATTGGTTGTATATCAAACAGTGTTAAAATGTTTAAATTACATACTGTGTAAATTTGAACTCAATCGGACGTCACATTTAGGAAATATTTCAAAAGTCTCATTCTTTCTGGGCTCGTAGATATAATCGGATCACCCTAAAATCTCACTGTTTGGGAAAGGGTTAAAATTTAATAGAATACTTAAGCATAGATAATGCATTCAAACTGAGGCGTTAAACTGTATTTATTTTTTAACACAGTGAGTCCCGAACCCTCAGATTGTGTGCCGGTGGCTCAACTCGGCCAGTTAGCCGATGTTTGTTTGGAGACCTACCAACCCGATGTAGATGAAGACCTTACTTGTGTCCGTCTCACGTCGAATCTATCCATTAAGGTATAAGCTTCAGAAGCAATATTTATGTGACATAATTTGGACAATGGACCAGCAATAAGGTAGAATCACGCAAAGTCGGGATTTCTTAGACATATTGCTAATATGATTTGTAAAATAAATTAGACAACATAAACTGCTCAGATGTTCTTTGTCACTACAAAAGTGCTTAATATGTATATAAATTCCGGTTAGAATGTTCAAAGTGGCCTAAAATACCATAAATCGTCGGTGTTATTGCAAAACCTCATACCTCCAGCTTGATTAAAGCCGGAGGTACGAGGTTTTGCAATAATACCGACGAAATTTCCTTTTTTTCAAATTATGGGTTAATTTTGATTTTTCAGACCAAGAAGGTGCGAGTGCACTACGCCCTCTGGTGTGGTGACGATTCAGACCAGCCTGCACAAGAAGGACCAGCCGAGCTAGAAGATCTGCAGGCGGCAGTAGAAGATAAAAACACGGGCCAGTTCCGGGACATTCCGGCTTACGATCTACCCTCCCTATATAGAGAGCTGCAGTTTGGCGACGACAACGACGACTATAATGCTGATATCGCTGATGATGATGACGATGCTGCTGCTGATGATGATGATGATGATGATGATGATGACACCGATTCTAATGAGAGAGAGGATGAAGGAATGGATTCCAGAGATCTCCGATTTGAAGAATATCACACTAAATAACCGTACTTATGGTCTTAGACATTTGATCTTATTTGAAACATTGCAAAATGCGTTATGCTAAAATGACTTCTTTAATCCTTTCCCAAACGGCGAACCTTTAGCTTACTCGTATTTGAAAGTTTGTGAAGATGACAAAATTGATGTTCATTAAGCAAAACAAAAACAAAAAAAAACATATTATGTGTATAATATAGCTTAGAAAATATTGACATAAAACATGATTAGCTGGTAACCAGCTTTTCTCTTTTTTTGCCTCAACCTTTTCCGAAGTATTTTATATAAGGTATTTAAGAACTACATCTTGTTTGGAAAAGAGCTAAATCTTTCTTGACATCCATAATCAAGATAATCGTTAAAAAATTGAGAGAAAGGAATATAAGTTAAGGTTTACGAACTGAGAATGATAACACCACTTTCTAGCCATACGAAATGCACCAAATTACACACACTTGTAAAAACACTTCACCTAAATTGATTCACCAGGCCGAATTTCAAGATTATGCTTCAAGAAGAAAATGATTTGCACATATTATTTTACTCTATTTTCATATGTAAGGGAGGTAATTTTAAACAATTTTGTCAAATATTTCCATAAGTATGCATTAATTCAAAATTCTAAACCATACAAAGTGCTTATATTTGTATTTGGAATGGAAATGTAACACAGATTAGGAATTACTGGCACTTTTCAAATTTCGCCTCTGGCTCTGCATTTCATTCTCAGTTCGTAAACCTTAAATCTGTAGTTTGTCGTTTCCTTATTGACCCGTGTCCTAGTTTGATAACATTAGTTTTGTTGTGCACACCATCTCTACGACAAGGAATCACAACAACAACAACAACAACAACAACAACAACAACAACAATTGTAGAAAATATCCGAGTACATTGTTATATACATGTATACTCTTTCAGACAAAAAAAAGAGTGTCTCTGTTATCAGCGCACGACTTGAAAATTTTTGACGAACAAAGGCACTTTCGTTTGCTCGTCAATAACTTTTTTATAGAGTCTGTTTGAAAGATCCATTACACTAACTTATCCCTGACATTTCTGCACCTTCTCTGCTTCAAACCAAATTCAATTCGGTCACGTATTTTAAACTTATCACAAATTTATTCGTTAGGGAATATAATAATGCACTATAATAAATCACTCAATTCGATATTTCTGCAAAAATTGCCCTTTTCAAGAGGTTGAAAAATTAAAAAGGGCAATTTTTGACGAAATATCGAATTGAGTGATTTATTATAGTGTATTTTAGACTTACTTTCTTAATTTAGGGCTGTCCTACTTAAAAGCTGCTCTAGACAACAAAATTGATGTTTACAGGGAAGAGGTTTGTGTACAATATAGCACAGAAAATGTTTAGGCAAAAGGAGAAAGTGCTAATTATCACGATTTTCTACTTTTGTCACAATGTTTTCCCAGGTCTTGTTTGGATTAAGAATTAATAATTTGTTGAAATTTTCTGCAAAACTTTGTTGTTGTATCAAGCATTCGCCTGTTTTGGTATTTGAAGTGAGCCGACTCTAAAATAAGTTGCTGTTTGAGAAAGGGTAAAGAATGAAGAATATCCCCGCTCTATATGAAAATAAATCTGATCTATTACTTAAACCTTTGGCTGTTTTGTGTTTCATTCAACCTTTTCCTGAACAATAAACTTGTAAAAAGTCCACAATTAAAGCCGCTGTAGACGACAAAATGGTAGTTCTTGCAATGCGTATCTAATGTCAACCAAGACTTACCTTAATCCTTTATTTTCAATGCTGATTCATCTGAAAATCCTCTTTTATTTCGTCCCGATGTTTCGCATTGGATTGTTATTGAGAGATTATGAGAGCTAACATTTTCAGGTGCTAGATGTCGCGAAGATTGGTTTGGTTTATTGAGGTCGTACGCCGTTTTCAACTGCTCAGGTCATATCGTGGCGCCTGGAGCACCTAACCATGGATTCCTGTTGTTTCTCATACTAGTACTACCACAACATCCTTACCGAGCCTCCATATGCTCACCCACATAGGCTCACGATATCAAACCATTGATGAGTGACATTTTTGTCAGAAGGGTATTTTCCCCGGCCGAGTTTCGAACCAGGGACCTATCATATGATACAGAAAAGGGTATACATGAACGACTACTAGTAACTTCCCACAGACAGATCTACTTTTTTTCTTCCGTAGACCTATTATCACGGTGGATATTGTGCTTGTTCGGATGGGTTAATCTACGGCCAAATTTACTTCGCTTCGGGTAAGACATTTTGCCAAAACCTTCTTATTGCTGGGTCAATTTCCAAACGGTTTGTTGCATGTAACTCTCCTTACTGAGCTCTTTCCTCTGATGTATTACTTACTGGTGACATCCTTGTGCTTTTTGCAAAAATCCCAACTGACCAGAAAATGACAAAAGATTCAGACGGTTTTTCTGGTAGGTGGGGATCAATGTTAGCAGGATTTTTTTCAAATTAGTCATACATCTGAGGAAGGACCTCAATAAGACGGAGTACATGCAACAAATCGTTCGAAAATTGACTCATAAATAAGAAAGTTCTTGCACAATTTCTTACATGAAGCGAGGCAAATTTGTCCGTAGTTGTTATCATTTCGTTTTCGGGTCGATTGGGATCAATTTTGGGGAAAAGTAAAAGGATTCCACAAAAAATATATATCTGAAGTGCTACATGCAACAAACATTTTGATAATTGACGCAGAAACTAAAAAAAGGTTATTACAAAATATTTGACCAAAATCGAGATTATACCTGTCCGTAGTCGTTAGCCACCTCATAATGCACAATCTCCACCGCGATTATTCACGGTGGAGGTATTGCATCATGGGATGGATAACGACTACAGACACATTTACCCCACTTCAGGTAAGAAGTTGTGCAATAACTTTCCTCGTCATTTTTCAAGCGGTATGTTGCATATACCCCGTCTTACTGAGATTCTTCCTCAGACATATTATGAATTGTTTGTGAAATCAAATCGTTGCTCCTTTTCTAAAAATTGATCCCTGCCGGCCAGAAAAACGACAAAAAAAAAACAGATTATTTTTCTGGTCAGTAGGGTTGGAATCACATTTTGGAAAAGTAGAATGAGTTCCGAAATAAGTCATGCATATGAGGAAAGAACTCAGTAAGACGGGGTTCGTGCAATAAACCGCTTGGTGATTTAGATTTTGGTACTGTTGGAATCCTCTTGAAGTGTTCTATCTGATGGCGCTTACATATTGTTGAGATGAAGTCTGGTTTAAAAGATTTCTAGAAACGGAATGTTCTGTCTGCTATTTGTTCTATATAAAGTTGCAATTTTAAACTCAATTTTCTCGAAAGAGTAAAAGAAATGCCTGTTAGAACATTTGAATAGCAATATTTCTGGGAGTAAAAATGTACATTTTTAACCAAGTTGGAAAGTGTGCCAAAATTGCCCATGAAATGTTGTCAGTGTTTGTGTCCCTTGAAATAGACTAGGAGAAGTTTTCTGTACGAGGCCTAAAATGGTTCCAGGGAGGGCAACTTGTTACGAGCAAGAGAATTATAGTTAATTTTTGCGAGTACATCAGAAAAAAACAGACATATCTCGAATAGTTCTTGGTATAGATTAACAATTTTAGTATCAAATTGAAGCTTTTAAGCATTCGTCTTTATTTTTCGGACAGTTATGCAAATGAAATAATTTGCATATTCATATTTTGTAGATTTAATTGGAAATTTTGGTGAAATTTTCACAGTTTTTGTTAAGAATTTTGCAGGAAAAGGGATATTCCTTAATTAGTTGATGTTGTTCTCTTACAATTTTGGTGTCAAAATAAAACTTAGGACTCCTTTCTTACTTCCTGTTTTGAAAAATAGCTTATTTACATTCCAACATTTTTATTCTATTTTAAATCATGATGAAAATATCACAGATTTGTGAATATTTGGTACTTGCTTTTTAACATTCGTATTATGTTTGCAGATTGACATGATTGAGTTTTACCTTGCTTATACAGGTAACATAACTTTAGTTTCTGAAGAAATTGCTTGTGACAATGGTACGTACCTAACCAAACTGACCAAAACAATTTTAATTCCATTCACTTATAATTGTCGCCGGCAACATACATGTATATATAATCGGATCACCCTAAAATCTCACTGTTTGGGAAAGGGTTAAAATTTAATAGAATACTTAAGCATAGATAATGCATTCAAACTGAGGCATTTAACTTTATATTTTTTTTAATACAGTGAGCCCCGAACCCTCAGATTGTGTGCCGCTGGCTCAACTCGGCCAGTTAGCCGATGTTTGTTTGGAGACCTACCAGCCAGATCCAGATGAAGACCTTACTTGTGTCCGTCTCACGTCGAATCTATCCATTAAGGTATGAGCTTCAGTGGTAATATTTATGTGACATGATATGACAATGGACCAGCAATAAGGTAGAATCACACAAAGTCGGAATTTCCGAAGATTCTATTATTTTATACAACATAAACTGTTCAGATGTACTTTGTCACTACTACTACAGTGCTTTATATATAAATTCCGGATAGAATGTCCAAAGTGGTCTAAAATGCCATAAATCGTCGGTGTTATTGCAAAACCTCATAACTCCAGCTTGATTAAAGCTGGAGTTACAAGGTTTTGCAATAACACCGACGAAATTTCCTTTTTTCAAATTATGGGTCAAATATGATTTTTCAGACCAAGAAGGTGCGAGTGCACTACGACCTCTGGTGTGGTGACGATCAAGACCAGCCTGCACAAGAAGGACCGGTCGAGCTAGAGGATCTACAGGCGGCGGTAGAAGATAAAAACACGGGCAAGTTTCGGGACATTCCGGCATACGATCTACCCTCCCTATACAGAGAGCTACAGTATGGTGACGACAACGACGACTATAATGCTGATATCGCTGATGATGATGACGATGCTGCTGCTGCTGCTGATGATGATGATGACACCGATTCTAATGAGAGAGAGGATGAAGGAATGGATTCCAGAGATCTCCGATTTGATGAATATCACACTAAATAACCGTACTTATGGTCTTAGACATTTGATCTTATTTGAAACATTGCAAAATGCGTTATGCTTAAATGACTTCTTTAATCCTTTCCCAAACGGCGAACCTTTAGCTCACTCGTATTTGAAAGTTTGTGAAGATGACAAAATTGATGTTCATTAAGCAAAAAAAAAAAAACAAAAAAAAAAAAAAAAAAAACATATGTGTATAATATAGTTTAGAAAATATTGACATAAAACATAATTAGCTGGTAACTAGCTTTTCTCTTTTTTTGCCTCAACGTTTTCCAAAGTATTTTATATAAGGTATTTAAGAACTACATCTTATTTGGAAAAGAGCTAAATCTTTCTTGACGTCCGTAATCAAGATAGTCGTTAAAAATTGAGAGAAAGGAATATCAGTTAAATCTGTAGTTTGTCGTTTCCTTATTGACCCGTGTCCTACCTTGATAACATTAGTTTTGTTGTGCACACCATCTCTACAACAAAGAATCACAACCACAACAACAACAACAACAACAGCAATTGTAGAAAATATCCAAGTACATTGTAATATATATGTATACTCTTTCAAACAAAAAATAATGTCTCTTTTATCAGCGCACGACTAGAAAATGTTTGACGAACAAACACACTTTCGTTTACTCGTCAATAACTTTTTTATAGAGTCTGTTTGAAAGATCCATCACACTAACTTATCCCTGACATTTCTGCACCTTCTCTGCTTCAAACCAAATTCAATTCGGACAAGTATTTTAAACTTATCACAAATTTATTCGTTAGGGAATATAATAATACACTATGATAAATCACTCAATTCGATATTTCTGCAAAAATTGCCTTTTTCAAGAGGTTGAAAAATTAAAAAGGGCAATTTTTGACGAAATATCGAATTGAGTGATTTATTATAGTGTATTTTAGACTTACTTTCTTAATTTAGGGCTGTCCTACTTAAAAGCTGCTCTAGACAACAAAATTGATGTTTACAGGGAAGAGGTTTGTGTACAATATAGCACAGAAAATGTTTAGACAAAAGGAGAAAGTGCTAATTATCACGATTTTCTACTTTTGTCACAATGTTTTCCCAGGTCTTGTTTGGATTAAGAATTAATAATTTGTTGAAATTTTCTGCAAAACTTTGTTGTTGTTCGCCTGTTTTGGTATTTGAAGTGAGCCGACTCTAAAATAAGTTGCTGTTTGAGAAAGGGTAAAGAATGAAGGATATCCCCGCTCTATATGAAAATAAATCTGATCTATTACTTAAACCTTTGGCTGTTTTGTGTTTCATTCAACCTTTTCCTGAACAATAAAGTTGTAAAAAGTCCACAATTAAAGCCGCTGTAGACGACAAAAATGGAAGTTCTTGTAATGCGTATCTAATGTCAACCAAGGCTTACCTTAATCCTTTATTTTCAATGCTGATTCATCTGAAAATCCTCTTTTATTTCGTCCCGATGTTTCGCATTGGATTGTTATTGAGAGATTATGAGAGCTAACATTTTCAGGTGTTAGATGTCGCGAAGATTGGTTTGGTTTATTGAGGTCGTACGCCGTTTTCAACTGCTCAGGTCATATCGCGGCGCCTGGAGCACCTAACCATGGATTCCTGTTGTTTCTCATACTAGTACTACCACAACATCCTAACCGAGCCTCCATATGCTCACCCACATAGGCTCACGATATCAAACCATTGATGAGTGACATTTTTGTCAGAAGGGTATTTTCCCCGGCCGAGTTTCGAACCAGGGACCTATCGTATGATACAGAAAAGGGTATACATGAACGACTACTAGTAACTTCCCACAGACAGATCTACTTTTTTTCTTCCGTAGACCTATTATCACGGTGGATATTGTGCTTGTTCGGATGGGTTAATCTACGGCCAAATTTGCTTCGCTTCGGGTAAGACATTTTGCCAAAACCTTCTTATTGCTGGGTCAATTTCCAAACGGTTTGTTTGCATGTAACTCTCCTTACTGAGCTCTTTCCTCTGATGTATTACTTACTGGTGACATCCTTGTGCTTTTTGCAAAAATCCCAACTGACCAGAAAATGACAAAAGATTCAGACGGTTTTTCTGGTAGGTGGGGATCAATGTTAGCAGGATTTTTTCAAATTAGTCATACATCTGAGGAAGGACCTCAATAAGACGGAGTACATGCAACAAATCGTTCGAAAATTGACTCATAAATAAGAAAATTCTTGCACAATTTCTTACATGAAGCGAGGCAAATTTGTCCGTAGTTGTTATCATTTCGTTTTCGGGTCGATTGGGATCAATTTTGGTGAAAAGTAAAAGGATTCCACAAAAAAAATATATATCTGAAGTGCTACATGCAACAAACATTTTGATAATTGACGCAGAAATCAAAAAAAGGTTATTACAAAATATTACCAAAATCGAGATTATACCTGTCCGTAGTCGTTATCCACCTCATAATGCACAATCTCCACCGCGATTATTCACGGTGGAGGTATTGCATCATGGGATGGATAACGACTACAGACACATTTATCCCACTTCAGGTACAAAATTGTGCAATAACTTTCCTCGTCAATTTCCAAGCGGTATGTTGCATATACCCCGTCTTACTGAGATTCTTCCTCAGACATATTATGAATTGTTTGTGAAATCAAATCGTTGCTCCTTTTCTAAAAATTGATCCCTGCCGGCCAGAAAAACGACAAAAAAAAAACAGATTATTTTTCTGGTCAGTAGGGTTGGAATCACATTTTGGAAAAGTAGAATGAGTTCCGAAATAAGTCATGCATATGAGGAAAGAACTCAGTAAGACGGGGTTCGTGCAGTAAACCGCTTGGTGATTTAGATTTTGGTACTGTTGGAATCCTCTTGAAGTGTTCTATCTGATGGCGCTTACATATTGTTGAGATGAAGTCTGGTTTAAAAGATTTCTATAAACGAAATGTTCTGTCTGCTATTTGTTCTATATAAAGTTGCAATTTTAAACTCAATTTTCTCGAAAGAGTAAAAGAAATGCCTGTTAGAACATTTGAATATCAATATTTCTGGGAGTAAAAATGTACATTTTTAACCAAGTTGGAAAGTGTGCCAAAATTGCCCATGAAATGTTGTCAGTGTTTGTGTCCCTTGAAATAGACTAGGAGAAGTTTTCTGTACGAGGCCTAAAATGGTTCCAGGGAGGGCAACTTGAAACGAGCAAGAGACAATGCTTAAACGATGTAGCAATGTCCCCTTAATCACTTAAGCCCTGTCTCTCTGTCCGCATCAATGGTGAAGTAGGTCTAAGTAGGTCAAAGGTCAACTGGGTGCAAAAAATAAATGGTATATGGGGTATAGTTAAACAATCCGATATAACTCATTTAGTTTTGGGTTTAGAATGACATATTTGGTATCAAAATGAAGCTTAGACATCGATCTTTATTTTGAAGTATAGATATGCAAATTAGCTGATGCATATGCATGATTCTGAAGATTTAATTGGAAATTTTGATCATTTTTACGTCATTTTTTCAGAGTGTAGTTCGAACGAAAGCTATAGCCCACTAAGTTGGTGGTGTATATTCACAAATTTGGTACCAAAGTAAAGCCTAGACATCTATCCTCAAGTTAAGTTATGCAAAAAAGCTTAATTGCATATTCACATTTTTTATTATTTTTAATTAATTGATGAAAATGTCACCCATTAGTGAAAATTTGATACATATATAGAGCTTTGCAGCTTCCTGGAAGGATATATAATCACATTGCATGTGTAAAACGTCCTCTCCGAAATAGAAGTTTTTATGTCTTTTTACAGGATCAAATTGAATTACAGTATAGTAGAGTGTTTGGTTTCCATGGAAACATATATTGTAAAAGTAGTTTTTGGGTAAAACGGGAGAAACAGCTATCAGTCACTAAGTCCTTGGTGTAGACAAACAATGTTTTTTAATTGACGACAAGATATCAATTTTTGTTTTTCAGAATAAGTATGCAATTAAGCATGTGGAGGCTTATTTGCAAATTCATAACTTCATAACCCGTTAGCCACCTGAAAATTCAACATGGCGGCCATTTTTCAAGATGGCCGCCAAATCGTAATAGGAATTATACCCCTACAAACTTTAAGGACGAATTCTCGAGAAATCAAACGTTATAATTACTGCAATGTGCAGAGGGATGAAGAAAATGGTATAAAGTTGTACCAATGGGTCAATATGGCCGCTTTTTGTCAACATGGCCGCCAATTTATCCGGAAAATCCATTTTTTTCTTAATCTTTTTTTCTGCAGCAAAAATCTTCATTTTTACAGGATCTTTACTAGTCTCCTCCTTCCTAATTGCTACATCGGCGATAGAGAAGTTTCTTTGAAAATTTAGACAAGAATGTTATGAATCAACCAGGCACACATTGTTAACTGCACTGCTGTGAAACCTAGACAAGGGTCAGGTGTCGGTTTAGCAACATTTTATTTCTATTTGGACGATTGTTAAGTGTCCATTAATATGCAATCTAGTGAGCCACATATTTATATCATAATATGTCTGTCCTACTGCATAATGTTAGTTATACAGGTATGTATTAGCTAGATAGCTACATCTGATTGGACAAGATGTTCATCACAAGAGAGCCAAAACAGCGGTAATGGGGCATTGAATACTAAAATGGTGTAGATCCCATACCAATACTTCAGCTAAGAAATGGCTGGAGAAGTAGAATCTCGCCTAAATCATTGGTTTGGATTTTAATTTTACCTTATTGGCACATGTGTAATGTATCCATAAATAAGGATATACTGTTGAATTGTTGCCCTCAAACGTCTTCTGCATGAAGAAGCTCATTCTGTGGCAACAATACCTAGTCATTTACCAGTCATTACTACTAATCAAAATGTCTTGGCAATTGATAAATTGATTCAATGGCAGTTGCCAGAACAGAACGATGAAGACTATTATGTTATTATGCTTTGTAGTCAACATATTGAAATGGATGCTCTCAAATCCATTGATACTCTAATACACTTTATTGGTTGGGCCTGCGCTATTGTAGATGCTGATTGAGCTCCTAAAGCTCCAAGTGGAACTGTAAAATTATGATATTTGTCTGTTTGTATTGTTTCTAGAATATGACCAGTTTACATATCAAAAATATCTGTATAAGCAGATCAAATGTGCCACTATAAATAATATGGCAATGCAAAGTGAAAATTATGACACATGCCATTATTTTAGGTCTTCTGCCCCAGGCATGTCATGGTGAAAGTCTGCAGTTACATTTTAATACATCTGAATGGTCATATAGTGTTATGACACTGGTCATCTCTATATCTGCTCCTTCATCGGTCCTTTTGTCCTTAGCAATGTCTTGTGTGTGTAACTCCTTTTACAGCTCTATCGGAAGATAATCAAACATGAGAGAATGAAAGCCCGCTCCAAATTTCTAGTAAACTGTTGTACATGCCATTCTAGGCATTCTTGAATTATCTTCCATCAAATTTAAAGAATGGTCAATTTCTTGTGCGCGCAACCCGTAACTCCTTTAGTTTTTTTTACATTGAACTATCAAGCGCAGATTATACCCATACCCTTTTGTTCATTTTACTTTATATACCATGCACGTTGGATACCTGTTCATCTTCGAAACAAGTCATCTTTTAAACAAATGTACCCAGTAGTCTTCAGGTTTTTCAATCGGAATAAATGAATTTCACCATGTCATTAACAATTGACATGTTAGATACCATTAACAGACAGCTTGGGATCAACAGCAACTCTTCAAATAATTTGGAAAGATGCACACTGTCATGACAGATATGGTAAATCGTTTTAAGAGGAAAATTTAGAACTGCTTACTCTTTACATGAAGATAATAGCCACCCCAATGGCTTTTGAAATGGTCAGATCCAATGCCTAACTTGAGGAACCTACTAAAATTAATGCATTAATATGGATTTCAGACGGATGAAGGTTACTTCTATTGGTCTGTTGAGTCGAATGTACTTTGCTCCTTTTGAATTCAGTAAATCAGAATCAGGGGCCTGTATTATCAACGACCCTACGACTATGTTTTGAGTAATTACTTGTAGCAACAAATCTGATTGATCCAATCTGATTTCTAGAGCAATCAGCTGTATTGTTACGCAGTTTACAAAGGACGTGGTCTTAAGATTGTTGATAATAAGGGCCCAGCTCCAGGTGATCGAAAGCTAAAGATCATAAAATAAAATTGTCAGCCTTTCTTGAAGTTGTTCATAACTTACCAATCATGAGGAAGCTACCTCATTTAAATCTTGCCTTATCAAAATAAATCTTTCCCATTCCAATTTATTTGGGGCTGAAAACTTCACACCAATACTAAGTCCCAAATTGCCCCATTTCTGGGAAAACCAAAGTTGCAGCTGCAGATCCAAGACCAGTAACTTATGCCATCATAGTTGATTGATAAGTTGAAGCTTCATGAGTATTCATAGGTCAATCGAGTTCATTTTTAATTTATACAGATACAGCATCCTAAAAACTAGAACTAGGTCTACAAAGCATAGACAATACATCAAATACAGAGTAACTGACCAAAGGCAGCCCACCTAAGTAAGGCGATTATGTTTGGGGGACAATGACAACAACACGGATTTTCCAATTTCTGGCTGAAAAAATTGTTCAGATACGCCTGCAAAATATTGTCATATTGGAACAAGGGAATAAAGAGATGTGCATAACCAGTCTTGAGGGAACTGTGTCTTGTAATCACGAGAGAGATATGTGTTTGATAATTAAGCCATCGCCACAGATATCCTTATATCAACGATATAGGTGTTGAAGAGCTTTCGTTAAGGGTATCACTTTATGGTGGATGTCACTACATACAATACACTGTATTTGTTTTTTGGAATAAAGCGAGAGAAAGGGAGAGATACTCCTGTAGCTCACGCCTTCTCTGGCTGTGATGTCGTTTCAGCTTTACGTTGATAGGGCAAGAGGCTGCTATCTGCTATCCTAAAAGTAATTGGACATTTAAGTGAAACAGATAAAAAAGATATTGGTCATCCGTATAAAAGACGGATCTATCTCTTTTCATTGCCAGTGTAAGACTGGAAATGTTTTCATACTAAGTTAAATAATTATGATGTAATATCACAAACTAGTGCAATTTTGGAATACACACAAAGCCTGATGTTCACCAAGCAGAATTTGATGTGGCTGCAATAAGACATGAAAAGATTGATGCTATCGGTTTAGCCTACCCTGCCCTTGATTGTGCAGATGTAAATGCTGACGCTCCAGGAAAGCATGTTGGTAAACTTTGTACGTTACAATTTAAAGAAACCCAGGATAGATAATCTATGTAACCAGGTTAGAGTAAACATACACCGTTGCGTCTTATGTCACATTATTTCTGACCAAAACGAAAAGAGTCATAGAGCTGGTACCATGTAGACAGTTCTTATTGAAAAGACAGCTTCCCATAACCGTTACTAGAAATTAAAATGACCTTAATGTTAAGAAGATCCGCCTTGAATTAGAAAGCCTACATGAACTTTATTACATTTTTGTTGGAAAGAAACACTATGCCTAAAGGTTGATAAATTTCGCTTATTTTGCACAGAATTGTTAAAAAAACACACGAAAGAGGGATTTAATGGATAAAATATGCTAAAATTCTGTTTACTTGTGTTTATAAACATACATTTTGGTATAAAAATCACAAAAATCGGCCAATTATATCAAGTTTTAGGGTGAAAACGATATTTTCAATTCGGCAATGGCGGCCATCTTGAAAAATGGCGGCCATTTTGAATTTTTGAGTGGCTAACGGGTTTTTATGAAACTACATGGTCTTATGAATGTATGTGCCAAATTTGATGCTTGCATCATTAAATGCATGATTTTTACACTAATCTGCTTAGCTATATAGTCAATTTTTGCGAGTAAATCAGAAAAAACCAGATATATCTCGAATAGTTCTTGGTATAAATTAACAATTTTAGTATCAAATTGAAGCTTTTAAGCATTCGTCTTTATTTTTCGGACAGTTATGCAAATGAAATAATTTGCATATTCATATTTTGTAGATTTAATTGGAAATTTTGGTGAAATTTTCACAGTTTTTGTTAAGAATTTTGCAGGAAAAGGGATATTCCTTAATTAGTTGATGGTGTTCTCTTACAATTTTTGTGTCAAAATAAAACTTAGGACTCCTTTCTTACTTCCTGTTTTGAAAAATAGCTTATTTACATTCCAACATTTTTATTCTATTTTAAATCATGATAAAAATATCACAGATTTGTGAATATTTTGTACTTGCTTTTTAACATTCGTAGAAGAAACTAAAACTATTGTATAGTTATGCACTACTGCCTGTCCCAAACATAATTAAGCATTTTGACGTATTTTTACGTAATACAATTGAAATACAGTATGCTAGAGGGTGTTGTTTCTAGAGAAACATATATTTTAAAACGCGATAGAGGTTTTATGGGAACAGCTATAACTCACAGTTTACAAGATCAACTGACTAACAACTATTGTATCTAAATTAAGCAAAGATTCATATCTTAATTCTTTGGGAATATTTTTTTTAAAATAATCTAAATCATAGATTTTTACTAGGAAACTGGGGCCGTTATTGGCCCCTTCCCCCAGAGAATTTCCCCCTAAAAATCATTTCCCCAATTAAACAATGTTACGGTCCTTGTAAAACAATTAAACAATGTTACGGTCCTTGTAAAACAATTAAACAATGTTACGGTCCTTGTAAAACTTTCTTAATTTTGCTTGAAATTTGTAGTCTTACCGTTAAAAGATTATTTTCAGATCTGTATACACGATTATGAATCCCTATATTGAAGTTTAGAAATTTTTTACCAAAATATCCCATTATAAATTTCCCATAGAGCTGTATTTTCCCAAATCAAGTGTCCCAGGCCCTTTCTCCTTACCTTAGAAATAAGACCTGCAAATTGCATTAGCTAAACTGTATTTTGGAAAGAATAATTAACATATATGTTTGCAACGTAAAATATTGACTAAATGGTCATTGTTGTGAACCAGGGTGTAATACGATTTCTAGTCTAATTCTGCTTAATAGGTTGAAAAGCAATTGCGTGCAGTTTATAGGGTGTCTTCTCCTTCTTACTAAATTTTGGATGAAGGCATTCCAGGATTGCAGATAGCGTTAAGAAGACGAAATAGGTTAAGAGAACGCTACTGTGGATAGCTGGTAAGGGTTACCAAGGCGTTAACTTCTATAGATCGGGTATCAATAAATGGCAAACTAGATGGAAATGTAACATTGTGGAGTTGGAAGAACTAAACAAACAGTGATTGCGTAATCTACTGATTTCCACCAAAGAACAAAAAAGGAAATCATAGCGATCATAATCATGATTGTTATGTAATTGTGACAATTCGTTTATTCGTTTTGCACTATAACATGTTTTTTTTAAGTTTATAAACATCAGTTTATCTTGCGACCATTGTACTTGTTATACATTTAACTGAGAAATTGTGCAATTCATATTATTCATTAAACAGAATTGGTTTGCTGGTAGCAATATAAAAAGATCTGCAAATATATTACAAACAAAAGGGTCATATCAGCTTACCCTTACCTTCTACCGTTTGCAAAACACAAAATATATTTGGGTCGATATATTTTGACATTATACTTTTCCTACGTAGTCGTTATATTCCCTTAAGTACCATACAGGACGTGGTTTGGATATCTTACAGCTACCCCCTCCTACTGAAGCCTATAAAATCTTTGAAAAACTTCAATTTCAGAGCAAAACTTTAAAACCTTTACTTTTTGCGAGAAAACCTTTTAAAACGCAAAATAGCCTTTAATTTTCACACAAAACCTTTTTATTTGCTCCGGCTGGTTGTCTTGCAAGCTTAAAGCAAGCGATGGCTTTCGTTATGCATTATCCTTCTTTATGTGTAGCTTAACCGTGAAAATATCACCAGATGCCACCAAATCTTGCCCAGTTTTTTTTTAATTGGACGTCCGAAAGGACGTACAATTCTTATAACCACTTTTGGACAGGCGAAAGGGGTTTTCATTACCAAAAAACCCTTTCTCAGACTCAATTGCCAGTTGACCAAAATTCAAAATAGATTTTGCGACCATACAGGAAAACTGTCGTATCTTTTCCTACTTTCTATGTGTTCTCTAACAAATACTATAAGATTCATTGGCCGATTCAATTCATGCCACGTCTTAACCAACTTTACGATCTTTTTTCGATTTAATCATTTTCTTGTAGTTTTTTGACTTTCGTAATATTTATTGTGTAAAGGGTAAGATCTTTAGAAAGCGATACATGCATACACTATGGTTATAATGTAAACAGACACTCTATATCATCAGCAGCAGCGATAGCTCAAACGGGAAAGGATTAACCTCGCAACCTTTTTTCAGTTTGAAATTTGGAACGCCGTTGGTTCAAAACCAGTTCGGATTATTTCTTCTGTAAAACGTTTGTTTTTCTTGATGTGTTTACTGAAAACACACATTTTAGAATGATTACCCAATTTAATGCACGTATTGTGTATGATAGGTCCCTTTTCTTTGATCATTGTTGTTTAAGTCTTTGACATATTTAAAGGAACGGGGTTTCCACGAGACGTACTTTGGAACCAGGGTTTTGAAATTGATTATCGGGGAGTGAGTTCATTTCGCAACTCGGGTTCGACTCGATGACAAATCGGGGTTCCACCTGAACAGCCTCAGATGAGACACTAGTGAAATCCACCTATTCAGAAAAATAGTTGCTCTTACGAGTTTTTTTCTCCAGCATCTGTATCACTGATATTCGACAGTATCATGACCTATTTACATACTGATCGATGATCATGACAACAATGATTATTACTAGTATAAGACTAAGTGACAGCGATCTGTATTTATTTCGTTTAAGAGACCCGTTTACGTGTATTGAGCTAAGAAGATGAAGCAATGGGTCTGCAACAGATGGTACCTGGATGATCGTATGAATATGTTTACAGATAGGGACATTGCTATTCTCAAATTTTCGTTGATAATGATATGAAGATTTAAATTGCTTATTGTACTCCACTGCCATTTTCCCGACGGCACGCTCCCAATTTCTTCTTTTTATGCACATCTGTAGATGTAAGGATGCTGCGGTAGTACTTGTATGAGGAATCCATGGTTAGGTGCTCAAATGCATCTGGTATTTTGTTTCAGGAAAAGTATGTATTGAATTTGTTTTGTAACCACAACCAGGGAAAACTGCTACCGTGTTTTTTTTTCTTTTTTTACTCTAAACAGGAATAAAAATCAAAGTGCTTGGAGCACTATATTTAGACGCCTCTCATTGATTGAGCGGAATTGTATGTAAATGATCGGCGTTTCATTACTTTATTTCGTTGAATTTGTGTTAAGATCGATTCTAAATCACTGCGGTCGTTTTTTCGCCAACGATGGTGGAGATAGAAGTCGAACAAGAGTGCCATGGTCACAATATACGCCGCCACTTATAAAACTTGAGACAAAAAAATTGGAAAGCAAATTTGCAAAATTTGCTTTTCTTTCCAGTCGTGCTTCTCTGCACTTTAACATTCTCTGCATACCACACAACATCTCCCGGTCCTCCTCACTATAAATAGTTCTATCAAAAGCAAAGATCAATGACAAGAACAACCTTTCGAATATTCAATATTGAATTCTATAGTTGTACACAAGATATTCAATTGTGTGACCGATGATAAAACATCCAATTAAACATGTGTTAAAAGAGGAGAAACGATCACGTAGTAATTTGCTTTCATTACGGTTCAATAGCCAGTCCAATATCTTTCGTTGAAAATGGGTCAGTCAAGTTTACTGAACTATGAAATATGCGACCCACTTCAAGCGCTAAAAATAGGAACTAGGACACGTCTATTTTTAGAATCTTTCTATGCCCAAATTCTTACACGTTTTAATGTCCGAAACTAAACAATGATATTCGATAAGCCATGCATTTAATCGCGTTCACAATAACTGGTCGATCAACTAAGTGGTTATTTTGAGGTTAATGACGTAGACATATTGTCTAATAGGCCTTGCTAGTATTCGCGTGTAGCTATAGGCATTTCAAAGCGAAAGTAGAAATCTGGGAAACCAGAATATGTGATGGTATGCTCAAAATGCATAGAAATCAGATTAGCAATCCTTTCACCACTTGGTTTAAAAAACGGTGTTAACTTTTTAATCTATAGATATCACGGTGGATAACCCATGTGACTTTTGGGAAGCGTTAACACCGAAAAAATCGTCCGCTTCAAGGTATGTTTGGTTTAATTTCTCAGCTTATACTCTGTTGATTTTGACGAGATAAAGTGCACGGAACGCGCATTTGAGAGGGCTATTCCCGTTTGTAACTCTGCTCCGATCCCGTGATTTCTTCAAACATTCAAGCGAAAGTTTTCTTCGGTGTATGTGTATGTGAATGCTTCCCACTTTCGTTTTGCACTTACAAACACTTTGGCTCGAATGTTTGAAGAAACCACTGGATTTGGAGCAGAGTGAGTTAGAGCCGGGAATAGCCCTCTCAAGGGCGCGTTCCGTGCACTTTATCTCATCAAAATCAATAGGGTATATGCTGAGAAATTAAACGAAAACATACCTTGAAGCGGACGATTTTTTCGGTGTTAACGCTTCCCTAAAGTCATGTGAGTTACCCACCGTGGATTTAGATCTAGATGAATAGGCCTACATAGAATCAAATCAATTTACATTGTTGGTATGTTAACCATTTCCCAAATAGAAACATTTCAGATTGGTCAAAATAAAAAAAAGCCGTAGCAGACGACAAAATTGGTACATACCTAGATAAAATTAGAACTATTTGTAGATAATACCAAAGACAATATCGAGGTTAAAGTAGAAAATTCTGATTATCAGCAGTTTCTTCTTTCATCCCAATATTCCCCCGAACATTTTCTTTTCGGACTGTCAAACCCGGTCTTATTTGGGAAAGGGATAAAGTAGTGACGGAACACATGTTTTAGCAAGTACCGGTAAGACATGTAGTATTCAGAGATCAAATGCTTTCTAATTAGGGTATAGACTCCTTTCATTTATGTTTTAGTCTGTACCCGCAGAACACTTCCGGTAATCCGAGACTTCTCTGATGAAAATTCGCTCGATGATACTTGGATGTCGCTATTTACAACGGAACGCTGTCCCAGTCAAACACAAAAGAAAATTCCGACACAGCGACATAACTTGTGTCGGAATTTTCTTTTGTTTTTGAATTGGACAGCGCTCCGATGTAAATAGCGACATCCAAATATCGAAGAGCGAATTTTCATCAGAGAAGACTCTGATTAACTTCCGGAGGCAAACAATGGGTTTATGGGAAATTAACATTGTATATATTCTGATTTTTTCGGGAGACAGGGCGGAGCCTAGTAAACGGTTCATTGCATTTAAGCTTGAGGAGAAACAGCCTTCTCGCTTAGCGGTACATCGTCGATATTATTACAAAACATTATAACTACAGCGTGACTCAGGCTGTAGTTACGAGGTTTTATAACAACTCATTTTACAACAGAACGTTCTTTCAATTTCGAAATGTGTTCATGCTCGTGCCGCACGTTTTTCTCTTATATCAACCAAGATATCTAGAAGTAAACTCGTTGAATAACCTCTTCGCTTAGCCACACCCTGTGAGGTGAATAAAAATGGATTATACATGTGAATTGTTACTAAAAATAGTAACAAATCGACATTTTCAAAACGAGGCTCCCACAAAATGCGGAGAAATCGATGACGACGCACGTGCATTCAATATACAGCGATTAAGCACACGTGCATTCAATATACAGTGATAAAGAGAAGTTTTAAGTGGAACAAAAACTACGAAATTGAATGAATTCGTTGATAGCCGGTAAGATGGTTATTTTATTTGATTTACAGTCAAGAAAATTCGGCATTTTTGGCCAACATTGGAGGGGCTTAGCCCCCCCCCCCCTGTTCCTACGGGCCTGTACATCAAATAGATTTATGAACCGTGACCTGTCGTACTAGTCTATTATACAAGAAAACCTACTTCAGAACATGACATTGGGTATAGGAGAACATATAGAGTGCTAGAATGCCTTATAGTCGTTTTCGGCTGGGAGAATTCGACATTTTAAATTCCCTATTTGTTTATGTCAAAGGGGGGTAATTCACAAAATTGACAGATTAGACCTTTATTTTAGAGCTTGCTACAAGTGATAAGAGAGATGTTTTGTGGTTTTTTGGCAACCCGGATATGACCAATTCCGTAAAAATAATGAATCGTTTATCGCGCGTATGTGGCATTAGATGAAATTAGCTGTAAATGCATTAAGGGCCGTAACTCTGACATTAAAGGAGACAAGGCAATGAAACTTCGACAAAACGATTGCCGAATGCCATGGAAATATTGTAAAAATAAAATCAGGCTTTTAGTTCGATACTTTTTCAGAAACAAGAAATCTTGCAGCGTAAAGTTTTCTCTTTTGTTCAGTATATTTTGCTGATATGGAACAGACATTATCCTTTCATAATTTGTATTTTGTAACTTTCTAAAGAATCAAATTCAATTAATTACTTTTATCCAACTCCGTGTAATTCATATTGCTAACAACTAGAAAGGCCTTTAGACATAATCAGCAAATTTGCTTTCCAACAGTCCTTTCAGTACTTTGATTATAAATATCCAGTCAAAAACCTGGAAGGAATTGCGTTCACGAGACTGAAATATCATTAAGCCCTAGAGACTAAGATTGAAGGGGGCATAACTCAGGCAAAAATCAATGAACCATAAAATCCTTACTTCATGCACATCTACCAATTAAGGTAATAACATCCACCAAGTTTCATAAGGATCCAGTCAGAATCTTAGAAGAAGTTGTGTTGACAAGGCTGCAATTTCAATCAGCCCCAGAGACTAAGTTTTAAGGGGGCATAACTCTAGAAAAAAATCAATGAACCATAAAATCCTTCCTTCATGCAAATCTACCAATTGAGGTGATTGACCAAGTGTCATTAATATCCAGCCATAAACCTAGGAGGACTTGCGTTGACAAGGCTGCAATTTCAATAAGCCCCACATGCTAAGTTTTAAGGGGGCATAACTCTGGCAAAAATCAATGAACCATAAAATTCTTCCTTCATGCACATCTACCAATTGAGGTGATAGCATTGACCAAGTTTCATTAAGATCTAGCCAGAAACTTAGGAGGAGTTGTGTTGACAAGGCTGCAATTTCAATAAGCCCCAGAGACTAAGTTTTTAAGGGGCATAACCCAGGCAAAAATCAACGAACCATAAAATCCTTCCTTCATGCACATCTACCAATTGAGGTGATAACATTGACCAAGTTTCATTAAGATCCAGCTAGAAACTTAGGAGGAGTTGCGTTGACAAGGCTGCAATTTCAATAAGCCCCAGAGACTAAGTTTTTAAGGGGCATAACTCTGGCAAAAATCAACGAACCATAAAATCCTTCCTTCATGCACATCTACCAATTGAGGTGATAACATTGACCAAGTTTCAAGAAGATCCAGCCAGAAACTTAGGAGGAGTTGCGTTGACAAGAAAAGTGGACGGACGTACGGACGGACGGATGGACGGACGGATGGACGGACGGACAGACGGAGAAGATGACGCAATATTCGTCCGCCTCCGGTGGCGTATAAAAAAGATGATTAAAAAGAACAATGTCTGAGTAGAATTCGAACCCAGGGCCTTCCGGATATAACATGTGTAAAGAGTACAAGGTGAGTGCTCTGCTAAGTGAGCTATCGCGGCTTTCATTTATGTAGCGCGTTGGCTTACATTTTGAATAAATTGCTTTGTAGCGTACTTTATAAAATCAATGAAAAGTATAACTGACGACAATACTCATAGTAAACCGAAACAAGAAGACAAAAGTGCTAATCGCATGGCCTTAATTGAATTTCGTAATCAAATTAATAGTGATTATTCATAGCGACAAATCAGTTGTCTTGAAACGGCAATCAAATCAATTTGAAGTCTGAGAAGGGTTTTCTGGTATTAAAGCCGATTTCGTATGTCCGAAACCGATCTTATAGAATTAAACACAGAAGAATGAATAAAATATCTTTCGTTCATGTACAATCCCGCTCAATCAATCAGAGACGTCCAATTACAGTGCTCTCAGCACTTTGATTTAAATTGTCGGTAAGATCCCGTATATCCCCTTACGAAACAATTGCGTGAAATGACTGACTGTATATTTTTCGACGAAAATGGCCATTATTTACTCTTGTTCTTTTCATATTTTACTCTAAAATGTCTTTATTTACTTAAGGAATGAATGCAATTTTATTTTTTTTCATGCAGGTATGAAAAATAAAATCTAACCACACTGTATGAATCCGCGAAGCGGTTCATACAAAAGTGTGATTAGATTTTATTATTCATACCTGCATGAAAAAATTAAAATTGCATTCATTCCTTATAATTTAATATTACATTTTATTACGGTAAATAGTTATATTTGCGACTAGAAAAATGAGATATCGTCCGGACTATATTCAAAGAAGCGGACTGATGTGTGATATCTGGCAGCTGCCAAGGTCAATTGGATCACCAAGGACAACTCTATTGAATCATACCTTGGATGTGTGTGTATGAAGAAATCTTGAAAAAAATTGGATTTCTTAGCCGGAAGTGGCTACGCTTCATAAAGTAGTTTTCGAGGTCAACCAAATGCACAACCATGGCAACTTGCGGGACTTGCAGGTTGTAATTATTCTAAAAAGAGAGGACACTGGAACTGCAAACAATGTATTTCAGTATCATTGTCGCGTCATTGTTGACATTAGTCACAGACGAACGTTTTGAATTGTTGTTCTATTCTATTCTATTCATAGTCTGAAAGTAGTTCTACGAGATGCATCCAAGGTATGATTCGATAGAGTTGTCCTTGGTGATCCAATTGCTGCCAAGGTATTGAGATGTTACGCACGTGCCTTTCCGTTATGAAAACTTTAAATGACGTCATAAAAAGCGCGCGTTACTGCAACGGTGTTTACAGCGAATTCAGACGTCGTAACGTTATTTTCCATCCTCTAAAGTGCGTTTTAAGCAATAAGTCTTTGAAATTGAGTTTGTTTCCACTAGAAAATCTATTTAAGAGTACGATTTAATGATAAAACTTGCAATTTATTACTCAAAATGAACCAATGGGGAGAATCACGTGATTGACAATGGTATTGAACACGAAAAAATGGCGACGAAATGACCGCTTCGGCGTGAAAATTCAAACTTTAGAAAGGTATGTATTCAATCTACGTAGCTTCTCAGACAAACCACCTATCCTAAAGTACCCGCTATTGTCTAAGGTTTTCATAGACACCCGACTGTCCCCTATCCGTTCGCTGTATTTAGAGAACACTTAAAGAATATTTCCGAAATTGCGAAAATTTTGGATGTATGTTAAGCACGCCGCATCATATTTACAGCTTTATTTCTTACCCAAAGAACTCTCTGTTCACACGGCATATTTCTAGACCATCTGTTATCGATTTATTTCATGCTAGTCCATTTATAAGGTCTGTGTTGTCTTCGTTAAGCGTATTTACGAAAAAGATGTTAAACACACGTGCAGTGATGTAGTG
Organism: Fragum sueziense; assembly: GCA_963680895.1. Taxonomy (NCBI): domain Eukaryota; kingdom Metazoa; phylum Mollusca; class Bivalvia; order Cardiida; family Cardiidae; genus Fragum; species Fragum sueziense. The sequence goes on from OY804598.1 coordinate 7,494,352, forward strand.
TTTGGCACGCCGAATTCTTGTGAGTGTAATGTTAAACACGCACATACTTGCTCGTGTACTAGGGAAGACAAGGATATTGGACGAATTGGTTGTTTATTCATAACCCAATCTGATAGAAATCCGGTGTTAACTTATAGAAAGTTCAAACATATGACAGACATCGTAAGGGGTAATCTTTTATGAATTTGGAAAAAAAACGAAATCGGCTATAACATTATTGCTCTAACTAATTAAATCTCTTGTTATATAAAATTCTCCATGACAAAAACGTGCAAACAAAATGATTCTGAACTGAAATGTGATGTCCTCATTTCCTAGTTTACGGTGTGTTACATAGTATCGTATATTGTATGTGTAAAAAATCTGAAAATTATAGATAATGGTTGACAAAGTGGGTGGGGTAAAATGAAATGTGAAGCAATATTTTACTTTGAAGTTCAATCACTTTTTCTGTATCGATCATATCAAAATGAAATTTTGCATGTACTTTCAATAGACCAAGGACATGCTATTTTTAACGAGCCATCTATCAGTTTTTTTTAACTTCTGTATTCGTTCTTCTGTCAATTTCAGATTTTGCTTACTTTTGAAGTACTCAATTTACGAAACCATCTCTACAACCTTTATTTTTTGTATAAATTGTTACCGGTGTGATTTCTTGTGAAAAACTCTAAAAATAAGCCCAAAATCCGATTTTTACACAAGCAAATAAAAGATAATATGTAACGGTAGTAACCCTATCAATCCACAGATTTTGACGAAAATCTAATTATTGATTCATTGTTGCAACCCATCCTTTTGAGAAAGTCATTCAAGCTCTTTTACTAGTAGATCTATTGAAATTCTTCTTGTGACAATGGAGATTGGACCTGTAAATTAGAGTTTTACCACAATCACACACATACTCTCTTCTACCTTCATGGAAATCAAGGTGATCTTTCCTGGTGCGTCTGTTATTTGTCGTAAAAGAACACATGTGGCATGTCACGTTTGACTCCCTTCTGTGATCCCTCTGATGTAATCGCAGGGCACAGACCAGGAGTAACGAATTTTCACAAAATAAGTTGCATTTGTATTTCCTTTCAGCATCATGTTTCCTGCGCAAGAAATTAAAATGTTGACTTAAGAATATAAATGTAAATTAGAAGGATTGTGATTATTCGAATTGATTTCATCTGGCTCTGAATTGTATATTAACTGAGTTCCTGCCATGACATTTTTAAATGTTTCTTCAATAGTGAAGCACTATCTAACGATGATTTACTAGGTGAAGCTCGGTACATTGGAGACTTATAATGACTTTTTTATCTAAGTTTCCGATTTTGAAGGCGTTGCGTGCTTCCTTTTGATTCCAGACTTTTGACTTGCGCAAAGAAAGCCGAGACTTCTTTCGAGCCAATTTAAAAATTGAAGAAAATTCTAAAGGTATATGTTAAAAGCAGTTAAAAAAGTAACCGTTTTATCAGAATTTGACATATAGATTATGAACAATCCACTTAAAATCCGGTGTCTGGCATGAAAGTAACATATATACTCAGTTCCATAAATAAGTGTGCACTTTATTTTGTTTCATTTCTCCTATGATTCCCGACCAAAAATGATATAGTTTGCTATCATATTGTAGCTAAGAGCTTTAAGAAAATGACATACCCCTTAAATTTTGTCAAAAGGACAGTTTTGATTTATTTTTCTTATATTACTTTCATGTGGTATATAAATAAAAGTTGCAAAAGTACACAGAAATTGGTTACATTAAAATTTTGTTTAGATCAAGTAAATTAAAGTCTTATTTGAAAATCTTTTATGGCCACCTATGTTATCGATACAAGCGAGTGTGTGACGGTCGTAGAGAGCTCAAAAACCGCAATATCACTACAGCAGGAATGTTAGTTTATTCCTGAGTGAGAGCAATGGCAAAATCCTGGATCAGGCTGATACTTCGCAGTAATGGAACGTTATTCGCTAAATGACTCACACATGTTCAGTCGGATCTAAATCCAGTGCCAATTATGGCTAGGAAAGAACTTCAACATTGTTTCTGTTGATAAAAAAAAGATTTATTTCAATATCGAATGATATTAAATGAATAATGTTCGATTAACTTGAGATAATCAAAACTTTAATTTGACAAGATTTGTGTACTTTTGCAACTTTTATTTTCATACCACCTCCATTTACCCTTAGAAAAACAAACTCAAACTGTCTCAGGGCTCAAATTCTAAATGTCTGACACTTTCTTGAGACTATAAGCTACAATATGACAGCAAACTCATTTATTTTTAGTGAAAGATGAGGGGAGAAATAGAAAGAAAGAAAGTGCACACTTATTTATGGAACTGAGTATAGTATCATGTAAAACCTTGTTTATGATGTAATTATCTGAAGAAAAAAATCTGACAGGGACAAATAAAGGGTTATCTTCTACAATATTTTCTTCTGACCAATTAAAAAAAACACTTTCAATACTCTGAAAGCGATTTTGACCGTAAACTAGGAAACGAAGACATCACATTTCAGTTCAGAATCTTTGTGTTTACACGTATTTATCATGTAAAATTATATCTTACAGGAGATTTGATTAGTTAAAGCAATTATAGCCGATTTCGGTTTTTTCAAAGTTGATAACAGATTACCCCTTACGATGTCTGTCACATGTTACTGTAAGTTAACACCAGATTTCAATCGGGTTGGGTCATGAATATAATCAATTTGTCCAATATCCTTGGCATCCATAGTACACGAGCAATTGTATGCGTGTTTAACATTACAATCACAAGAATTCGGCGTGCCAAACACTACAGTACTGTACGTGTGTTTAACATCTTTTTTCGTAAATACGCTTAAAAAAGACAACACGGACCTTCTAAATGGACTAGAATGAAATGTCATCGGTAAAAAATGGTCTGGAAATATTCCGTGTGAACAGAGATTCCTTTGGGTAAGAAATAAAGCTGAAAATATGGTGCGACGTGCTTAACACACAGCAAAAATTTTCCGAATTTCGAAAATATTCTTTAAGTGTTCTCTAAATAAAGCGAACGGATAGAGGAAAGTTGGGAATCTGTGAAAACCTTAGATATTAGCGGGTACTTTAGGATAGGTGGTTTGTCTGAGAAGTTAAGTAGATTGAATACATACCTTTCTAAAGTTTGGATTTTCACGCCGAAGCGGTCATTTCGTCGCCATTTTTTCTTGTATAATATCATTGTCAATCACGTGATTCTCCCCATTGTGAACGTAATATGTCGATTTGTACAGGACACATCCATTTATCCATATTGTTGACACCGAAAGAAGTTCCAGCAAAGTCAATTTTTTTCATGGTGTTATGAAAAATTTTTTAGCCAATCAAAACGCTCGGATTTTAATGAAATCGACTAATATTAAATTATATAAATATGAGCCTTTATGAAAACCTTTATTTCTATGTTGGTACTTAGTAATAAGTTAAATATTGTCCATAGATGTGTCAGGTATATTGTTATGGGGTAAGCTAAAACAATCACACGTCGAAAGATTTCCGCTATTTACAATACCAACAGTTTATCTGTGTCTACTCCTAAACATATCAGCTGTGGATCAACATGCTAATTTTAGACTTAGTATTTGAGAAAGATCAATTGAGGGAACATTTTTTTTGATAATCATGATGGGGTTGTGAAGAAGGCCGTAGGAACAGGGGGTGGATGGACATGTATGGCTAAGCCCCCTCCCCCAAGTTGTCCAAAAATGCCGAATTTACCTCATTTTACACTGGAAATTTAGGGGGAAACCAATTTAGTCCCTCCAGTATCCAGACACAGGGGCTTCAGTCACCCCAACATGAAATTGCTTCCTACTGGCCTGTGAAGGATGGATAAAACACACATAATGTCACATGTACTGAGTGATTTGCATAATAAGCCTTCTGTTTACAGAAATATATCACATGTATGTCATTAATGTACGAAACGTAATGAAACGTAAATACATCTTTAAAGGCACCCATGCAGGGTTGTCAGACGTACAAACATTAAAGAAATATCGTATGGAATGGTCAACCTAGATGCACATGTAGCTAGATCATTTCTGTTCTAGGATATTTCAAATGAAGTTCGTTTAGTCCTTCTAAAAATGTCTGTATAATAATTAATTCACCCGCTTCTTACATTTATAGTAACATTTATGTGAACCTGAACCTTGATAGATAGTTAAAAACTTGGTTCCAGCACTTAATTCCCTTCCTTTTGAATCTAGATAATATAATGCTCCACACAGAAATGCAAACTGCCATTCCCCATGTTGATCTGATTCCTGAAAAGTCTAGCATGGACCCCGTTAATGTCTTATAATGACTATAATTTATTGAGAGGAGTATCCTCAGCTGTCTTTTATGCTATTTTTTATTTTGAGTTTTGCTTTATCTAATTGCACTTTTGTGTGTACTATATAAATATTTGTTTACAGAGTCGTGGTAAGACATTGTGGTGTTGATATTTGAGCTGTGTCAGGCTCACATGCTGTTTTATTTGATTGTCATTTTTTCGATCTTAAAAATCTGAATAATTTTCAGGAATATGCACTACAAATCCATGCAAATATGATTTCAAAACAATATTTTCCTATAACATATCTTAAAAAATTATCATAGAATAACATTTACGTGTAAGACATATTGTTACATCAACGTTTGCAGTTTTTGTATTTTTTGGAAAAAAATTACCCCACCCACTTTTAGCTATAGCTACAGGCGTAAGCTAAAGACTAATTCTGTGAACAAATATATATTAGTCAAGAAAAGGTTTCTAGGCTATTTTTAAGCTTCATTTCACAAACACAAACATACATTTGGTAATTTCTTAACTTTTTTTTTTCATTTTAAGACAAAATTTATTTTTGTGATTTTTGGCCATTTTTCGCTATATTTATGTATATTAACAAAAATGCACTGTGAATTAAAGTGCATATTATTGTTGTAAGTAAAAGTGCAAATCATCAGCCTTATTTTGATACCAAAATAATTGTTTTAGCTTTATAAATGAGTAAGTTACATGTATGGGGCATTTTAGGAGGCATGTGTGACAGATGCACCGAATGACCTTTGACCTGGATAAAATCCCTTTGCAACATTGATTCGGACCAATATAAGAGACAAGGCTTGAATTAACCCTGACATAAAATTGAATCATTCTTTATATTTCTCCTGCTTGTAACAAAATGTCCTCCCTGATCTGATTTTTCAGATTTTCACTACCAGTCTAAAAGTGAGTTATTTATATCGGAATCACATTACTACTTTTCTTCGAAAATCTCGTAACTGCTGCAGTTAGCCTACGAGGGTTTCGATGAAAAGCGACGACATGTAGGTCTGTAACACAACGATGAAAATTTCCTTGTTTCGCGTATTCAGGAATCACGTGCGTTATCTCGGAAGATTATCGCATTAACCTTTTCCAAAACGGCAACATTTTACGGTAGACTCTTGTCCAATAGGAAAGCACTTGCAGACGACAACGTAGCTGTTGTTAAAGATAATAATATCTAAATACGATATATCACAGAAATTATTCAGAGAAAAGGAGAAAATGCTGATCATCAGTATTTTCTTCTTTTTCTCTCAATGTTTTTCAAAACTTCAACACAGAGATAGGTCCAAATGCGTCTCTGTTTAGGAATGGGTTCTAATTATTGAAAATTATTTCGACTTGTTAAAACATTCCATGAATTGATTTTATCACATAAATGTCAACAAAGTTCAAGCCCATTCCCAAACAGTAAAGGTTTAGAATTTGATTGTTGATGCAAAAGATAAAGTAAATGAGCCGGGATGTGGTAAAGGGTCCTTTATGGCCTTTGAGAACAACATGGATTCAGATTAGCCTTTAATTAGGCACAAGCTGATCAGGAAACATATTAGGCCTAAATGCTATAAAGGACATTCTCCTAGATCCCGGCTCAAATGTTTTAGTAATAGTATTTATGTTTAAAATAGGACAGGAAAAAAATTGAGACAAGAAGGAGTAAATGATAGCTTCTCAATATTTTTGTCTCGTTTTTTTCCCAAACGTTTTCTTTAAATGGCGCCAAAATCATGTCTTAAAGGAAAGGGCTAATGTAATAAATGGTAATTAAATAGTTCAAAAATTTGAAAACATTGAATACTTTGATTCTATGCATCTATTTATAGCTCTGAATATATTTCAAGGTTCAGTACAAATGACTGACCCATTTACAAGGAAGGCCATTGGACTGATCTTTGAACCATAATAAAGCAAATTACTACGTTGGTATTTTCTTCTATTAGAGACATGATTAATTGAATGTTTCATTTTCAGTCACACAATGCAATATCTACATGTATAACTTCAGACTTACATATTGAATATTCGCATAACTGTTACCTCATTAATCTTTGCTTTTGATAGAACTATTTATAGTGAGGAAGACCGGAAGATGTTTGTGGTATGCAGAGAATGGTAAATTGCAGAGAGAGGCGGCTGCAAAGAGAAGCAAATTTTGCAAAATTTGCTTCCCAAAAACTACACTCAAAGAAATGTAGACGTTGAAAGAGTGTCTAAGTACTCGTTTCGACAAATCATATTCCCATTTTCTCTATTTCCCCCCAATTATGAACATACTTCATGTGCAGGAAACTTGTCGATTATCATACATTGGGTGAGTCTAAGCCCGTGTATGTCGAGTTTGGCATAACGAGGTACAACTGTGTTTTGTTAGTATTCTTTATCACCGGTTACTCTTTTTCGCACATATCTAAAGCCTTTAAGGCTGTAATCCGAGTTTTCTCTGCTGAAATTAGCTCTTTGATATGTTGATGTCGCTCATTTACTCATAGTAAATGAGCGACATCAACATATCAAAGAGCGAATTTCAGCAGAGAAAACTCGGATTATTAATTATTTAGGCTGGTGTTCTAAAAGGAAGAAAGTCTTTTGGAAATTGTTATTCGTATTCGATCAAATGCCTTTTTTTTTATCTTGGTGTTAAATATCACCCGAGTCCTTTCAAAAAGGCTGACACACGCTTCAAAATGTATAAAAAAAAAACATTTTCATCGCAAGGTTAGATTAAAAAAGAATAAGCGGGAAGATTGAGAGAAACGCGCAGGGATTTATTTAATGCAAAACATTTTATTTTGTCTAAAACATCCATCAAATCATGTAAACCCATGCCATTTTATCGTCTTCTCTGCTTCAATGTATACTAGGGCAAAAAAGATACGCAACCCCATTTTTTCATAATATTTTCGACAAAAGATATTTTTAAGGGCTATTCAGTACACTTTTAACATATCTGCATCCATACTCATATATACAGTGTCATTGTCTTCAGATGTCGTACATTCATCACGTGATACATGGTAAATGGTTAAAAACTGCTTATCCCCTGCCGTGTTTTCTAGATGACTGCTATCAAAACAAATTTTCATCAAACACAAGCTAGAACATAGACAAAGAAGATGCCAAAGCATTTACACACTTCTCACTATGCTACGCATAGCAAGGCTAGGCCAAAACCAGCGCCTAACTGCAGTACAGATGTTGTTAGGTGGGAAAAGTCAAAATGTTGTCGTAAGACATTGATGGGGCAACAAATCGACACATTTTCGACTGTATACGTTGTTGGCTCTCAATGGGACCACAACCTACCGAGCACGAGGTGGACGTGCAAGAGATATGACGTCAGGGCAGGACTGTATCATCACGTTAACCCCACCTACGGGATAGGTTTAAGACTGCAACGGAGACCGCTAATAAATCGTATGGATTTCACAATATTCGAATATGGAACCAAACTACACGAAACAGATTGTGTTTTTCGACCTACATACAATTTTTTTTGTCAAATTGTGTTGACGCCCCGTGTAAACTGGGTGTTTTCTTACTTATAAAATTTACTTCCAAAAAGATTTTGTGAACTTTACAAGGTCAAATGTTATTGCTTTAAATGTATTAAATTTTGTTTAAATCTGATTTGATGTGTTTGCGTAAGAAAGAATTGAAAAGGAAGTTGCGTTTCTTTTTTGTTTTAGTATATTTTCAATTCGGTAATGTATTTACAGAAGTATTGATTTTTCCTACATTTGTTGAATTTGTTGTTGTTGTTGCGGTTGTTGTTATTGATGTTGGACGTGATCACCCGCCACATAAAATACTCCTCCCACTTTCACCGGAGATATCGTGACGTATTTCTACCATTATTTTCCTTTTACCATATCTGTTCCTAGAATCGAACAACATTTCCTCAATTCATACTGTATAAAAGGAGCCTCTGATTTACCATTATCAAAGCTGCTTGCAAGGAAGGACAACGTCAACATGAGGCTTTACGCTTTGTGTGCAGGTTGTCTCGTGCTCTCCTGTATTCTGATTGGCTATCACGAAGTCACGTGCATCACGAATCGGGAGTTCTTTGATCTTGTGAAAGGCTACGCTGAAGGTATTTTTGTTGCTTGTTTTTATCTGTGATGTCTAATTGAGCCGACATCTGCAAAAAATGTCTTTTGTAAAGCTTTTTGCAAAATCGAGTTTCGAGTGCTACTGGCTAGAAACGAGCTATTAGAGAACAAGAAGATGGATCTGGATCAGACTGTTCGTATTCACAGGCTGATCTGGACTCTTTTTGTTTTCAAAATACCTTAAGACTTTTTACCAGATTCCGACTCATTTATAATTCAATTTTTATTGTGCATTTTTTTACAATATATGACATCATGATCTTAAAGAGGTAATAACGCTCTTGGTAACAAGTCAAACTTTTAATCATAAAATCCCAGGTTCGATCTCCGGCCTCGTCGAATATTCTTTCCGACATGATTATATGTCTTGCACATATGTGGTTATTTGTAACCCTACATTACATGAGCAACTGCACGCACGAAAAGGATATTAAGACAGTAATGGTACGAAATGTACTCGGGGCAATATTTATAATAAACTTTCTAAATCATTTGAGCCAGGATCTGGAAAAACGTCCCTTATAGCATTTTTTCAAAATTGGGTTTCAAGATCGGCCAGTTGTCAAATGGAGTCCAATATGCATCAATGCTACTTTCTTAAAGTTATTACAGGTCACGAAGAAGCTATTGGAGAACAATATGGATCCTGATCAGACTGTGCGTATGCACAGGCTGATCTGGATCTATGTTGGGCTCAAAACCCTTAAGGGACGTTTTCAAGATCCTGGCTCATTTCTAAATTTAACTTACAATAAAATTCCTTTTGATAAGACGAGACCCGGATTACGCCCGGAAATTGACAAAGGTATAAGCCTCGTCATTTTTCGTTACTACGGATAACGTCCGAAGTTGCACGAAATGTTGGTATATAATGATGGATGGTTAGGCCTACCTGATGTGGAAAGTCGGACAGGACTTGTTAAGTTGGTTAAGATAACGAATTTTAGTTGTTATTTTCTTTATATATCTTTATCTTTCTACTTAATTCTTTCCCAGATTTGCAGTCATTCGATACAAATGATCCTGTTATGAAAGATGACGATGATGATGACGTCATCGAGTTGCCAGGAGACGGCCATGATGACCTAGATATACCCTATCTGATTACGAAGCTTGACCTCTCTGATGCATTACAAGATTTGAAAAGTAAGTTGAAGAGACCGAACATAAACCTTAACCGTGCGTTGATATACGCTGAAAAGTTTAGAACATGTTTAATTTTTAGACCGAAGTACGCCGACGTACTCCGGTGAAAGAGAAACATTTTCCAACGTACTAATAACGTAATTCAAAGGCCTCTAGCCAATCTTTGAGGACTGCGCTGGCTGACTTGGGGCCAATTTTTCACTCAGATATGAATTTAGAATATTTATACATTTTTATTCCTTAACACGTGTTCATTTATTGCCTTTAGACACCAGGTTTACATCTGCTGATTTCATGAATGACTAAATCCTGGTACATTGTAGATCTATAATGTATATTTGTGTTTTTCTAGACCTAAAACCCGGAGACGTTGACGAAGACAATGATGATACAACTGGCAACCCTGACCCTGATGATGCTAGTGATGACGTTGACAATGATGATGACGACTTTGACGACTATGGCGATGACGAAGGTGATAATGATGATGACGACGACGATGATGGAGCCGTTATAAACAACTATGTAGACGCCAACAGGGATCCTTCTGGTGATCACGATTCTGATGTGATCAATAAAGAGTCGGACGGAAAGGAAGACAACGTTAATGAGATTGACAACCTAATAAATGAGCTTAATGAAGCAATAATTGCTGAGGATGAACTGCAACGTATGTATTACATTTAAGCTTCGCCTACAACCCGTCATGCGTTCCTGTTAAGCGCGCGTCTTCGTATCTTTTTTTAAAAAAATCTCTTAAGACGCACGATTTACAAGGAGGCACGACGGGTTGTGAGAGAGGCTCTTGCGTGCTCCTAGCGTTCTAAAAAAGACACAGAATGATCGTAGCGAAGAATCATCTGGTCAAATCTTGTCTACGTTCATTCTGTGTCGTGTTTGCGTCCACCAAAGAAGAACGCACGACTAGGCCTTAATTTTAGACGTTGGCCGCTCTCAGAAACATGTACTATCGGTTGTAAGCGAGGTTTTAAAATCCTTGCCGTTTGTTTATTTATTTATTCTATTCCTATAAATGAAGGCTTCAACTTATTTTTCATTTGGACTCAGTTCTGTCATTTTGTAGTCTTGTAAAGGGTTCGGTAAAATTTATATACCGTCGCTTTTCAACGAAAACCTCGTAACTGTAGCTTGTTTTAAGCTGCAGTTACGAGAATTTCGTTGAAAAACAGCGATATTAATTTTGTGATAGGTGAGGACATGCGTGTTGACAATAATGGCAACAATGACAAGCGAATCGGAGGCGATGAGTCCAGCGAGTTCTTAGAGCCAGACTCCCAGCTAGGCCTTGATGAAGATGATCATGTACACGACGACAGCGATGACGATGGTGACGATGATCGTGATGAGTATGATGATGACCCGTCTGATATAGGCGACAATTACGAACCATATTCTGGCCTTGATGATTCTCTTGAAGACGACGAAGACGTTTATAACTTTAAACATCAGGGAAGCAAGGCTTACCATCCTGATGAAGACGAACGCGACGAAGAAATGGGTTGGAGTAAAGTTGACTCGGAGCCAATTGGAAACTTACGGGGCAAGTATTTTGAGCCGCCACACTAAAAGGGACCTTAAAGGAAGCCCATAAAACCAAATTTCGTGACATTGATCAGACACAGCAGAGGACAACCTTATGTCGTATTTGGAAAATGAACATTATAGCAAGATAAGGAGAAACATTCTATGTTCAAATATATATTAGTGTGAAACGTTTCGATACTAGACAGGCTGTGCGGAATGTGCAGACTCACTAGGGTAGATCCTTCTTACACACTCAATAAGGTCCCTTTTAGCGTGACGGGTAGCATTTTATTGCGTCGTTATATTCATTAACCCTTTCCCAAACAAGACCTGCTTTTGACGTCCCTAATAGAACAGGCTTGAGAAAACATTGAGACAAAAGAAGAAACTGCTGATAACCAGCAGTTTCTCCTTTTGCCTCAATATTTTCTGTGCCATATTTTACACAAATGATATCTTAAATAACATCTATTTTGTCATTTGTGGCAGTTTTGAAGTGGATCACCCTAAAGTTTCATTGTTTGGGAAAGCGTTAAAGCTGCTGCAGACGAAAGATCTCATTCCTGCCGTATGACGGTTTCTTTATATGTGACCCGTCACGCTAAAAGGGACCTTATCAGAAGTCAACAAATCCATATTTTGGCAATCATGTCAGACTCGGCACAGGCCAACCAGATACTTTATGTGAAAAATGAGCATGCAGTAAGATAGGGAAAACATTCCAGATTTAGAAAATTACATAAAAGTGAAAAGTGTCGGCCCTAGTCTGGCTGCGCGGACTGCGCAGCCTGAATAGGGTCGATATTTTTCACACTTCCTATAAGGTCCATTTTAGCATGATTGGTCACATATTCTCAAACTGTTAATTAGACATTAGTTATCAGTTTGACATGTTTCTGATATGAACATTACCGTAGGTGTTTGTATGCATTTCAAATAAATAAGCTACATTTTCATGAATCGTCCCAAGTCTGTAATTCGTATGTCTTTCATCTAAAATGCAAATTCTTTCCATCGTTCGTTTGACCGTCATAAAACATAAATCTAATAGATATAACAGTTTCAAGATCAACCCATATTGAATGATACATGGCATTACAGTGAGATTTGGTTATTTGGGGTCTTACGCCGTTTTCAACTGCCATGGTCATATTGCGCTGCCTGGAGCACCTAGCCATGGATTCCTGTCATTTCTCATACCAGAAACTTGATATTTTCGGCCCGTTATGCGAACATATATCATCTGGGAAATTGCACATGTGTTGACCCTAGCCAATGGAACTGCACGAAATAATGTAGGGGTCCATGATCTTGTTTGACATGGGCCTTGGGGAAAATTAATTTATTCTTTTTTCATGTTGTCTCTTTGTTTTCATCCATTGAGAACAAGACATTATACTTGGTTGATGTAACAATAATGAGTCTCATGTCTTTCAGAATATCAAACCAAGCACAGATCTACAGCCAACGTAGGTTGGTTCCGTCATATAAGTAGAATAATACGAGTTGTACGCCACGTAAAACATACACATCGTGTCATTAGACATTACAGACCAAGACGTTACCGACCAAGACGTTATCGACAAAGACATTACCGTACAAGGCGTTATCGTCAAAGACATTACCGTACAAGACGTTATCGCCAAAGACGTTACCGTACAAGACTTTATCGACAAAGACGTTACCGTACGAGGCATACTCGACAAAGACACTATCGACCAAGATATTATCGAACACGGCGTTACAGAACAAGACATTACCGGATAAGACGTTATCGCCAAAGACGTTACCGTACGAGGCGTTATCGACAAAGACATTACCGTACAAGACGTTATCAACAAAGACGTTACCGTACGAGACGTTATCGACAAAGAAATTACCGTACGAGACGTTATCGACAGAGACATTACAGTGCGAGGCGTTATCGACAAAGACATTACCATACGAGACATTATCGACAAAGACATTACCGTACGAGACGTTATCGACAAAGACATTACCGAAGACAACGTTACAGAACTAGACGTTACCAGAGAAACAGGACTTGTCCTATGAGACAGCAACATAGACGTTACAGACAACGTTATCGTTACCGACATGGACGTTCGAGACGTTACTATCGGAGGAGCGGGCGGCGTTACCGGCGAAGCTTACCACGTCGACCTTCTATCAGCGATATTTCTCCATCTCCATCGTTCTGTCACGTGCGTCTTAATAAAACGTTAAGGATGAATCTGAAACCAACTACGTGGACATTTAGACTTCACGGTGAGTTGAATTGATTTATTGATTCGTATTTGTATTGATTGATTGATTCTGCGCAACAAATTGATGCAGGTCCTCGGTTTAAAAGTCTGTTGTGAAAGACATGATTGAATCAATTGCACAGAGTATGATAGAATGAATTAATGTCCAACCAGATGCGCATTCGTTAGAGCGAGATTTCTTTAGATATCTTGAAATTTCTTAAGATATTTTTTGGATAAAGTGTTCTTTAGAAGAATATTTTTAAGTATCTCGATGGAAGGCGCCATTAACCTACGCTTCGTGGGGAACACCTCTGTTTAATCTGTAGAATGCTCAATGGTGCCATGGTAATGCTCCATACTTCATACAAATAACGTCATCATGACGTCATTTGTGCAAAGAATGGAGCATTTGGAACACCTCGATCGGAATATAGTTCTTAAAAACGCTTTATGTAAAACATCTTAAGAAGTCTTTTAAAAAATCTCGCTCTAAAGAACACGCCTCCGATGTTATCTTCTGCTGCATGAGCATAGTTGCGAGTTATCCCAGGATTGGCTGAAAATTACTAAGATGGTCATTATCTTTGTTACTGTCACAATATCTACATAAAATTATGTACAAGAACAAAGCTCTTTTCTAACTCTAGGTATATTGTTGTACATCATGAGAGATGTAATAAGATAATCATGATAAACATAATCCAAACATATGTGACCCATCACGCTAAAAGGGACCTTATACGATATGTGAAAAATATCGACCCTAGTCAGTCTGCGCAGTCCGCGCAGCCAGACTAGGGCCGACACGTTTCACCTTTATATAATTTTCTAAATCCGGAATGTTTTCCCTATCTTACTATATGTTCATTTTTCGTATACGCGATCTGGTTGACCTGTGCTGAGTCTGACAATTTTGTCAAAGTTTGGATTTTTGTAGTTCGGATAAGGTCCCTTTTAGCGTGACGGGTCACATATGGGAACACGTCGCTTGTCCAAGAGCAAGCATTCGGTTATTTTTATTTGTGACCCGTCACGCTTAAAGGGACCTTATCAGGAGTCCAATTATCCAAATTTTGACAAGATTGTCAGACCCATCACAGGTCAACCAGATCCCGTATGCGAAAAATTTATAAATGTTAAGATAGGGAAAACATTCCGGATTTATAAATTTACAAAAATGTGAAAAGTGTCGGCCCTAGTCTGGCTGCGCGAACCGCGCAGACAGGCTAGGGTCGATATTTTTCACACTTCATTCAAGTTCCCTTTTAGCGTGACGGGTCACATTTATGAGGTCGATTCGGATATTGGCGTGGTTGCTTGACTATATTTCGGGGAAATGCAAATTTGTCAAATACCGTAAATACAGAGTGTGTACAGGCATGGGGTAGGTTATGCGTTTGTTTGCACAAGTTGATTTATTCCCGAGCGCCCTCTGTCATCCGAGGTTCACTATTTTTTTTATATTTGTACGTCGGGTTTTTCTCGGCATGCCAATCTGTTCAAGCCAATTGACAATAAAAATAACTTACGTATGGATAGGAAATGCAATATATCTTAATTCTGACCTAATTAAAGACTTTTGACCAGCAATTTCTTCTTTCGTTTCTACACTTTCTGTTATATTGTACACTGATCATATCTTTATCAACTTCAATTTAGTCGTCTGGAGCAGAATTTAAATTCGACCAATTCAAGTTGTGGTCTGAGGAAGGGTCAAAACATTTTTTTCTATATTTTAGCGTGTTTGAATTTTGCCTACCTACCGGACAAGGATGGTATAGCATTGACGATATCAAATAACGAAAGACAACTCTTCAATAAAGAAATTTCACGTAAGTAGCCTCCATACCAAGATCATTTAGAAATCTGGTAACTACGGCTTGATTCAAGCCGTAGTTACGAGATTTTATAACAACACCGACGGGTTATCAAAACATTACGGATAATCGAATCTATTTTCAGCACAACATTCATTGTTATTGAATGAATCAGACTATGTCGTTTCAATACAGAGTGTATCGTTAGATTGATTGATTAAGACTATGTCGTTACGATTTTAAATTGGAATATTTACAGTGCTATATTATGACGTTGATTACTGCGTCACTGCTATGTGTTGCTATTATCCAATGATAAAGCGATCACATACTCGTTCACACATGCGTACACTGGTATTCGTCCACAACATTAGGTGTTATCCGGATTCAAAATAACAGAAAATAATTTATAAAAAAGTTAGTGAAAGCGTTGTCCGATGCAAATAAAAGAGTGCAGATCCAACATTGACTTTGGAATGATAAATTTGATTTTGTCTGATTCCAAAAAACAGGACAAAATTTTACAGCTCACACACAAAAAAGCATATCTATTTTTATTTGGCAAAGGGGCTTGATGTGTTGAAATGAACTTCATTTCAATACAACAAATATCAACTGTATTTCGTAGGTTTTCAACAAAACCTCGTAACTGCAGCTTGTTTTAAGCTACAGTTACGAGGTTTTCGTTGAAAAGCAGCGATTGTACATTTTTCAGTGACGTCTCCTCCGACCCTTTGTTTCCCAATACCTTACCTGAAGAACATCGCCCACGCATGTGTGGAGGCCAAAAGGTCTGACCAGGACAGTGACAGAATGTGTTTGCGGATGTCCACAACTATTGACTTGAAGGTATGCTACATTGTTGTTTTTTAATCTTAGCAAGACCTTCTTTTGACGTCCCTTGTAGAAAAAGGTTGAATTACTAGTAACATTGAAGGAAAAGAACAATTTTTGAAATTGCTTGTATCTTTCTCGGTGTGTATCAATACTCGTAGTCTCCATTTTCTATTTTAGTGACATTTACTTTAATTTATCTCCTGCAACATTTTAACATTTGAAGCACCATGAAAAGCGTCTTTCCGAAAAGAATTGAATATATTTTTATTAATTTATTTTTTTAGGTTAAAAAGTTTCGATTCGGACTCGATCTCTTGTGCGGCCGTACGACCAAAGCGTCTACAGGACAAGGACGATCCGATGTTCTGGATCTTCTTGAAGATGTACAAGCGTCTATAGAAAACGACGAGACGGGCGATTTTGAGGACATCCCTCTGTATGAGTTACCGCTACTTTATAGAGATCTTCAGCAGGAAATCGCGAAGAGAAAGTACATCGACCCGCAAGACCAAGACGAACTCGACAAAAACGAAGGGCTACAAGAAACTAGATCAACCCATCTACAGGATAATAAAGGCGGGAAGAATCAAGAAGAGAGTGTGCTGACTGGTTTAGAATATCTACACGATGAAACGGAAAACAGTCAAATGGCTGATCAACTAAATGAAATGGATATAGAGAATAGAGAGAGCAGGGTAATGGAAGATAGTATTGCAGGTCATCCAGATGTCAGGATGATTCATGAATATGCTGTTGAAGAAGACCTAGATAAAGCTGGAGATAATGCAGAACGAAGATTCGAGTCGACAAAAAAGGTCACAGATGAGGAGGAGGAGGACGACCATGAACTAGAACCATGGGACCTCGATATCGGAAATGATGGATAACACGAGAACGTAGTAATCTCTCACTTCAACTTGAAAACTGCTGTAATTTCAATTTTCAAATATTAATAACAAGTAATTTTTACAAACAAAACATGACACAAGTCTTCAGTTCGAAAAATTAAAAAAAGAAAATCTTACGCGTAACCTATTTCAACAAGAGCCGTCACAGACGGATTATGCTCCCCGAATAAGTGTTTGTCACAAAATAAAAACTATCATACATTAAGCCCCCTTTTCCCATGACAGCTTTTTTGTACACACATTATTTATAGAATATGGTCTAGAACATCCTATTTATTACATGAGCACAAAATTTCATTAAATTCTGCCCATTAGATGAAGAGAAATAAGAGAAAAACTAATTTTTACACGAAGGCCCCTTTTTCCATGACGCAGCCTTAAATTTACAAACGGAGAAAAAGGTCCCTAGGTATTGACCCAGGGAATTCACATGTGAAGTTTCATTGAATTTGGTCCAAGGGTTGCTGAGATATGGCTGTGGACGGACGGACGGACGGACGGACACACGGACGGACAGCCGGACGGACGGACGGACAGCATGGCGACTATATTAGTTGGGTCCAATACCCCAATCCCGTGACCATTCTCTGGCTAACATGTTTTGACGATTGATTTGACATCTATAGACCTTTTAGAAAAAATTTAGAAACCATGCCCCTCGAGATTTTGCTGGCGTTTTTTGCTACAGGGCCAAATCCAAAATGGCCGCCGGCGCCATATTGAAAAATTAACTTTTGAACCAGATCACCCAAAATCAAGTGTAAATACACTTTTCAGACTGAATTTATCACGAGAAATCCGTTTCTGACATAAGTTTTACACTAAAATGTTGTTTTGACCAAAATTTTCAAGATGGCCGCCAGTGCAATGTTGAAAAAATAAAATTTGAATAACTTTTTAAGTAAATAGCCTAAAGTCAAGTGTAAATACACTTTCCTGACTGAATCTATCACGGTGAATCTGATTCTGACATTAATTTTACATTTAAAATTATTTTTGACCAAAATATACAAGATGGCCGCCAACGCAAATCTTAAAAAGTAACTTTAAAATGATAACTTTTGGACAAAATCATCTACAATCAACTGTTATTACACTTTTCAGACTGAATCTGTCATGAGGAATCTGTTTCTGACAATAATTCTGCACTAAAATGTTTTTTTGACCAAAATTTTCAAGATGGCCGCAAGCGTTACGTTGAAAAAAATAACATTTTAAATAACTTTTGAAGTAAATAGCCTAAAATCATGTGTAAATACACTTTCCTGTCTGAATCTATTGGAATAAATCCGACCTGACATCTATTTTACACTGAAATGAATGTATTTTTGACCAAAATATACAAGATGGCCGCCAATGCAAAGTTGAAGAAATAACTTTAGAATGATAAATTCTGATCCATATCCTCTACAATCAAGTGTAAATACATTATTAACACTGAATTGAATATGGGGAATCCTATTCTGACACAAGTGTGATGCTAGAATGTTATTTTGACCAAAATATCAACGATTGTGCTATAAGATTGAGTGAACAGAAACATAAAATGGCACCCTGGCAATTCATTGTTCATGTTAACAAGTTCTATCTATCTTTTGTAACTGCAACTACATGATCTGAAAACAAACTTCTGAAACAGTGAAATTTTATCATGTGAATCGGAGCTTTCAGAATTACTGTATTTGGTAGAATCAGATTCCTACGAATTATTGCCCTCACCTCTTAATTTGATATGTTATTATCTGATTCCCACTCGCTTTCATAAGCTTCCTCCAGTACAGGCAGGGTAACTGGAAGGACATGCATGCATTGCAGTAAGGGCGACAGAGGCCACCGACCAAATCCCATCCATGTCCGAGTGGAGATAGATGGGATGGATGCTGCTTGAAAGGCCAAGTAGTTGACACGCAGCACACGTTGGCGGAGGCTATCTCCATCAGGAGGAAGTCGCATGAATTACTTCTTTTTCATAGTATTCCATTTAGTGGCAGGAGCCTCAGCCATAGAGGGTTTTTTCTTATCCCCAAAGACCACTTCTCTCCTCCTGATGTAGATAGCCTCCGCCAACATGTACTGCGTGCTGCCTGGGGTCGGGGAGGGGGGTCCGGACCCCCTGGCATTGGCTGAAAATTAAACTTTGACTATAATAAATTTAGTGTAACATTACATATTTATTACATTTTAAGCCATAATTTGAGCTTGGACCCCCCCCCCCCCTTGGAAACAAATCTTGGGCTTGGAGCCCCCTGGAAAAAATTCCTGGATCCGCCCTTGCTAACTACTTGGCCTATCTCGTGCGTCACCCTGCCCTGAAGCAGCATCCATGTCCACTCGGACATGGATGGGATTAGGAGGGTGACCGCTGTCGCTCTGTCTGCAATACACGTACTGCTCTTCCAGTTACACTGCCTCAAGGAAGCTTATGAAAGTGAGTGTGAATCAGATGACGGCGGATCAAATGATGAGCAGTGGAAGGGGGGGGCGAAAATTCGCGGGAATCTGATTCTACCGAATACAGAAAGCTCAGATTCAGATTAGATGACGTGACAACTTTTCACTGTTTCAGAAGTTTGTTTTCATATCATGTAGTTGCAGTTACTAAAGGTAGATAGAACTTGTTATCATGAACAATGAATTGCCAGAGTACTATTTTATGTTTCTGTTCACTCCATTATATGGCTTCAATCGTTGACATTTTGGTCAAAAAGACATTCTCAAAGCATCACCCTTACGTCAGAATAGGATTCCCTGTATTTGAGCAGTGTTGAATCTAGCTTTGCCCGAGAGGGGGCCCGTTGGGCCCACAGCCATCAAAACAGGGGGACATTTGGGGAAAATGGGGGACAAACATAGAAAAAGAAGTAAAATTATGATACTTACCTTTAATTGGTTTGTACACATGAATGTACATTGTTTTCTTGCATTAGTAAGCCAAAAAACATTGTTTTGACTTTGTAATATTCAAATTTAAAAATGTGTAACGATATGTCAACTTAATGGCAGTTTCGCAATATTTTACCTTACGATAGCGATAGGTCGATAGAAGTTTTAAAAGTCGATAAATATCACGATAGTTCTTTCGAATATCAACTGTTTACGATAGTTTTCTTAAAAACGAAAGTAGAACCAAAATTAACAACAATCGAGTCCAGTAAACGCTTGATTCTAAGTAAACATAAACTCAAAAAAGCGTTTCAAAGATCATGAGTAAATTACCTTACTCCTAGAGGGGTGCTCTCAATGAAGTTAATTGATCAATTACTCGGGCAGGTGCGCGCAAGCGTCTATTTTGAAGCAAGTCAAATAGGGTCAGAAAAATGACAAATGAAGGCATTTCACACGAAGGAATGTATTCCGTTTTTGTAGGAAATTGGTTTAACTTTCAGAAAATAACTGAATTTGAAGCGTATTCGATCGTTTTCAGTACAATCGTAGGTTTCGGAGTTTTCCTCTCTGATTAAATCGCCCGGTAACCTACTCAAGCCGTCAGGTGATACTAAGTTCCGCCCATTTATGCAAATTTCTCATCGATCTCTTCCTTACCCATGCGCGTTAGCGGATATTGGAAAAATGTAAACAAACCAAACAGGGAACCTCTAAATATAATCGGAAAAGTTAAATTAGAAATCTCATATGAATTATTTTCAAGGCGAAAGTGAATTTTAGATTTGAAGTTAGGACGACCATACAGGCTTTATAATACCGGAATGGACTTTTTTACGATCGAGAAGCGAGTGCGCCCGTCGGGCCCGAGCTTGTGTTTCCATTGCGTCATTTGCGGATTTTGCCGGCCCATGGCGCAATGGCGCACTCTAGATTCAACACTGTTTGAGTCAATGTAAGGATGTATGTGCATGTGATTGTAAGTGATATGGATCAAAAGTAGTCATTCTAAAGTTATATCTTCAACTTTGCATTGGCGGCCATCTTGTATATTTTGGTCAAAATTACATTCATTTTAGCTTAAAATAGATGTCACTAGTCGGATTTGTTATTATAGATTCAGCCAGAAAAGTGTATTTACACATGATTTTAGGCTATTCACTTCAAAAGTTATTTAAATGTTAATTTTTCAACAATACGCTGGCGGCCATCTTGAAAGTTTTGGTCAAAACAACATTTTAGTGTAGAATTATTGTCAGAAACGGATTCCTCATGACAGATTCAGTCTGAAAAGTGTAATAACAGTTGATTGTAAATGATTTTGTCCAAAAGTTATCATTTTAAAGTTACTTTTTTAAGTTTGCGTTGGCGGCCATCTTGTATATTTTGGTCAAAAAGAATTTTAAACGTAAAATTAATATTAGAATCAGATTCCCCATTATGGATTCAGTCAGGAAAGTGTATTTACACTTGACTTTAGGCTATTTAGTTCAAAAGTTATTTAAATTTCATTTTATCAACACTGCACTGGCGGCCATCTTGAAAATTTTGGTCAAAACAACATTTTAGAGTAAAACTTATGTCAGAAACGGATTTCTCGTGATAAATTCAGTCTGAAAAGTGAATTTACACTTGATTGTGGGTGATCTGGTTCAAAAGTTAATTTTTCAATATGGCGCCGGCGGCCATTTTGGATTTGGCCCTGTAGCGAAAAACGCCAGCAAAATCTCGAGGGGCATGGTTTCTAATTTTTTTCTAAAAGGTCTATAGATATCAAATCAATCGTCAAAACATGTTAGCCAGAGAATGGTCACGGGATTGGGGTATTGGACCCAACTAAAAACATTAAAATAAATTACAATAACGTTTTGAAACAATTCCTCGATATAGAACAGATATATACCGAACCTCAAAAATTACGCCCCACTGAAATTTTTCACTATATATTTTTTTTTTCAATACGTAACTTTTTTTTCAAATCTTACAACCACAACGCGTACCGATATCAGTTCATTCGTTTCTGGTAAAAAAAAATGTCTCGCGAAAACGTGACAGCCCTCTCAAGTAAAAGTCACAAAATCAGTACTGCGTGTGACCAATTTGCAATGCAATTCAGTATATATGTGATTCGTCGACGCATGGAATTGATCACATTTTTTATTCTGCTCCTTTGTATGACTCACCACTCTTCCTGTAATACTTTGTACTTTAACATGCTTTCCTGTTTTGGGCTACAGTTTGGACTTTTGGCGCACTCCATCCCGTGCAGTCCAGCACTGCCCCAGTTTATTTGAATCATTCTCTAAACCTACCACGTGATGAAATCCCACCATGTGTGCAATAGCCCGCGACGTCATCACTGCCTGCAGCATCCCGATAGCACCATTACGTTCGTCAGTTGTGTAGAATATAAAAACTTCCGAACAATGAAAAGTTTAGTATAGTTTATTGGGGGTTACGCTGTTTTCAACTATTAAAGTCATATCGCGGCGGCTGGAGCAACTAACCATGGATTCCTGGTATTTCTCTCACCAGTACTACCTGAACACCCTCACTGAGCCTCCAGCTGCTCCCCAACATAGGTTCACGATACAAAACCATTGATGGGTGACATTTTTGTCCCGAACGATGAAAAGCTTGGATGTTTTCTTTCTGTCACCGACTGCATGTACCATATTAACCGATAAGCTGGTTTGTGCACGAGGTCAACACCGCGGCACGCGCAGAAAATCTGTTTACAAAGTTTTGAAGGCTATCGTCACGGATGAATGGGTTTTAGGCTTAAGAGTGTGTTGTTTGCATACCTAGTATCCGTCGATTACCGAATAACACTGTGTCGACAAAATGAATGATTTCGTTGAAAAAAAAAATAAAACAAGAAAAAGCAGTGCGTTATTTCTGAGGTTCAGTATGTTTTTACTGTGAATACCACTTCGTCATTGAGTCTATCTGGTCCGGGGATCCCGTGCTAACGGAGTAGCAACTTAAGGCTTCCTTTGTTGAATTTAACTAAATTTAGAATCAAGGGAATGTTTTGGAATTAAGCCATTAGTACTCATAGTCATAGACCTTGAGCCACCAATAACTCGTGCGCCCCCCCCCCCCAAACACACACACACACACACACACACCCTCCAAAAAATGGAAAGTATTTATCATTTTTTTGCAAAACAGAAATGGAAATTTTAAGGAAATAATTAATATCCATGAATATGCAAATGAGCTATTTTTCATAAAATATCTACAAATGAAAGAGCAAGATATAAGCTTTCATATGATACCATTTTGACATAGGTAGGTCAATATTCAATGAAAATATGACCAAAAACGTATTGTAAATTTGAATGAAAAAATGATAAGGTTAAGGGTTTTAGATAAGGGTTAAAGCCAAAAGTCCACACGAGTAGAGTGCAAAGAACGCTCAAATTTTTTCTGAGATAATATACCTTATGAATAAAACTTTGTCTACAAAGTCACCCATGCAAATTTGTTTCTAGCTCAGGGACTATCAGGAAAGAAAAATATATTACTGCATGACATGTGTCACATTCATTAGCCAACATTTTAAATGTTATTTTTGCAGATCAAAAAATTCGAAATAAACATACCGATTGCCTGTCCGATTCCACACCCATTTGCCGAAGATTACATGACCGCAAACACATCCCTAGCCTCCGATCCTTCCAGAAGTGTGCATCTGGGACAACCAGACATTGACGAGAGTCATAAAGAACTGACCCTGGCTGACCGTCCTGCATTAATGAAGGAACTACAAAGACTATTGGAAGATAAATCTATCCGGGAATATGTCTACGACGAAATGAAGGCCTTACAAGATGGATCAGCTGACGAAACCCCCGACATTTAAGCTACGATTAATGAATCTACATAAGCACACAAATTGGAATGTACAATGTCAAGTTTCAAGTTTCAAATTTTATTCATTCTAAACAACTTTTTTGTTGATACAAGAATATAACAATCACTATACAAGCAACAAAAAATATTTCACGTGAGCAAGGCTTCGATCTGTCCTATAAAGGGGGTTCTCAAATCTGCCCACGCAACGCTTTTCTTTTAATTCTGCATGGCGATAAAGGACCATAATACAAGCTATAAAATGCAATTAGTACATTTGATAATCAAAACTTAATTCCAAAAAGCCACCTTCACTTATTCCAACTAAGACATGAAACTTGCCCCCATTTTAATGTATCCCAAACCTTAGTTTCCAAGACCTGTCAATTGAAATATGCATATACATGTATATGGATAATTTTCGAAAAGAACAAAATTGAATTCCAAAGTCAAGTATGTTTGAGTCTTTGTCAAGATACCATATTATTACAAAAAACATGCTGCATGTTTCCTCTTACTTTTAGATAAATTAAATAAAAATCCAAAACCGTAACATTGTTATTTAATATATGTTATTGATGAAGGTGATGGTTTGGTCCAAAACTTGTATTCATTAAAAATTTGATTGTTCTCCTAATAGTATTTTAGGAGAACAGTACAAACCTAAAGCAATATTCATGCCCCCAAAAACTCATTGAAAAAATAAAGCTTAAATAATATATAAATTAAATGTACAAAATTACATATCGTCGTTGTAAATGCAAAACCTCGTATCTCGCTTTTGGAAAATTTTAAAGGGGAGGGAAAAAGTGTAATAACTTTTCCAAAACTGAGATGTTTTACTTGAAATTTGGACATATTGTTCATAGATAATGTATCATTGATACTGGGTGGTAAAAAATATCTCAACACCTGCGATAAATGTCTAAACGGGACACACAAGTTTGTACTTTGAAAATCGCAAGAATCGACGTACGATGTTTTGCATTTACACCGACGATATATGGAAGCCGAATTAGGCATACAGATTGTCTGTTGTCTTTACTATTTGGTCACATTATCTATGCATCATCATTAGTGACGGTATGAAATGCAATAAAGGTCAAGCCCAATGTTATGAAATGGAAAAGACGCCTAGAACTCGTACGATATAGCATCCAAAGTTTCACTTCCAAGTTTTAACCAATGTTATGTTTTTGCTCTAAGAACCACTAATGAACTTACATTTTATGGAAGGTTACCTATGATTCATTAAAAGACTGTTACTGCATTATATTTTTTTCAATTTCACAGTTGAAAATGTACTTTTTATCTAAAAATGTTTCTCTATTGAGATAAAACAGGGTGCAATTATTTCTACAAATATTTTTTCTAACCAAAGCTTAACCTGTATTGAAACACAATTTATACACATTTCCATAATAACTTATAATTAACATGTGTTTTAGCCATGGATAGCCCATAATAGTCAAACGAGGGCTGGATTATCTGTTTCTGATGCATTACAACAATATTTTCACCTTTGCACGATAATCGAATCCCATCAGAGAATTCGGTGCTTTTTTTGGATTAGCTCTTTCAGGCTTTAAAAGCTCTATAAAAACTCTCTGCTGTTAGCTTCCATGACTCATAACTGACTAGAATAATTCAAAAGGATTTTTTGTAAGATTTCCTCTCTTTTCTGTATCATATGTTCACCTAAAACAAGACCTTATGTGACCCTGGAAGAAAATATTGTAATCAACTTTGAAATATATCCCTTGGCAAACTTGCATACAAAATTTAAAACCTCATGGGTGTGTAAAACTTTGCAAAAAGAGCTTATATTTATTAAATAAAATGTTGCCCCTTTTATGCCACCACAACAACAAAAGTTTTAATATGAAGCGATGTACTCCCTATACCCAAAGATACTTTTTATGAAGGTTGAAAAAGATTTACATATTAGATTGGGAGAAAAAGAATTTTGTGAAAAAATACCAACAGACAGACAGTCACACGGACAGATGACAGGAAATGACCGTAAAAATACCTTACATATTTATTTGTCCTT
Organism: Fragum sueziense; assembly: GCA_963680895.1. NCBI lineage: Eukaryota > Metazoa > Mollusca > Bivalvia > Cardiida > Cardiidae > Fragum > Fragum sueziense. The sequence continues at coordinate 7,520,103 of OY804598.1, forward strand.
AGGTTAACTTAGATAACCAAAGAAAGTGAACAAACATTTTTAAAAAAGTCGTTTTTTATAAAAATCTCAACTTTGTTCATTTTAGGAAATGTGTACCATTCAAGTGGAAATTCCAAAAGCCACCTGTTACCGGTTTTGTTTTTCCTTGATATTTCAAGATAATCATCAGCATATCTGTGGACAACTTTTACATGGTTTTCATATTCGACAAAAGCTGGAACAAAGTAAATTTCGATACAATGTTTGCTTGAATTATTTAAAAACTATGAATATTTGGGTTGACCCGTATCACCCGTTGATGGGCAAGTTTAAAAAAATGTGACCATTCACTTTTTACATGCCACGGCTCTTACAGAAATATGTTCAACCCAATCAAAGCTGAAAAGATATGTTGTTGTGTCCATATATTGGGTACCAAGTTTAAAGAAAATCGCTTCACAAATAAAAAAGATATGTCATTAAAACATGTCAAAAATGTCAGGAGTGAAACGTTTTTGTGTGACACTTAACACTTGTACCAAGTTTCTAAGCTATGGTAAATAAAAGAAAGTGACAGGATACTACAATAAGCACTTGTAATTCATAAAACAACATGTGCATCATCATCTTAAAATTACCTTTTCATCTTATTTTCACTGGTTTAGGATGTGGAGCCTGTTTTATACAATACCCCTCTGAATTTTATGTCAGGAGTGAAACACATTTATTTTTCAAAATGTGTTCTCATTTTTGTCTATCCAGCCAGAAATCTACCACTCAAATTTTTTTAGAAAGCCATCAACCTTGTGGGTATTCTGCACTCTACTATTTAGTGATTCGTGGGTTACAATTTCTCATATTGTGCAATATATATGCTGTCAGGAGTGAAACGCTTTTTTGGTGTCATTTTGCAAGATTGTGCACACAATTTTAGCTAAAATGTAGTGAACATGAATTTAAAATATAATATGGGCACTGCTTAACCATTTAGAATAGGTTTTAGCCACCCTAATTAAGAAATCTGGATGATATTCTGTAAAATTAGCTGTTATTCTTAACATTTGAATGTCACACTTTGGTCACATTTTTTTAAACCTGCCCTGATATAAAATATTTTTTGTACATAATTCTATGTATTCTTGTTTCATACAGGATCACGGACTACTGGACATTATTTTTAGTATAAATTACGCGATGAAACTATTATAAATCAGAACGCTTGCACACAGTTTTAATCAGGGTACCATCTTTTTTCATGGTGAAAACTTAGAATTCAGAGAAAATTGTTTACTGGAATGTGCCATTTGAAACATTTCATAAATATGAACTGTTATCTAGTGTACTAACTTCACGCCAAATTTCATTAAATTCCGAGCGCGGGCAGATTCCCGTGTTTTTTTTTTTTTTCTATCCATGAGACACCCAGGTAAAATGAGGGAAAGGGAAGCTGTTGATCATACCAACCTGTTAGGTAAATTTGGAAGAAAAAACTACAAAATTGGATGTCGGTCAAATCTATTCTACTTATGTCTGTTTTGAGAAATATTACACATTCTTGTCTGCGACGTCAACGTGAACTTTGGCATTTGCACGCTTTCTTGATTGTAGGCGGAGCCGAAAGTAATATCGCACATGGTATACACGTTTGTATTTTATCATGGGTGGATCTTAAAAGTTCTTTTTCACATCTGTTATTGACCATGGGATTACAATTTCATTTTTCTGCATCAGTTCATGCTTTATGAATGCACCGGGACCACCAGATTTTCGTGTACATTTTCGTGTTATCGGTACATTGATGAATCTAAAACTAGGTATTTCGATCATATCAAATGTGTTTAGTTTAATTTCATTTACTAAGAAATATCATATGATTGAATAAGTTCACAAATTGCGGATATTTTGACCTTCTTTTCAGTCCAGAAACATTGAGTGAGCCATTTTTTTTTATTTTGTATTTTGGTTATGCATGTAATATGCACATCATCCCCATTGTCCTAATGTCCATCGTTCGATTGGTCCTGGCTACTCTCCAAAGCTGAGGTCTATTGATTAACCATCAGATATGAACTCTGCCGTTTTTGATACACCAACAGCCTTTTTGGTCGTCATAATCTAATTATAGCACATCATTTGAATTGTCGAATCAAAATCATTCAGTTTTATCTTGTATGATCATTACGTATACATTACGTCGCTTCTATTTTTGACTGAAGCCGGTAACATTTGAATTATCGAATCAAAATCATTCAGTTTTATCTTGTTTGATTACGTATAAATTACGTCGCTTTTATTTTTGGCTGAAGTCGGTAATTTGAAGCGTCAGCCAATGAAAATTTGTATCAGATTTTTCAATTGTTTTGTTGTTTATAGCCAACAATTGGATACCGAATTTCCGCCAAGGCCCCGAGATTAGACGTGAAATGACCCCGTGGGAGCAGAGTATCATTCTATCATAATGGCATGGATCAAAGCCTTAATAGACAATAGAACACACAAGCAGTCTTGATATGGGCTCGATATTAGGTCCCTACTATTCCTTCCCTATATCAATGACCTACATGAATGTGTACAATGCTATTAAGTTCGTCTCTTTAGTGGTAACACTGTAATTTACCTGCCACTAACTATCACATCCCATTTCAGCCTCTTACAACAGGATCTACTCAATCTCGAGAGATGGGAATCAGACTGGGACATGCCTTATAATCCTGCAAAATACCAGGTCGTGTCGTACAGATTACCAAGAGAAAGACACATTTACCGACGCAATACTTTCTACATAATGTACTACTTGAAACAGTCTCCTCGGTAGAATATGTGGGTGTGACAATGAACCTCAAACAACTTATCATGGAAAAATCGCTTGTCATGTCCCAGGTCGAGTACTGCACTGTATAGTCTCAAGTCCGCTCCACACTCAGGAACGCTGATTGACCAGGCTGAATTTGTGCAGCAGAGAACGGATCGCTAGGCCATGCGAGGCTATGGTCGCACATCTAGTGTCTCGGCTTTGTAAGACAGCCTCTGTTGGGAGAGTAGACTTGTGCCGTATTAACCAACAGCACCCAATTGTATAAAGTTTGGTTAGCGCTAACCAAATGGTTAAATCACCGTTTTGGTTAAATATTCCGATAACTCACCTAAACTCGATTGTATAAAAGTTTGGTTATTTTTTTAACCCAACAAATTCTAGTTAAATTTAACCCACCTCCGGTAGCTTGGTGAGCGATTTAACCAGACTATTTTTTGTTTTGGCCGCCATATTGGATTACCGCTTCAAAATTGAAAATGTGTTTGGGAAGCATCTAAGACGATTTCAGGGCTGATATTCTGCGAAAGATGTTATAAATGTGAATAGAAGTGTTCTGTGGTGCTAGAAATGGTACAAACAAGACATTTAGTGCAGAAGGATCAAGTTCAGTGTTTCGCACCATCTAAGTTTCGCACCTCGACTGCCATTATTTAATCATTGGACTGACTGAGCTAATATTCAACGGAAAGCGTGTAACCAGACTTCAGAATGGAAAATATGGAATTCAGGGCTTATTATTGAAGCTCCCATGGGTGTAAACATTCTGGATCGATGATGTGTTTGTCTCGTAAGTTGTTTTTGCCCCCCCCCCCTCTTCCCTCGGTCCGGATAATTGATTCGGTCGGCACAATCCCTTCAGCCAATCAAAAACGTTGTCAGTCGACCTGCATTCATTCGGTGGAGGTGAAAGCTTCGGTCTTTTTCCTTAAAGCATTACCAACTTTCAGAATTAATATCTCGACGACTACGCCAAATTATTAAAAATGCGTTGGTAGTTAGAAAGTTTAAAACACATTCTTTAGACAAAGAGTTTTGTTTGTGAATTTTAGCGATAGATTTTGGAAATATTCTGCCTCAAAAATGGTATCCCGTAACGATAAAGACCGAGGTTGTACCCTCGATGAAAAATTGAAAGTGAGGCTATGACATCATGCCGACTGATTCTATGGTTGTGCGGCAAATGAGCTAATATTTATTCAACAGACAAAAACCTCTGTTTCAGTGGCACTTGTAGGAGTTATTAACGCATGTCAAAGGATTATTTTATATTTATATGGACTTTGATTGTGATGATTTATGAGTCCTTTTTATTTAGCACTTCAGACAATAAATGCATCCAGATCAGCCGGTGCTTTTGTGAAGTCTGATCAGGATCTATGCTGTCCTCTTGTGGTTTGCTTTATTTTATGAACTGCTATTTGAGAACATCATGATTCATGAATCTTAATCAGAGTAAGTTTGCAACTTTGCACTGTAGGCTGATCTAGATCCATGTTTTCAAATGGAGGAGATTTTTTCAACCTTGAAAGTCAAATACAATTTATCAACTGTTGCAAATCAGTTATACAGGGTTACAGGATGTAAGACATTTTTTTCTCTGAGTGACTGTTCTTGTATTTTTTTAGCTTTTACTCTAGCACAAGTTACAAATATAAATAAGGTGTTAAAAACTCCCAAAATATTTAATTGGTGTACAGTGTAGTCAGTATCTGCTATCAGTGTCTAGTATTGGCATACAGAAATTAGAATTATATGAAAAAAATGTTATGTCTTGTCGTTTTCCTAGTATAAGTTAAGTCTTGCACAATTTTGACTGAATTTCTACGTGTAAATACATTAAATCAGGCTAAACAGCGGCGGATCCAGGATTTCTGTAAAGGGGTTTCGTTTTTACACAAGGGGGGTTCGTTTTGCTAGTATCATACAATTTGGACTTAATTTCTGCATGAAAATGAAATAATCAGGCTTCAGAGGGGGGTTCGTTTAAACCCCCGAACCCCCTCAGCCTCTGGATCTGCCACTGCTAAAGAGGGGGTTCATTTTAATTCCACCTAACCGAACCGCCACTGGATCAGCCACTGGTTATTGGTTATTTTTTGTATGTACATAGTACTACATACATTATGTAGCATACTTTACATACTTGGAGATGCTTTGTAGATTTGGCTCTTTGGGACACAATTTTCTGGTCATCAATTTTGTTTAAATTGATTATGATCAATTATTTATCTGTTTTACAAATAAATATAGTAATTTTCCCCAATTTTAAGTGATAATTCTTTCTTCTTTCAGGTGTGAATAATTCAGAGATGGGGTAACAGAATGCTGAAAATACTAACAGAAAATAGTGGATGAAAAACTTTAAAAGTGATATTGATGATTTAAATTGATGAGACGATATCAAACATTTCGTGACTTACTACAAGTGGGGCGAGCTAGAAGAGGTGAAAGAACACCAGAAACAAGTGCGGAACAATTTGATGATTGAGTGCGAAACGGTTGTAACTGCCTATAATAATTATAGGTAGTTACAACCGTTTCTTGCTAAGTAAGCCATTGAAATTTATTATTCTTGTACAACTGAAATAGAAATTTTTATATTCAAATCATTGGTATAATGAAAGTAAATTTCAACCATGCTATTTTAATTTTTTTAATCCTTTCCACAAGAAGACCTGGTTTTAATGTCTTTAATAGAAAAAGCTTGGGAAAACATTGAGACAAACGAAGAGAATACTGGTAACCAGAATTTACTTCTTTTGCCACAATATTTTCTTAGCTCTGATACATATAAACAAATTCTATATCATTTTTTAGTCCTATCATTTACACAAATTCTGTCGTCTGCAGATTTCTCTGAATTTGAACCACCATAAAAAATCATTTTTGATTGGGATAAGCCTTTCAGAAAAATATGAATAATGATATAAATAAACACTGCTCCAATTGGAAAAATTGTGCAAAACGTTAAATGTTATTCAAAGTAATTTGTGTGAGAAGCTGTCTAGAACAATAAAAAAAATATTGATAGAAAAGAATAAAAAGCTGGACCTTAATGTTTTTTTTTTTTTTTTTAATTCTCAAATGAGTAAACTTCTGCAGTCAACTAGATAGATTTTCATGATGTAACAGTTGTGTGAAAAATTGCAGAGAAATACTGAGGCAAAAGGAGAAAACATTGAGAAAAACAGAAAAGAATGAAAGAAATGTGTTTGGATATATTATATATTTTTCCTTGTTTCTTTGTGAAATATTAAATATAGTTAAACTAGTTCTGTGTTATTCTATCATTGAATAGATGAAAAGCATTTGCCACATTTTCTGCAAATCATTTCCAGAGAATAAATTTCTTTACTACCCATATTATAAATGAAAGCAATGAAGAAAAGGGAGAACTATGGATAACCACCACTTTCTCCCTTTCCTTTCTCTGTTTTCTACCTTTGTATTGCTTAACCCTTTCCCAAATGGCAGAATTTTAGGGTGATCTAATTCAAAAGCTCATCCAGATGACAAAAATACTGTTGATAAACATTGGATTTGTGTACAATAAACCATGGAAAATATTGAGACAAAATGAGAAACTGCTGGTTATCAGCAGTTTCTTCTTTTGTCTCAATGTTTTCCGAAGCCTTTTTTAATAAGGGTGTCAAAACCCGGTCTTGTTTGGGAAAGGGTTAAATTAATTTTGTCTTCTGCAACTTCTGAAAGTCATGGTGCAGTTGGAAGCACATCAGACTCTAACTCGTGAGGTCCTGTGTTTGATCCCCGGTCGCAGTAAATGTCCTTTCAGTAAAAAATTAACTCCCACCAATGGTTTGGTATCGTTAGCCTATGTGGGCGAGCTGGGGCTTGGTTAGGATGTTGTGGTAGTGCTGGTATGAGAAATGACAGGAATCCATGATTAGGTTCTCCAGCTGCCATGATGTGACCATAGCAGTTGAAAACTGATTTAAACCCAAACCAACCAATCAACTTCTTTAAATTTGGATCAGTCTGGCACTTTGTAGATCTACCTGTCATTTTGGAAAGGGTTTGACAGTTTCGAAGTCAAATATGCCTTTTTACACACCGAATAACAAAATCTTTGGAAAACATTGAGGCAAAAGAAGAGAATTTTGTTAAACAGTTTTTACTCCTGTTGTCTCAATATTTTCTGAGCTTGAATGTACAATAGTCATATCTTTACCAATTCAAATTTGTGTCTACAGAAGTTCAGAAGCTCCAAATTATTCCTTTTTGGGTTAGAGTTTAAGGATACAGGCAAATGTATCAGAAATGTTTCTCAAACTAGACCTGGTTTTGACGTCCCCAATAGACAAAGGCTTAGGAAGTATTATGTTAACCCTTTCCCAAACAACAGATTTAGACTGTACCAATCTGAAAGCAGAACCAGACTGCAAAATGGATGTTAATAAAAAAACAACAACAACCCAATTTATGTATGATATAGTACAGAAAATGCTGAGGCAAAATGAGAAACAGCTAAGCTGCTTGGTTTCAGCAGTTTCATCATTTGTCTCAATGTTTTCTCAAGCCTTTTCAAATAGTGATTATATCAAACCATGTCTTCAGGCTTTTTTGGGAAAGTAATATTTTTGAATTTGAGTCAGTCTAAAATTTTGCCATTTGGTAAAGGTTTCAAGCATATATACATTGGAAAATGCAGAAAGAAAGGGATGCTTATGACGGACATCACCCGAAAAAAACGCTACATCCTTTCCTAAACAACAAAATATTATGGTTGAAAAAGAAATGGTTAGATTGATCCAATTTTAAACCTGATGCTGACAACAACACAGATGAAATAATAAAGATAGGATTTCACTTTGTTTATAGCGTCTAATATAGCACAGAAAATATCGAGGCAATATTTAAAAAAAGAATGCTCATTATAAGCATTTTCATCCTTTGCCTTTATGTTTTCCAAGATCTGTCAGAGGGATAAAAACCAGGCATTGTTTGGAAAAGTGTTAAAACGTTAGAATCTACCATATTTTACAGAGATCTGTTGAATCAGGCTCAGCACTGCATCATATAGATCTAGTGGTACAATTAAATGCATGCATTTGGAAGGTTTGTCTCGATCATCTTCATTTTTGTAAATATTGCGGGAAGCTAAGAAAATGCTGGTTCAGGCCCGTAGGAACAGGGGGGGGGAGGGGCTAAGCCCCCCCCCCTCCCCAATGTTGGCAAAAAATGCCGAATTTTCTTAATTTTACACTGAAAATTTGGGGAAAATACAAATTAGCTCCCCCGCTCCAATATTCAGGACAAGAGCTTTAGCCCCCCCCCCCCCCCCATATGAAATTGCTTCCTACGGGCCTGTGGTTATCAGCATAAATTTCGCATTCTCCTCAATGATGAATGGAGATCGTAGAGATCATAAAACGAGAGATTGCTTGGAAAAGACTTTATATCTAATTGGGGTCAGAAAAGAAAATATTGTGGTAGAGGAAAATGTCCTAAAGGTCTACCAACACAATTCGGTCTTTTCGTAATTCCGGTAAAACAGAGTTGTCCGGTATGTTTACTTCCATTAGCCTGTTTGACAAGCGGCAACTTTAATATGTTCGTAAATTCAATGAGTAATTAAATGAAAATGATTTTTATTGTAACTTAATAATGGAATCTAATAATACCTCTACACCTTCCATCATTTTTAGATCGTTCGGAGATCTATAACAAAAGAAATCTGCCATAATCCGATGATAGGTTATCATTGAAAATATTTTTCCCCGTGGCGTGCCTCAAATCAGGCGAGTGTCGATTTGTGACGTCATGACTTTGCCTTGCTTACTCTAGTCATATGACGTCATACAAATAAAAAGAGGGGCAACTTTGGGGAAAAAGATACATGTATATATACATGAACGCTGTGAGAGAGTTTTTTTTTCCAAACAAATATTTTGTAACTGTTTGTAAGAACATTCCGCTCCACACGGTTTTCCACTGTCGGAAAACGATTAAAATCGGAAATAGAATATGTGAATGTTAAAGCACAGAAAATATTGAGGAAAGAGGCGATATTTCTGACTATCGTCAAATTGCTTCCTTTTTCTCAATGTTTTTCCAAACAATCTACTGATGTCAAATACAGGACATTTTAAAAAAGATTGAAGAATTCGTTTTTAAATGTGCCGAATAAATGACGGATTTTTTAAACATTTACCCATACAACAAAATATGGTCCTTTCCAAATTAAGTCTTGCTAATTGTCAGAATGATTCTGATTTTGCTACTTTGTGGGCATCAAAACAAAGAATTGGTTAGGAAAGGTTTAACATAATAAACCATCATTTCAAATTTAATTCAAATTTGAAGCAGGCTGTAGACTATGATACGTAGATCTACTAAGAAGAACAGTTTTGTGTAGATTGTAGAATAGGAACTATTGAGGGAAAAGCAAAGTCAGCATGTTTTTCTCTTCTCTCAAAACTTTGATATTTCGTTCAAGTAGATCTAGATCTATGTAATTCATTGTTTGTTCGTTAAAGCTTCCCCAAACAAGACCTGCTTTTACTTAATCAATAGAAAATACTTTAGGAAACATTTTGGCAAAATGTTCTATTTAGAGCACCCTGATAACCAGCATTTTCTCCTTCTGTCTCAATAGACTAGATCTAGATCTACTTTGATATGTAAGCGTTTAGTGTGTTGGGAATATGCTGCGATGGGATTTCTCTTTCTTCTCTCCGCTGAGGTTCCTTTGTTGGAATCTCCCAACGATCTACGCGTTTCGGCTAATACTGTCTCTCAGACTCGGGCCTATGCCAGATACGATGTTTGGTTCTAATTCTTGCGACTTATTAACCGAATCCAAACTCGTCTTGCATTTGCCTCTTCGATATAGTTTGTGCAGTTCAAAATTTCCAATTTTATCCGCAAAATTATGGCATTCATGAATGCAGTAGCGGTTCTTTCCCACCGATAGCGCTAATTTACATTGACACCGGAAGACGGTATACCGTCCCGCATGAAAGACAACTCTGTAACGACGGAATTACGAAAATCCGGAATTGCACCATCGTTCTAAATGGAAAAGCGGAATGAACTTCGAGAGAAAAGTGGCTGTCACTACCGCTATGCCGAGAATCTAAAAATAGAACAGACTCGTCAATACACATTTGCATACAGCGTGTACAGATTATATCTGCATAATATAAATCACAGTCCGAAAAGAAAAGACGGTTAACAGAATTAATAACTTTGGGTAGGCCTGTCGATATGCAGAATCTCGTAATCTGAACAAAACGCAAGAATTGGAAAACTGTGAGAAATAAAAGAATATTTTAAACCATTTGTCATTTTTGAAATCCTCTTTTGAATTCAGTTTACATTTTTAATCTCAATGACGCGTTTTTGTTTTGCTATTTGGTTAAGATATTCTAAAAAAAATACCGCGAATTCCTCTCCTTGCAAGTTTTCATTGTCGGATGGTGCAAATAAGTTGACAATGTACGCGAAAAAAGGCAGGAATCGGAACTGGTGATCCCGCTCATTCTCAATAATAAGGAACATTTCATCAAAAGTCATGTCTCAGTGATATTTTTTCTAAGCAGACAGCACTGGCCCGGCTTTGATTGGCTTAATTGATAGTTTGCTAGTTGTTTTCAAGATTAAAACACAAATTACCATCAGAAAAATTCCTACATGTCAGATATATTGTGTCAAAGTCGTAATTTCACGCCTATTTCACCTGTCTCAAGCCATAGGTACATGCTTGCACGCCCTAATTTTCAGTGGGAATACTGGTGTAACTTGACCTTACCCTCGGAAATACAAACTAAAATATTTGTTTGCCTGTAGAAATACTTGAAACTCTTATGCAGTGTCTTTTATTGTTAAAATTATACGATTAACGTTTGTCTCAAAATTTAGAGTGCCTACGTTACGTCGTCCTTTTTCATGCATCACTTTTCCCAATTTAACATAAAATTGTAAAATATTTTGACTAAAATTTAGCCAAACCACTTTTTTATAGGATAAACCAGTTTTTGCCGTTCGTGCACCAAAAAAATAATTTTCATGTAATTATTTATTTCAGTGGGAAATAGGTTTGATTTTAAAGCGATACCTACGTGACATGGATTTTTGATTCATATTTTTGAAAGATCGAGGTATGTGATGCTGAATATGAAAGAGAAGCATGTCAACTACAGTCAGATGTTTGTTACTTTCAATAAAAATCTAATATATGAAAAATATTCTCAGACAATGTCACGAAAATGCTTACGTTACCGGTGCTTACGTTACCGAAAAAACATTGTGTTGCAAAAAATCCTTGTTTTGGATGATTTAATATACATTTGACGTCATATTTAACTTAATCCATACTAATTTGATACAAAAATACTTGATCTTTCATGATATAGATGTAGAATCTTTACATTTTACTCACAGACTTAAGTAGACCCCAGTGTACAGATTGAGGTAAATGTGTAGATGTATGTTATTCAACTAAAGATTCCGAGCAGTAGATCTATAGTTGGATAAAGTTTCCCCATAAAAAAGGAAAACACTCACGAGAATCAGTATCGTTCGATAATTTTGCTGACCGTTTAATTGTCATGCCTACGTTACATGCAGGTAACGTAGGTACCATATTGCTTTTCAAAAGATTTGAAAAAGAAAGAATGACTTTTTTCGAAATTTTACTATTACACCGCAAAATAAGAGTTGTATGCTTAGAAAAAAAGACAGCATGTTTGAATAAATCATAATCTAAGATATTTTTATGACGCCGTATTTTATTTCAATGGATGTGAACACGAATTCGTTGTCTCTAAAGGATACATACGACTGTTATATCCAAGAAAATCACAATTTCTTGTCTAAACAAACATTAGATATTTTTGTTTATATGTATGAAAGATAATAAATAAAAAGTATCCTAATAAATAAACAATAAACACACTATTTGAAGGTCAAATATCTAGGAATATGTAAATGCAATATAAATCTTTGAGCTGGGCGTCGAACAGGGATCGTGTTCATGCACCATTTTGCTTAAAGTTTGGGTAACATGTCCCAATTCAAAGACAAACACAAACATAAAGTAAAAGTGTATCTCGAAGACACAACATAGGAATGTTTTAAGAAATATGAGCGAACAAACAACGTGGAATTCAGAAAGAACGTTATTCCATTACTTTGATTGAAGGAAAGTTATAGTTGAGATTAATATTTGTATAGAACGGGAAAGGGCCAGCTACGAATACCATTCAAAGAAATTATTAAGTCCTTCAAAATAACTATATACAAACATTTGTAAATATAAAATGAATATCACACAAATATTATCCACGCATGAATTACACTTTCTTTACCCCTGGTACCTACGTTACCATATAATTGGTATTTGATCTTTAAAATCGATAGTGTTTATGTGCAGCGAATAAAAGATCACATAACAAATGAATAATTCAAACTACAGTCACAGTAATTCATCTATTATGACGTCGTTTAGCCGTACGATACGAATGAACAATCCAAAATACGTGTATATTATTACACAAGCATATGACCAGAATATGTGATCACTTTCTGGTTAAAAAAGATTATTAGTCTCCTTCAGTAACGGGCGCGTCATTTTCGAAACGAATTTACATTATTTAACATGTTTGAAACGCAAAAGTCTAAGTTTTTCAATGTGTTGGTTATATTTGGTTCAGTGTGATGCCTACGTTACGTTACCCCTTGAGAGCATAATTTACTCACATCTTCCTAAAAAAGAATAATAAACGTCTCAAAGGGGTAATTTTTTGAAACAGAGAAGTTGAACTTTGTGAACATACTAAATACATACATGTATACTTAAGTAGCAGAAAATGACCAAAGTTGAAAAAACTATGTACAAGGTTTGGAAGAAAAAATCACATTTTTAGAATCTGATTCTACTTTTTAATGGCCAAAAAAACAGACAATTTCTTTTCTCAATCGGAAAAAGTTAGTATTTCGCAAATCTTCGGGCATTCTGTGACACGTTTAACATTAATTGGCTTAAAAATAAACTTAGTGCATTAAATGTGCAAGATTATTAAAGACAACATGTTAATGGTAACGTAGACATTTATGTTGTTTAAGTATACAGTTTCAAAAGCTCGTAACTTTCAAATTACTTCAATTATGTACACAAAACTTTACCAGAAGTTGCAAGAGGTATAGTGTAATCCAGAAAAAGAATAAAAATTACAGTTTTTAAACTTTTATTTTTTGCATATTAGGAAATTTTTTTTGTTCCTTATTATTGAGAATGAGCGGAGAGCAGTGCATGACGGGAAAAAAGCAGTGGAATTTAGACTAGAAGGCTGACCGTTTTGGTTAAAAATTTAACCAGACTTAGCGAACATAACCACTTGGTTAAATCGCTTTATACAAGCGGTTAACCATTTTGGTTAGTTAACCAAACAGTTACTGGTTAGGATTTAACCGCTGGTTAGACACTAACCAAAAGTTAACTTAACCAACGTTTATACAATCGGGTGCAGCTGGTTACATTCTATAACATTGTCTATGATAAAGCAGTCGTCCCTCTGCCCCAGAAAATATGTCAGACCACTTAGAGATTCCAATACCCTAGCATTCCAACAACTACATACTTAGATTTTCTTTCTCGCAATGCATCAGAACAAGTTCTTGTTTTGGCAAGATTAAATGGAAAGATGTCGAATTACATTGGTGCAAAATAAAAAAGACCCGATAACCATCATTTTCTCCCGTTGCTACAGCTTTGCTGCAGCTTTCATATGACTAGCTCGTACACTAATTGTTTCTTTGTCAACGCCCAATTTGTCGCCTGTAGTAACTTTGTAATTGAACAACGCTGAAATTTCGATGTTTTGGATGCGTTTAATCAGTGACTGAACCATTCGCCATAAGCAATATGATATATTCAGTGAGTGAGTCAATTAGGTTCATTCTTTCGACACGAATTTCTTAATAGATTGAATTTTTAATCTAGCACGCAGAGACAGAGCCAACCGCCAGAGACAGAGCCAGTCGGCAAAGACAGAGCGGAGCCACTGATAGAAATTGCTAAAGTTTTATTTTTGCCAATCATTTCTAATGTTTTGTGACACTGGGAAAGGGATGTCTCATCGAGAGTATCCCTCGATTGGTATATAACATGTTTTGGCTGCGACCATTGGCTATTTACCGTTGGAATGTACATAAATACATGATGTAAACACGAAAAAATCACATAGGGTCGACTCACGACGACAATGATCTTGTGAAAACCCTGCCGTCTTTGAAGCCCACAGAATTGGAACAGGCAGATAAATGGTCTTAGGGGAGCATGACATTCCTGGGTTTTCTTTTTTTGTTGTTTGTTTTGGTTTTTTGCGTGTTTTGTGATTGGTTTTCTTTTTGTTTGTTTGTTTGTTGTTGATTTTTTTTTTTTTTTTTTTTTTTTTTGGGGGGGGGGGGGTGTTGTTGTTGTTTTTTTTTTTTTTTTTTTTTTTTTCGCTTTTAAGCAGCAAAAGAATTGAACAGCAAAGTTGAACACTCTGCCGTTTTTATCCAAAAATCGTGATCCCAGAGACAGAGCCACACATGCCCAGAATCGCTCTAGAGGATTTAAATAGCAGAGACATTGGCTTTGTCTCTATTGTTCCCGTACCGTGACATAGACAAATATCTTAAAATGAAAATCATTAGTTTATTATAACGCATTTATCGCACCTCCCCATTGACCAGAGACAGCAGTTGAGAATGGCTCTCCAACACCGAAATGAAATGGCTTTGAAGGCTATAGATGCTGTTGAAATCATAGAGGAATTAGCGGGTTATTAGAAATTATTAAAAGCAGCAAACAAGTAGATAATTCCGAAGATAAGATGCATTTTCGGAAATATTCGGAATGTCGCACGCATTTAGGTTTGGGTTCGTCAATCGTTCGGTTTATACCCTGAGGGTACGTCACGCATTCGATTAAGTCTTAAAGGGGGACGAGCTAGGCTGTCGAAAATGCAAATGGCACAATAATTACAATCCAGAAATAACGTATGAAATTACCAACCTGAAGGGGTAGACCATTTATGTCCATTGTTAGCACTCCACGAGCTTTATTAAGTATAAAAAATCCTAGTCAATTAATAACATGCTGGCGTCCTTGTTTTTGTTTTGTAACGGCTACATATGCCCAACCTTCAAAAATCAATTACGTCAGAGATACGTCATCTGTGCTCAGCGAGATTTGACACACCGTACAACCGGCTGCGTAGAAAGTCAGCGAAGACAGATTCGGCATCTGATGTCATGTGCATGGTAGGTCAAATGAATTTACTTTTATAAATAAACGAAAGGATCTTTGGTATTCTATAGTTGATAAATATGCGTATTATAAATGTTCAGTGCTTGTACAAAATAAACCTTTCCCTACGTATCCCTCGGAAATAAGGTCACAGTCATCGACACAGCCGGTAGTACGGTGTGTTGATACCTCGGAGGTGTGTCTCGTTGACCTTGACCTTGTCTCGTTTTGAAGTAAAAATAGAAAGTGTAAACACGCTTGTAAAGGATTGATCTATAGCAAAGGAAAGATGGTTATTCGCCGAGATTGAGTTTTTTATGCATTGCTAATTGTTTTTCCATGCACAAATATGAGTTCCCGAACAGTTCGGAAGCATAAAAACATAGAATGAGCCCCTTTAAGTCAAACGGTCGGAATTCGTTGGTGCTTTGGAACTAATTTGGGTATATATTTTGGAGAAACTTTACCGCTGCATCTCAATGAAAACCTCGTAAAACAGCTTGAAACAAGCTGCAGTTACGAGGTTTTCGTTGATTAGCGACGTTATTTTTCGACAAATAAGAAGCTAGGTCATGATGAGATCAGAAATGTATACAATTTTAGTGTATATCGTAGGCGGATCTAGAGGTGTCGGGGGTAATATAATTTTACTACATTTTGAGGTATATGACCCATCATTAAAACACAACTTTCTAGCCATGGGACATGCATCAAATTACACACAATTGTAAATACACTTCAAATAAATTGATTCACCGTGCCGGATTTCAAGATTATGCTTCAAGAAGAAAATAATTTACAAATATCTTTTTACTCTATATTCATATGCAAGGGAGGTAATTTATAACATTTTTGTCAAATATTTCCATAATTATACATCAATTCAAAATTCTAAACCGTTCAAATTGCTTATGTTTGTATTTGGAATGGAAATATAACACAATTTAGGATTTACTTGCACTTTTCACATTTCGCCTTTAGCTCTGGTGCTAATGATGTGTTGTTGTAATTTGGGCTTGGACCCTCACCCCCCTGGAAAAGTCTTGGGCTTGGACACCCCCTCCCCCCGGCAAAAAATCCTGGATCTGCCCTTGTATATGGTCACAAATAACGTGCGTTTTAACAACCGCGTTTGTTTTTATTTTTTTTTTTTTTTTTTTTTTTCATTTAATCTTTTTTAGCAGTGAAACAGATTTTGTTTTTTTCCAAAGTTGGATACAATTGACAAGCGTATCCATAACAAAGTTATCTAAAGGGAAATACGTTGGTGCTATTTAGAAATGTTTTAAAATCAATTGCTTCCCTTTGGCTATTTATTATCAATCATATCCCCAAAACAAAATTGTGTTTGAATTGTTTAGAAAAAGTTGAGGGACAAAGAATGGAAAAGTCTGGGTAGGTTTTTTTTTTTTTTTTTTTTTTTTTTTTTGTTTGTTTGTTTTGTTTTGTTTTGTTTTTTTTTTTTTTTTTTTTTTTTTTTTGGGGGGGGGGGGGGGGGGGGGGTCATTCATTACAAACCTTTTGCTTCTAGATAACGTGTTAACAGAGTACCACTTTTACAAGTTTACATAGATCTATCCGTGAATAAGATTCATCTGTGTTTCTATTTTACACAAGATACTAACCAAATATAAGTGAGGCAGGTGAATACGAGCCGTGTATATGTTAAACAGAAATTTGACTTAAACGGAACAAGTTCAAGACTCGTTCGATTGCGCAGAGTTATTGCGAAACCTTACAATTTGACTACGTGTATCTTTCTAAGCGCCGAGACCAAAATCTATTAGGAAATGAAAAAAGTTAAATTACGCATTCAGACTGTACGGAAATCTCTATGAATGTGTACGACAGTTTATCTGATTCGTTGATCATTTTAATTTAGATAAATCTCTAGCTGGAATAACTTTTCCACATAAGTAAACATTTCTGGGAAGTTTTTTTTATTGTCTGTTATACACATAGCCTGTCTTTTATAAGAGAGGCAGACGACGTTGCATCTAAATTCGTCTGCAAACAGCAAACTATTCTGTATAGAGAAACCTTTTTTAACAAAGTACATCTAGACTCATAAGATTAGTTTAACTCTTTCCCAAACAGAAAAATTGTACCATCCCAAATTTCAAAGCTGCTACCGACGACAAAATTGACTTTGATTACGATATGATATGTGTAGAATATAACACAGAAAACATTGAGGCAAAAGGAAAAAATGCTGATAATCAACATTTTCTTCTTTTGTCTCAATCTCTTTCCAAACCTCTTCCATTAGGCACGTCAAAACTACATGTATGTCCTCTTTATGAAAGGTTTAAAGAAGACATTATTTACGTTAAAAACGCACGAAATAGTTTCAAACGTCTTATGACATTAACCAGAGATTGACGACAAAACTCATTTTAGCAATTTGATGCAAACTTATTGAAGCGAGGTGAAAAGTAGGTAAAACGTTGCAACTATCTGGGTGTTTAAAGGGACACTTCATTTACAGTACTGTAGATTATGTTTTAAAGACTTATTCAAGATATATTCAGATTGCTTTTAAAAGCAGTGCAGTTTTTGTCCTAACATCGATTAAAATTGACGAGTATTGGCGCTGGCTTGAATGCGCCGTCCATGCATTCAGACCTGGGTTCTGACTCTTCGGTGTTCCACTACATGTACATTGTAATCGTCGATAAAAACCTCAAATGGTTCATGTAGGAAAACATTTCAAAAATCTCCTTGAATGTTTTGGGCAGTTTATCTGATTCGTTGGTCATTTTCATGCTAGGTCCCCACTGCCGATCTGATCAAATCGATCAACACAACCACCGAATTTCACCGATCAAGCCCGACCAAATGTATGACCACGACTTCTTCTCGATCTCTAGTCCATCAGACTAGACCCCTGCCCGAGCACTCCCGATCATTTCCCGATTGAAGCCCGACCATCTTTCCAAGTTCTACCCGATCACCCCTTCCTTAATCCGGGTCCTACACGATCATGACCCGACCATCTCGATCTATACACGACCAGATCGAGCTGATTCTATTGTAGGTGTTTTGAATGAAAATATTTTTGCAGTGTCTGTGATTATTACGTATTCATAATAATTTCATAATTTTGTCGGTTTAAACATATACATAATTCATATGTGACGTTAATGTATTTTTAGTCATTGGCTCACCCTTTTTCTGATTAAATATAACGATTAATGCATTCTTTAACCCCTTCGATGCCAGAGATTTATTTCAAAATGGCTCCGTATTTGCCAGGCCATTTTCAGGAAATTTGAAAAATGGTGTTTTCGTTAAAAATCAGCTTTAAATATATAAAATTCTTTATAAAAAACATTTAAAACTTACCAAAGTTCTGTTTTAAATCTTTTAATCCACCATTTAAAGCTCATTTTCAGATATTTTTGCTTAAAACGTGTGCGGCGAAAAATGACGAGAAATGTCAACGTCACCAACTCGTACATGTCGTCATTTTTGGTGTCTAAATAAAAAGAATCGTCACTTTCGAAGTCAGCACATATTTCCGATGGTGTATCATTATATAATCTTGCTAAAACCTCCTCATCTGTATAGAATTTACATGTTCTAAGTACATTTTATCGTAATTCAACGAGTATACTCATCATGTCCGCCATGTTGTTTTTTATGTTTCAAAACAAAAAAATGCTTTGACCGGGTAACTATTTGATACTATTTTTGGGTGATCTAGATACATATTTTCTATTTTAAGATATGATTTGGAAAGCTAAGATGTTGATTGGTCGAAATGCATTACACATCATGACATATTCTAAAAATAGAACAAAATACATAAGGGGTTTTCCGCAGAACGGATATACCCGTCCAACTGCACTTGGGCGACATTTTCGCAGGACGGGTATACCCGTCCTGGGGCATCGAAAGGGTTAAGTCATTTAATATCATTATTTCAATCGTATGTGTTATGTCTCAGAGGGGGGGAATCACATGAAACACCATTTCCGATAGTTTTTAAAGTTTCGTGTTGTTTGTACATATTTATTACCACTCGACCTAGTGTTCCCACTGCCGATCAGATCAACTCGATCACGCGATCGAATACAGATCGGGCTCAGTATGCAAGGGTAATCGGGAGCGGTCGGGGTGATCGAAATTGATTTGCATTGGCCGGCCTTCCTACTCGAGGTTTTTTGACATGCAAAAGTAGTCGAGTGCGATCGAGTACAAAAATGATCGAGGAGCGATTGTGTATTGATTGGGTAGAAGATCGACCTTATCGAGAATCAATCGGGTCTGGAGATCGAGTGTGGTCGCGTCGATAATCTGTATCCCGACCTGCACCGAACGTGCACTCGATTACCTCGACTCGTACTCGAGTAATTTCCGACCACATCCCGACAAATTCGAGTTCTGGTTCATCTGTTCATCCGATCAAATCGGATGAATAGGTCGGGTTAGATCGACTAGAGATCGAGAAGAAG
Organism: Fragum sueziense; assembly: GCA_963680895.1. Classification (NCBI taxonomy): domain Eukaryota; kingdom Metazoa; phylum Mollusca; class Bivalvia; order Cardiida; family Cardiidae; genus Fragum; species Fragum sueziense. Next base: position 7,539,610 of record OY804598.1, read on the forward strand.
TCATTTGGTCGGTTTGATTGAGGGTATTTAAGCGATCGAGTGAATTGAGTTGATCCGCTGCCATATAGCAGTTGGAAGCACTCGATCACCTCGACTTGTACGAGGACTTCTGCTCCATCTGTTCATCCAATCAAATCCCGGCAACAGATATCGACTCGACCACAGACAATCTCTACACGATTTATTGTCGATCAGTTCGATCTTCTGTGTGATCGATACTGGAGCAACTTTCCGATGTGTTTTCTACTCGATCGCTACACGTTTTTTTTTTTTTTTTTTTTTTTTTTTTTTTTTGACAAATTTGCAGGATTATCGATCGATGCAGACTAATCACGATCACCCATGCCGACCGACCTCGACCGGTACTCGATCGCTTGGTCGGGTTTGGTCGAGTTACAATGTAATTTGATCGGCAGTGGGAACCTACATGTAGCATAGGGGTCGGTTTTCTCGTATAAACAAATACGTCATCGTCACGCCTCACTGGTCTAAAAATAGATTGGGAATCCTCTATCGTACAAATATGGCTGTGAATCTCGCGGAGTTTTTCCACGTTCAACTTGCTGAAGATGACGTTCTAAGAGCTGGATTGCCGTAATCATTTGTTGATAAACAATATGATTCAGAGTTGAGAAGGTTGCTGCACTGTTGTGTACTTTTTAAGATCAGTAACTATGAAATAACCAATTGACAAGTAATGTTTACACATACGGTCCTGCTTTAGCTTCGTCGTGTCGCTCGTGCGTACTCGCTTACCCTTTCCAAAACGACAAAATGTCTTGTTGGGCCAAATTGAAAAAGTCTGCAGATGACAAAACAGATGTGAATACTTTTAGTGTTTTATGTCAGAGAAAAGATCGAGGCAAAAGTAGAATGATCATCAATATCCAAAGAAAATATTCACACTCGTTTAGTCTGCTGTGCAGGTCTTTCCAATTTGGTCGATCATCATTTTCTTCTTTTGCCTCAAGTTTTCCCAAGAATTTTCTTTTGGGGACGTCAAAACCGGTCTTGTTTGGGAAAGGATTAATCTAGAAAAAAATAGAATTTGTCGCTGAATTTGATTTGATACAGGCTTTCACTACAACAGATGGCAATAACTCACAAAATAAGCAAGGTAGAGTTGTGCTCCTTGTACGTTGGACTTCTCCTTGATGAGATCTATCTACCCGCGAAGTTTCATGGTCATAGCTACTTTACTTTCAGACTTTTCGGTGTTTTTTCTTGTTAAGCTGCTGAGGAATCTCAAGAAAAAACGTTTGTCATTTCTGGTCTGTCTCCGTATCTGGAATCAATGTTGCACGTTGAATATGTGCAATGTTTCGTAGTTTTAGTTCCCGCCTGCATTATCTATGATCGACTAATATCTCACTTGAAAATAATAATAAATAATAAAACTGTTACGAAAAAATTGTCCGATTCACGACCAATAAACAAAATATTAGACTGGTACCCGGCAAACGTTGTTGGGGGATTTCCCATCCGAAATCTATTTTTAGCACAGGAGCCCGCGAAAAGTGTTCCTTATTAGGTTTGGCGATAACATAAAGAAGGCATTCAATCTGATTAAAATCTAGTGTTAACTTACGGTGACATCTGATAGGCTCCAGTTAGGATCAGTAAATATGGGGTCCAGAAATCGGTTATTTTTTCTTTACCCGTTTCCCAAACAAGACCTTGTTTTGACGTCCCCAATAGAAATAGTTTGGGAAAATATTAAAACAAAAGAAGAAACTGCTGATAATCAGCAGTTTCTCTTTTTGTCTCAATATTTTCTATGCCATATTTTACACAAACTATATCTTTAAAAGCTTCCATTTTGTCACTTGTGGCAGTTATTAATGTGAATCATCCAAGAATTTTTCTGTTTGGGAAAGGGTTAACCAATCAAGTCTCTTGTTATAAATGATTTGCCATGACAAGCACGTGTAAGCACATGGGCCGTGTTTTACTAACATAGATTTTTGCAAAAACCTTGTAACAAAACGCCTGATTGAAAGAGAAATAATAACAGTAATTATTCGGCCAATCAGATTTGTTGTTATTTCAAAAATGTTCGTAAGTTTGTTAGTAAAACGGGTCCATGGTTCTGCGCAGAAATGTGATGTCCTCGTGACATTGTTTTCCGTTTTATCGCTTCAAGAAATTTGAAGCGTTTATTTGATTGGTCAGAAGAAAATGTCATAGAAGATTATACATAACTGGTACCTGTCAGATGTTACTGTATGTTACACCGGAATTTAATCAGATTGGAAGGCATTTGAGAATATGCGGAACGTTTGTAGAACGTTAAATTTTCTATCTGTATACTTTCTGCGTGTTGTCGGTGCCCTAGTACAGTCACGGTGGATAATTACGTGACTCAGAATTTCAGAAAATCTTCAATAACTTTGTCAATACTTGACTAATTTGAATTCGGTTTGAAGCAGAGAAGGTCGAAAAATACCAGGAAAATGTGAACGTGGTAGATTTTTAAAAATCCTCTGATAACAAAGTTACTGAAGATAAACCTTTTTTTTTTCAAAACTCCAACTGACGCGTGACGTCTCTCCACATTCTCTGCTTCAAACCAAATTCATAACCGGTCTCGTATTAACAAAGTTATTGAAAGTTTTCTGAAATTGTTGTATCACGTGATTATCCACCGTGCTAATGGACGCTAATTCTTATTTATTTATACAACTCTGAAAAGAACAATAGATAGACAAATATATTTATTTCAGTATATCACAGATATAACAAAAATAACAGAACATTGATTAAAATCAAACAATTTTCCAAAACATAAGACCTTTTAGAATATTCCAATTTGAAAGCACAACTTCTTTGGACGACAAAATGAATGCTGATAAAAGTTATGATGTTAGTACAATATATCAAAGCAAATATTGAGTCAAGTGGGAAAATGTCGATTTTCAAAAAAATACCTTTTTGTCTCAATATTCTCACAATTTTCCGTAACTTACAACAAGCAGTTTATGAATTTCCCACAATGTTTTTTACCAAAAAAGACCAAAAATATTTAATTCCATTCACTTTAAATTGTTGTCTGCAACTTCTTTGAATTTGAGTGAGTGTAATATTTTGCGATATGGTAATGGGTGAAATGCCGTAGAATTAAGGTTAAGTACCACATAATAAATACAAAATCAACCAGTGATCAATGTCGTATTAACCCTTTCCCAAACAAGACCTGGTTTTGACGCTCCTAATAGAATAGGATTGGGAAAATATTGAGGCAAAAGAAGGAACTGCTGATAACCAGCAGTTTCTTCTTTTGCCTCAATATTTTCTGTGTTTTATTATACACAGATGCTACATTTATGGATACCCATTTTGTCGTCTGCACCAGCTTAAATTAGACCACCATAAAGTTTTGTCGTTTGGGAAAGGGTTAACCCATAACCAGACCAGACGGCAAAGAAAATAGGATGGTCATTTAAAGATGAGACAGACGATAATTGCCAGTGAATGGAATTCACGTTTCGTCATTATTTTTTAATTGAAAACATAATATGAAGTGAAGAAATTGCTTGTGAGAGGCAATTTCTTCATTTGCTACAATGTATTTTAAAGCATTTTAATGAGAAGTGTCCAAAACGTCTAGCATACAGTAATTGGTTAAGCTATATGAGATAATGGAGATTCCGATACCCATTGACAAAAACCATTCCCAAAACAATATTTATAGTCCGTCTGATGAAATCAAATAAGGGGGCTATTTAAGGAGTTCGCTGCACCCCCCTAGGTACCAAGGTTGTTATATACCATTTTAAAGCTTGAAATATGCTGGATACGATGCACGATGTTGTCAAGTTGTAAACCTGTGCAGCTCCCGTGTAAACTGACAAATGTGTGGGTGGGGTAAGACAACACATAAATTATTTAAAATGCATTTGTCAAATAGAAATCGTCTTTAAACCAATAACTTAGGAATGTACTCTTTCCAAATTATAAAACCACTATCAAATAAACCAGAAGCGATATACAAAAGACATTTCAATCAATTTTACGCAGAAATAATGCTCATATATCTCGTCAATTTGCATATGGTGGGTGGGGTAATTTATGCACAGTAAAATACTTAGCCACACAAACAAATATTCACATTATTGTTCCATGAAACGTTTGCACAACCGTTTTTAGATTGAATACAACTTATTCCGGTCTTGGTAAAACATCTATACCAAATATTTTAACAGATTTAAACAAGACACAGTTTTAGGCTTCTCTTGAAAATGACCCCTCTTTCCCTGTTTCTTACAACATAGTCCGTCTAATTCTTTGAAATAAGAGGGCTTTTAAGGACATCGTTTCACCCCTAAGCATCGATGTACCAATGTTGTTATATACCATTTTAAAGCTTGAAATGTGCTGGATACGATGCACGATGTTGTCAAGTTGTAAACCCACGCGGGTCCTGTGTAAACACACAAATATGTAGGTGGGGTAAGATAACATATAAATTACTTGAAATAGAATTTTCAAATAGAAATCGTCTTAAACCCAATCACGTAGTAATGTACTCATTCGAATTCATCAAATTACTCTGGAGTAAACCAGAAGAGATACACAAAACACATTTCAATCAATTATACGCGGAAATAATGCTCAGATATCTCGTCAATTTGTATGTGGTGGATGAGGTGTTTTATTAACAGTAATATACTTAGCCACACAAACAAATATTCGCATTGATGTTCTTTGAAACGTCTGTATAACCGTTTACAGATGAAATACAACTTATTTGGAATTTAGTAAAACACCTTCACTCTATATCTTGAAACATACATACAAGACACAGTTCTAGACAACACTTGAAAATGCCCCCCCCCCCCCTATATCCTACAACATAGTCCATTAGATGAAATCACACAAGGGGTTATTGAAGGAGTTGCTGCATCCGACCCCGTACCAATGCTGTTATATATCATTTTAAAGCTTGAAATGTGCTGGATACGATGCACGATGTTGTCATGTTGTAAACCTGCGCAGGTCCCGTGTAAACACACAAATATGTGGGTGGGGTAAGAAATGCATTTGTCAAATATAAATCGTCTTAGACCCACTCTTTTTGAAGGTTCTTAATCGAATGCATGCTGTTATGATTAAAATAACCAGAAGTGACATAGAAAATACATTTAAATTGATTATACGCAGTTTATACGCAGAAATAATTCCAGGTAGTTAGTCAATTTGCATATTGTTGCTAGATTATTGTTATACACAGTAGAAAACGTACTAGCCACACGTTTGTACAGCCGTTTAGTTTAAATAAATAAAGAAATATTAAATAGATTAAATACAACTTATTTGGACATTGGTACAGGTGCAACATCTTTACCCAATTTAATAGATATGAACAAAACATAGTTCTAGGCTGCTCTCAAATGTCCCTTCTTTCCCTGTAGCTTACAATAATCTCTGCTTTAACCATTCATAGTCAGATAGTAAAACTTAATTTCTATGGATCACAATCCTTTCAAGAGCATCCACTGAAAATATTTTAGCATTCTTTGATATAATAGATATATTGATTGGTGAATCCAAAAGATTTCACTGTGATATTACTGGACAACACACTAATGATATGATAGCCTTCAAGATGGCGGCCAACAGTAGATATACACATGGAATAGATATATAGAACATTCATTTTGATTCTGACTTGATCTGGAAAATGAATACAATAATTTTGAGGACAGTAAAGATTCACACAAAGATGAATATTTAAACTTTAAATAATGGTTAATAAGAGGGACGTAATTAATTTCTGAATGGCCCCTTGGGAGTAAAATACCTGCATGGGCTTAGCAAAAAATCTCTTTTGGAGAATCGTTTTGTTAAGTTCATGTTTCCACTCTCTCAAATTATTCTGTAAATTTCTTGATCTTTATCTATCTTTTATAAATTTACTAAAAAGGGGGCACAATTCAGCTATTGTGATCAAATGGGCCTTCTATGCCCTTATCGAAGATGTTGCAATTTAACTCTTTTAAGTTTTGCACTTTCAAATAAATCAGACCATTATATCAAGAGTTTACTGTCCTCGAAAAATTTCTAAGATGCTTTTTTTACCAAATTTCGGATACCTACACATGCTACAATGTGTTTAACTTCTATTACAAAATCTTAAAATTCAATTGGTGATACAGCTGACCGAATGCAGTCATTGCATTGTTTCTCTCGTCACTTATTTAGGGAAGATTAAACCAAAACGGTCCTTAAAAGAGAGCTCTTATCTGATTGCTCGGATCGATGTAAAGTTTCGGATGCTATTTTCGTCTGTTAATACAAAAGATTAGTAGCTATTTTCTATAGGGGACGAAATGGTGAGTTAGCTGGGTCTTCGATGATGGTTTTGACCAATCTTTAACAAAGTTGGCTAGACGGTGTTGATCATACGACCTAGGGCATATACGAGTAAGGGACGTTTTGTTATATTGTAACTCCATGTAAGCATACACCGCCATTGTGGTCTCTTGTCATTAATTTGTATGATATAATGTGTGATGTATATCAAAACTCATTTGATTTGGAATTCTGAAGGACGGGAATTCAACACTATGAAAATGCAAAACTTGATAACACTAGGTTACTGTTTTGTCACAAAATTGAGGATGATTAGGGCATTGCTCATAGGTTTTAATTCCATTGGGTTTTTTTTATATATATGTATAGTTTGTCTTTATTTTTCTTTATTTCTAAACTTATATATGGTATTCTATTTCTATTGCAATTATATATCTTAAGTGGTTTTCTCCATTTATCCATCTGAAACAATTACATTATACTTTTGGCTCCTCTTTTTAATTTGGTCATTAACATTTTGCTACATCAATCTTGTGTACCACAACTAGTTTGCCCTATTTTTTAACGACATAATTGTTACAAACCTTTATTATTTGATGCAAGATCTTTATAATAAAAGTCTTCTTTTTAATCTTTCCATGGACATTCACACTGAATTCCAGTGATGCTAATAATTATGTCTCGTCGAAATTAGGATTCACAATTTTTTAAAAAAAAAAACTGGCTTTAACAAGTATCATAGTGACAGCAGTAGTTTTAATTGAAAAGTATTTAAGGCTAATTGATCAGATTATATAGAATAATATACTTTTATAATTCCCCATCTTATGATGAAAAGTGTACCTATCATAGAAATATTATAATGATTATATTGTAACGGTTATTTTATAACGCAATGGCTTTCGTAATAATTTCGTTAAGCCATGCGTTCAAAATATAGTTTTGTAAACTAATAACCATCACATTTCATCTGTTCCATCGAATTTGGATTACTACTTTGGATATATTTTGTTCTGGAAGTTTAGGTCCGAATCGGATAAATAAATCCCAATACATCTCCCACTCAATTAATAAATATATCGTTTTCTCATTAACGACAATGTATAAATTCTTATGATATATACAACCTTGATAAGCATTGTAATATCCATATTATCTAAGACGTATTATCATTTTGTGCCATTAGGTACCAGTCTCGAATTGACTTCGTTTGAATTAGCAAAACTGACGTTTCAGACTTCATTTTACCACACAATTTACAAATATAAACAAATTCTAAAAACATGTTACAATTAGCTAAATAGCTATAAAGTGACTGTGGCCTATGGTTAGTTACCATATTCAGCACTACAGCCATCACGATTATAAGCTGTCATTGTGCGATTATGTGCACCGATAGCACATCTTTGGTGTGATCACCACAAAAAGAATCTCTGTAATATTTTTTTTCTGATCACAATGTAATCGTTATTAGATTGAGACTGATAACTCCAATTCTTGAGTGAACAGTCCCAATAAGCACCCATACTTCCCACAGTTTTGATGAATTTTCTTAGATAAAAAGTATTTACAAGTGCATCTTACATACCTACAGTCTAATTTGAAGCTTTAAAACATGTTTTAGTTTCCCCCAATCTAGGATAAAACGTCGCTATTTTTTCCAATTCCACTGGCCCAGGGCCCAAACACAAAATGTAGCAAGACTCTAGGTCCTGACATCACTTTCTTTTTCATAAGAATTTAGTTTAGTTAATTTTTAAATTCTTAAGGTAGAATCCTGAAGAAAGTTGAGTCCACTTTCAAAAAAATATGAATCCGTCATTGCCATTTACTTGGTGAAATCGATTGGAATGTGTTTTGTATATCACCTCCGGTTATTTCAATCACAATGTCATACATTTGAGAGAAAAAATTCCTAAAAGGTTGGGTTTAAGACAATTTATATTTGACAAATGCATTTCATTTTTTGTCTTACTCTACCCACATATTTGTGTGTTTACACGGGACCTGCATAGGTTTAAAACTTGACAACAGCGTACATTGTATCCAGCATATTTCAAACTTTAAAAAGGTATATTACAGCATACATCGGGGTTGGATGCAGTAACTCCTTCAATAGCCCCTCGTGTGATATCATCTAACGGACTATGTTGTAAGTTACAGCGGGGGGGGGGGGTCAAGTGCAGTCTTAAAATGTGTTTTGTATATATATGTTAGGATATAGGGTGACAGTATTTAACTAAGATCCAAATAAGTTGTATTTAATCTGTAAACGGTTGTACAAAGTTTTCACAGACAAATAATGCGATTATTTGTTTGTGTGGCTAAGTATATTATTGTTTATAAAACATTCCATCCACCATAAGCAAATTGACTCGGTTTATAAACAATTGAAACGTATTCTGTATATCCAATCTGGTTTATTTGATGATAATTTTATGAATTTGAATGAGCACAATCCTAAGGTTGGGTTAAAGAAAATTATCATTTGGCAAATGTATTTCAGGTATAGTATTACCCCACCCACATATGTGTATATTTACACGGTACCTGCACAGGTTTACAACTTGACAACATCGTGCATCGTATTTGGCATATACCAAGATTTAAAATGGTATATAACAACCTTGGTACATCATGGGTAAGGGGTGCAGATAATTCCTTAAATAGCGCCCTTATTTAATATCATCTGACGGACTATATTGCAAGATACAGGGAAAGAGGAGGCATTTTAAAGATCGGCATAGATCTGTGTCTTGTTTATATCTGTTAAGATATTGGGTGAAGATGTTTTACTAAGATCCAAATTAGTTGTATTTAATCTATAAATGGTTGTACAAACATTTCACAGAACACTAATGCGATTATTTGTTTGTGTGGCTAAGTATTTTACTGTGCTTAAATCACCACTCCCACCATATGCAAATTGACGAGATGTATGAGCATTATTTCTGCGTATGATTGATTAAAATGTGTTTTGTATATCTCTTCTGGTTCATTAGATAGAAATTTGATGAATTCGAATGAGTACATTACTACGAGATTGGGTTTAAGACGATTTCTATTTGAGAATTCTATTTCAAATAATTTTTATGTTATCTTACCCCACCCACATATTTGTGTGTTTACACAGGACCCGCGTGGGTTTACAACTTGACAACATCGTGCATCGTATCCAGCACATTTCAAGCTTTAAAATGGTATATAACAACATTGGTACATCGATGCTTAGGGGTGAAACGATGTCATTAAAAAGCCCACTTATTTCAAAGAATTAGACGGACTATGTTGTAAGAAACAGGGAAAGAGGGGTCATTTTCAAGAGAAGCCTAGAACTTGTCTTGTTTAAATCTGTTAAAATTTTGGGTAGAGATGTTTAACCAAGACCTGAATAAATTGTATTCAATCTAAAAACGGTTGTGCAAACGTTTCATGGAACAATAATGTGATTATTTGTTTGTGTGGCTAAGTTTTTTACTGTGCATAAATTACCCCACCCACCATATGCAAATTGACGAGATATATGAGCATTATTTCTGCGTAAAATTGATTGAAATGTTTTTTGTATATCGCTTCTGGTTTATTTAATTGTGGTTTTATGAATTGGAAAGAGTACATTCCTAAGTTATTGGGTTAAAAACGATTTCTATTTGACAAATGCATTTCAAATAATTTATGTGTTGTCTTACCCCACCCACATATTTGTGTGTTTACACGGGAGCTGCACAGGTTTACAACTTGACAACATCGTGCATCGTATCCAGCATATTTCAAGCTTTAAAATGGTATATAACAACCTTGGTACCTAGGGGGGTGCAGCGAAATTATTTTTTACCTGGGTCATCAGACGGACTATTACATTGTATCACTATAATGCAAGAATATAGTCACTGTATTGTCACACATCTATCGACATTTTCGAACAAAGTCGTATATTTCTCGACACACAACCTTGAATTCCTTTTTAAACAATGTTCCTTTCCACAGGTACAGAAAGAAGTTCACAGCATAATTACTCAACTGCACATGGTATACGATTGCGCCGACCAGTATAACGGTACCCGTCTTTTCATCGCCGACCATCCCTTTAATGATAACCCCCGCGCCAATGACAACTGTTGTCGTGAAAAGAAAGCCTGTGATGGGGAATAGTATGCTTGTCTGAGAGTCCTGTACAGGAGCGGTGCTGGTTATCCGTCTCAAACATTTCAGTTTGATCAGCAATACTATGTTTCCCAAGAAGGCTGTGCCAAGAGGCACGAAGATAAATAAAGCCACATAAATCAGCTGAACGAGATAGCAGTATTCGCCATAGTCTGCAGACATTAAGTAACACCCTGTGATGTTTCTTGTTGTGTTGGCGGACACGTCCTGTAGTCGGTATGGGTTAAAATGTTGGTATCCAAAAAACATAAACCCTGTCTGAATGCCGCAGACAGTCACGAGTACAGCCAGTACTATAAATGAGCCGGGATCTGGAAAAACGTCCCTTAAAGCATTTTTAAAATTTGAGTTTGAAGATCAGCATGTTGTCAAATGCAGTCCGATATGCATCTATGCTGCTCTCGTTTAGTTTCTACAGGTCCTGAAGAAGCTATTGGAGAACAACATGGATCCTGATCAGACTGTGCGTATGCACAGGCTGATCTGGATCTATGTTGGGCTCAAAAGCCTTAAGGGACGTTTTTCCAGATCCTGGCTCAAATGTTCTCTTTATCGACAACCAGACTTTTGCAGCAGCAGGAAAGAAAACACCAACCAGGCGTACTACGGTAAATAGAGCTATCACCAAATTTGAAGATCCTCGCGCAAAATGAGAAATTTGCGATACAGTCTTTTTAAACTGTTCTCTGACCACATCGTTGTTTTGAGAAATGTTCCAATTACGTACGTTGATCGTGTCTGTCCACAGGAATAGTATATCAAACACAGCCAAGGGTATAAGGATCAAGATCTGTTTAGATCGGAAAGCTTGTCGAGAGAGCACCAGTATGTTTAGAATGTTCCCGACTGTTCCGATGCCTACTATCACAGGTTGTGCGATTTTAAAGATCCAACTCGAGAATGCGCATTTTAGATCATCCTGTGGTAAACAGTTTTCGACTTCTGCAATACTATAATAGCTCTCCATCCCTGTCTCTTATCAAATTAAAATACCATCACTATGGTTGTTATCAAATATATATGTGTGTGTGTGATATGTTGCTAGGAAAAACATACCCCCTACTGCATTTGAGCTGGGTATTGAAAGAATGACCATATTTGGTATTTCTGAATGTCTACTTTGTGTAATTTTTTAGATCTTGCCCAGCCTCTGAGTGCCGTAAGCTTGTCGGTTTTCTATTGGTCAAAAATTCCGTAAGGACTCCCTTTTTCCACACCTCAAATGACCAAAAGTGTATTGGAAAATGTAACACGGCTTGTAATTAACTGATACATTGTAGATGAGTCCGGATCTGAAAGACGGTACCGTATGCAGAGCTCCAGATAAGAGGGGGTGATGACTTTTTAAACTACAATAATTCTGTTATTGTGCATCAAACCCTAAGTTGTGGGTACTCATTTGCATCGTCTCGTCGAGACGATTCAAATGAGTACCAACAACACAGGGAATTGAATTGGAATTGAAATAAAAAAGTTAGAATATATTCACCCCCACTTATCTGTAGCCCTGCCTTGTGTTCGTCCGATCGCTTGTTCGTTCACTCCCTCGTTCCTTGTTTCGATCGTTCGTTATATGTTTGTTTCGTTGTAAGCTTCTTTGATTGTTTGTCTCTTGTTTCGACTCATTGCCTTCATATGTAATTGTTTTGAAAACACCAACATAGTGATGAATGAATGAAAAGAATATTGTAAAATGTTCATTTAGCTAACATAGCCCATCACTTATGATATTCGCGTGAAGATAGAATATTAGGGCGACGTCGTAATCATTCGGCGGTAGAATGTTAACGACGTCGCCCGAATGGTAACAATGTAACATAAAAAAATTCCGACGTCGTGTGAATCTAATTAAGCCGTGACCTAGATAAACGTCCCATATAGCATTTTTTAAAAATTGAGTTTCAAGATCGGCCTGTTGTCAAATGGAGTCCAATATGCATCAATGCTGCTCTCTATAAGCTACTACAGGTCACGAAGAAGCTATTGGAGAACAATATGGATCCTGATCAGACTGTGCGTATGCACATGCTGATCTGGATCTATGTTGGGCTTAAAAGCCTTAAGGGACGTTTTTCCAGATCCTGACTCAATTAGGAGTGGACTACTTTAAGATAGGGAAAGAAAGAATGGTAAGGTGATTTTCTAAACTAGACTTACAATCAACCAGTAACAAGCATATTCGTACAAAGTAAGTCGTTCGTGGACTGGGTTAATAAAACGGCTAACATTTGACAGGTACTAGCATGCATCGCATGCAAAACTTTAAGTACAATGTACTTTAACCCTATCCCAAACAAAACCTGGTTTTGATGTCCCTAATAGAAAAGGCTCGGGAAAACATTGAGACAAAGGAAGAAACTACTGATAACCAGCAGTTTCTCCTTTTGTCTCAATATTTTCTGAGTAATGTCAAACACAAAACCTATCATTATGAACATTGATTTGTCGTCTGCAGCAGCTTTAAAATTGGACCACCCTGAAATTTCGCCGCTTGGGAAAGGGTTAATTGAAACACGCGCGGTACCCGGCGCACGCGTAAAATCAGGAACGGCGAAATCATGTCCAATATCATCCAAGTGAACTTCGGTTAGTTCAAAACAATACCGCTGAGAAACATTTTGCAAACATCTATAAACTCAAAATACAATTGTATGTTAGGAATGGACAACAAGGAAACTAAGTGCCCTTGGTTCAAAAATTGAGTTAAAAGTAGTTTTCAGTATGGATCGTGATAGGGCTGTTAATTACTTCAGGATAATCTGTGTTTTTTTCGTGCTGTTAATGTCGTCAATATGAGATCTGCGAATTTTAAATTTGTTCTTAAAATCAACGCTTTTCCTCGAACTCTTTTCAGAACAAGACTTAGTTTTGATATCCCTATCAAAGTTAGGAAAATGTTGGGAAAAAGGAAGACATTTTTGAAAACATTTTTTTACTTTTCACGCGAAACTTTTCGTCTTTAATATACCAATTCCGAACATTTCTCCAAATAAATGTTGTCCTTAATAACCTCTATTGAAATATGCTTGTAAAAAATTTCACAGTTTGGAGAAATGGCTCAATTTACAGAATCATCCCCTGTGTGAACATAAGCACTGTGTGATACTGTCAAACATAGCGGGTTTATACAGTCTGATTAGGAGTTTTAGTTTATTGATCTACCACCACGATGTTAACCCTTTCCAAATTGGCAAGATATTTGGATGGTTATATTTCAAATCTATTGCGGGTGACAAAATGGATATTAAGAAAGATTAGATTTATGTACAATATCACATAGAAAATAAAGAAGCAAAAGTAGAAAATGCTGATTATCAGCATTTTCTCTTTTTTTGGTCAATATTTTCCCTAGACTGGTTCCCTGTCCCTAGATCTATCGATCATATTGGGACAGGAACGGTATAATAAAAATATACGGTTTTCTGTATATTTTTTTGGAGGATCTGATTGGTTGATTTTTTTGGCGTGAGTGACGTATTTTGATCATGGTTAGGCGGACGCTAAAATGAATTCGTAAAGCGTTTCGGAGACGCTGTTCAAGAAAGCTTGCAGTCGACGAAAACTGGATTAAGTAGTCTAATGAGTTAACTCTTTCCCAAACAAGTTCTGGTATTGACTTCCCTATCTAGATCTCTGCAGCAGCTTTGAAATTAGATCAGTCTACCATTTTCTCTGGTTTGGGGGAGGAAAAGCATATCGTCGGTGTTAATGCAAAACCTCGTATCTCGTTTTTGCAAAGGAAGAAAGAACTTTAATAACTTTTCCGGAACTGAAAGGTTTTACTTGAAATACATACACATGTTCACATAAAATATGTCATTAATATTGATAAATCAGAATATTCTAAAACCTGAAAGAATTGTCTAAATCGGACATATAAAATTTTACTTTTAAAATCGCAAAAATGGACATACAAGGTTTTGCATTTACATCGACGATATTGTGGTCGCAATTAAAAGTAAAAAAAATCTTATTAATGGCAGTTTGTTATTAAAATTTCCTTGTTGACAGGAGAGAGGAAATGAGAAGTATTTTTTTTAATTCATATACATGTCTTAACCTCACAACTAAGAATAAGACTTGATCAAATTGTCGTTTTCAAATTACATTAAAAGTGCTTCGTCTTTTCTAAAACATATATTTTTTGTGTATCAGCACCCATTATTTAACCATTCTAAAAAAAAAAGGGTGGTTTTTTTTTTTTCCATTTTTAATCATAATTTCATAAAAATGTTTGGATTCAATTTAGAAAAGAATCACTTCACGAGATTCTGAGTCGGGAATAATAGGTAGTTTGTATCAAAATTATTTCGCAGTGGTATTAAGGACGAGATATATTTTCACACTTCAGTGTTAAGGGATAAACATATGGTAAACTACTTTTTAAATTTAATTGTTTATCTAATAATTGGACACACTCTGTTACAGTACATCAAAGACAGATAGTATGACAAAGGATCAGATCGATTTTATTGCCCTTAACCCTTTCCCACACTTTGGCTCTTTCTAACTCTACACTGGAGTTGCAGACGAAAAATTACATTGCTATCAAAAGCGTATTTTTCTATGGTTCTTTTTCTATAGCGTAAATTGTCTTTCTGGGTAGAAAACATTTTCGGAAATGAAGAAAATTAATTAATTCCAAAATGTTTTACGCGGTCTTTATCTTTTGGTGCACCGAAATGCGTTGTTGTGTGATAATGGATTAAAACTCTTTTCCAAACAGTAAAATTCTAGATCTAATAAAGATCCCAGGAAAAGGGTCGTCATTTCTTTTCATTTTTCTTTAGGCATACAAAGATTAAAAACATGAGCTGTGATGTAGTCTATATAGATCTAGATCTATAAAATATGAATTAAAAAAAAAACATAGGCAATTAGTCGATTTGTGTAAGGCCCAATGTCGTCCTACATTCATTCAAAACGCAGTCTTTGTGGCATACGTGAAATTATTTTACACTTGACTCAACAAGATTGAAAGTTGCAGCAGACGACAAAAAATTTGTTGACTTATTGAAATGAATATGATGGGATTTTTTCCGGTGTTGTAAGATTTTACTTATCGTGAAAAATACACTAATAATTTAATCATCCAATCAGATCAAAGGAAAATTTGTAAACGACCCGTCTTCATACATAGAGAAGACGGGGTACCAGTCTATATTTTCCCAGGTCTATTCTCTTTTGGACTTGAAACACGTATCTGCTTTCTTGTGCTTCCCATATGTTCCATTATTATAAATATTATCCCCGGGACAACAAATCGTGGGGTTTTAAATCCGTCGACATCTAAGCCAATACACAAGGTAGAAAGCTAAGATTTGGCATATATGCAATTTAAAGACCATATTTTGATAATATATATTTATTTTTTTGTACGAAGTTCTCGGAAAATTTGAAAGATGTTAAGTGTTATTCTGCCTTTAAGGGGGAATGCTCCAGTTTTTCGGAACACTTAGTCATTACTGTAGTAAAATAAATGTTTCGTACCAATATGTTTCGCTACCATATTTTCAATAATATAACACATCATTATAATTTACCATTTTCGACGATAAAAGTGTATTTATTATGCAAAACTGATTTCCTCAAGATGGAAATCGATTATTTAGTGCAAGACAGTCGTAAGTGTGTATGCAGTCACCACTGTTTTGCGTCATATTATTCATGTGTAGCTGATAAAAATTGCTGTAATTCCCTAATAAGTGCGCTGGCCTATACATTTTCTTTTTGAATTATTACCAGGACATGTTGCTTAATAAAAGGGGGGAGTTTTATCAAATTCTATTAATGTAGAACTTGAAATATTTCCAAAAATATGCAAATTTTGACATAAAACACTCCAGCTTCGTTGATCTAACCGAACACGTGAGCATGCTGTTTTATACATTTACGCGTTTATAATAGCACATATTTTGGGTTTTCTGTTCTTATTAGATGTAAGCCGTTACGTTAAATCCGTTTTCGGGACTAAACGATGAAGATACAGCATTTTATTAGCATTTAGTGACCTTGGACAGGTGCAAGAAATTGTGCATTTTTTCGATGTAAGGGTATGTGATACGAATGCCTATAAAATTCAAACAAGATCGCTGACCACCCATTTTTATTTTATTTTTCAATTGGTAATAACATGTAATTTCAACATACACAATATAAATAAATTCTATTACTGGGAAAAAATTTAGGAAACTGGAGCATTCCCCCTTAAGTCAAACGGTCGGAATTCGTTGGTGCTTTGGAAGTAATTTGGGTATATTTCGGAGAAACTTTACCGCTGCATCTCAAAGAAACCTCGTAAAACAGCTTGAAACAAGCTGCAATTACGAGGTTTTCCTTGATTAGCGACGTTATTTTTCGACAAAGACATAGACATATCTTTAATTTTTTTTAATTAAGCATAGTTTCTCTTCCATACATATACTATACAAATGTTAGTCAAGGTCTTAACAAATATAATACAGTGAAAAGAAAATATTGAAATGCAGAGAGTATAGTGCTAAACATACAGAGCATTTTTCCTCATGATCAATGCACATCTGATATAATTAACCCTTTCCCAAACGACAAAATTTTAGGGTGATCCACTTCAAAAACTGTAAAAAATGACGAAATGGATGTTATTAAAGAAAGGATTTGTGTAAAATATGGCACAGAAAATATTGAGACAAAAGGAGAAACTGCTGGTTATCAGCAGTTTCTTCTTTTGTGCCAATGTTTTCCCAAGCCATTTCTTCTAGGGACGTCAAAACCAGGTCTTGTTTGGAAAAGGGTTATATAAATTGTTAAGAATAAATTGGTCAGTTTCAGACAACATATCACATAGTTTTACCATGCTTGGTCTTTTAGAGTACCATTCGGGAATATATCTTTTCCGGAAAAAAATATTTCTTGCAAATGAAGAAAAAATGGAATTCATCCTCAATATCACCATTACCACATATATTGCAAACTCTTAATTGTCTATCAAGCCTGTTTGTAGCATAACGTCCTGTTTGTATGTGAAGGCTATGTGCTGAAAGTCGTATCTTAGTAAGTTCCTTTCTCTTCCACGATTCTAAAAAGTCTAGATATGGTTCATATTGGAATTCATATTTGATGCCTTATAAATTAACAGAACATTATTTTCTCTTAAATCGGCAGTCCAACATTGAACAAAATTGTCTATCGATCTTTGCTTAAAGGGACATTTCATTCGAATTTCATTTTTTTAAAGTATGTCTTGATGCCAAGATTGGTTATTCTAATGAGTAAAAATACTATTGGTTTTTTGAAGTTGTTGCCAATAAGCGAGAAACACGCATTTAAAAATGAGACATAATCGATAAATTGCATATAAATCCGAACTGTTGTCCACAACAATTTGTTCAATTTTAACACAAAAATATAAATTTCTCGTAAACGGCGCAATATTTTGACTCGAAATTTTCAGAATTTTCATAAGGAAATATGCTATTGCAGATAAAAATAAAAGTAAAATTTATGACAAAAAATTCTGAAATGTCACTTTAAGAATTTGGATAAAGTAGAAGCTAGGTCATGATAAGATCAGAAATGTATAAAAATTTTAGTGTATATCTTGGACGGATCTAGAGGGGGTCGGGGGTAATATATTAACTACATTTTAAGCCATAATTTGGGCTTGGACACCCCCCCCCCCCTGGAAAAATCTCGGGCTTGGACACCCCCCCCCCCCCCCGACAACAAATCCTGGATCTGCCCTTGTATATACTCACAAATAATGTGCGTTTTAACAACCACATTTGTTTTCATTTAATCTTTTTAGCAGTGAATGTGTTTAACTTAATGGTACGCATGAGTTTTTTTTGTTGTTGAATTTGTTTTTTCCAAAGTTGGATACAATTGACAGACGTATCCATAACGAAGTAATCTAAAGGGAAATAAGTTGGTGCTATTTAGAAATGTTTCAAAATAAATTGCTTCCCTTTGACTATTTATTATCAATCATATCCCCAAAACAGTTGGAGAGTGTGTTTGAATTGTTTAGGACAAAGAATGGAAAAGGCTACTTTTTTGTTTTGTTTTGTTTGTTTGTTTGTTGTTTTTTTGTTTGTTTTTGTTGTTGTTTTTTTGTTTTGTTTTGTTTTGTTTTTTTTTTTTTTTGGTGGGGGTCATTCATAACAAACTCCTTGCTTCTAACGTCGTTAAGACGTCGCGCACGTTATTCGGGAATTTCAAAAAACGCTACCCTCTGCGTTTCATAACTGAATTTTGTAAGAACCGTTTTCCGTCTGAAAACTTTGTTATATGTCATAATAACCATAAAACCGTAATCTTTTTCAATGACATACTCTTTTCAGGTTGTTAGTCTATATAAGTTTGCTAGAAAGACTTTTTGTTCTTAAATTCGGCGAAAAAACGCGTGTAACATGTAACATAAATTTTCAACGGCGAGGGATATTTATCAACTACATTTGGATTTAGTAACATCAAACACATTGAAAAATATATTATATGACCGTGGAAATGCTGCAGAATGTTTTGCCGAACGGAAATCAAATTTCGATGTCGATTACGCAAATAAGCCATATTTGTTCACCAAAAATCGCAGTGTAACAATTAGAATTACGTCGCAGAAAAAAATACAATTTTGTTTCATATTTTGTGACTTAATGACTAAAATGCATCAAAACTTGAAATAAAAAATATTATTTTTCTCTATTTTTATAATATATACAAGAAAATTAGTTAGCATAATAAACGAAGCATTAATGATAGAAAATGCGTGTGGACAGAAATTGTTTCAGGCCGTCGAAAACTCTACTTTTTTACCCGTTAGAGTTTAAAAAATACCGGTTCCATTATTCATACAGCGATTTAATTTCAATGTGGAAATATTATTTTTTTCTTGTTTGTTATATCAAAATTTCAACGCAAAATAACGAAACGTAAAAAAGATATTCAAATTTGTTCGTGTGGACAGAATTTTTATAAACGTAAACTTTTTTTAATTGGCTTAGCCTAGAAAGAATCCATTTAGCGCATTTTAAGACGAAAATAAAACGAATCAAATTGGAGTTAAAGATTAAGAAGTGCAAAAGACCGAAATAGTGAAGTCTTTCTTATAACAGTGTCTTGTCTTTTTAAATCACATTAGTTTGTACAGAGGGTAAGCATTAAAAGTACAACACAGCCGTCTACGTAAAAACTTCCACGTTACGCAATTATTAGAATAATGACGTTCGCTAGTTTGACGTTACATTTAATTCCCCAATACCGTGCGCGACGTCTAACCGAGCACCACTTTTACAAGTGTACATAGATCTATCCGTGAAAAAGATTCATCTGTGTTTCGATTTTACACAAGATAATAACCAAAGATAAGTGAGGCAGGTGAATACGAGCCGCGTATATACTAAACAGAAATTTGACCGAAACGGAACAAGTTCAAGACTCGTTCGAATGCGCCGACCGTTTATTTGGAGCCGAGTAAAACCTTACAATTTGACTACGTATAACTTTCTAAGCACCGAGACCAAAATCTCTTCGGAAAAGAGAAAAGTTAAATTACGCATTCAGACTGTACGAAAATCTCTATGAATGTGTAAGACAGTTTATCTGATTCGTTGATCATTTTAATTTAGATAAATCTCTAGCTGGAATAACTTTTCCACATAAGTAAACATTTCTGGGAAGTTTTTTATTGTCTGTTATACACGTAGTATGTCTTTTATAAGAGAGGCAGACGACGTTACATCTAAATTCGTCTGCAAACAGCAAAATATTCTGTATAGAGGGACCTTTTTTAACAAAGTACATCTAGACTCATAAGATTTATTTAACTCTTTCCCAAACAGAAAAATTGTACCATCCCAAATTTCAAAGCTGCTACCGACGACAAAATTGACTTTGATTACGATACGATATGTGTAGAATATAACATAGAAAACATTGAGTCAAAAGGAGAAAATGCTGATTATCAGCATTTTCTTCTTTTGTCTCAATCTTTTCCCAAACTTCTTACCTTAGGCACGTCAAAACTAGGTCTTCTTTATGAAAGAGTTAAAGAAGACATTATTTTCGTAAAAAACGCACGAAAAAGCTTCAAACGTCTTGTGACATTAACCAGAGATTGACGACAAAAACATTTTTAGCAATTTGATGCAAACTTATTGAAGCGTGGTGAAAAGTAGGTAAAACGTTGCAACTATCTGGGTGTTTAAATGGACACTTCATTTACAGTACTGCAGACTATGTTTTAAAGACTTATTCAAGATATATTCAGATTGCTTTTAAAAGTAGTGTAATTTTTCCCTAACATAAAATTGACGAGTATTGGCGCTGGCTTGAATGCGCCGTCCGTGCTGGGTCCTGGGTCCGAACTCATCGATATTCCAATACATGTACATTGTCATCTTCGAGAAGCACCTCAAATGGTTCATGTAGGAAAAACATTTCAAAAATCTTGTTGAATGTTTTGGACAGTTTAACTGATTCGTTGTTATTTTCATGCTAGGTTCCCATTACCGATCTGATCAACTCGATCAACACAACCACCGAATTTCACCGATTAAGCCCGACCAAATGTATGACCACGACTTCTTCTCGATCTCTAGTCGATCAGACTAGACCCCTGTCCGAGCGCTCCCGATCATTTCCCGATTGAAACCCGACCATCTTTCCAAGTTCTACCCCATCACCCCTTAATCCGAGCCCTACACGATCATGACACGACCATCTCGATCTATACACGACCAGATCGAGTTGATTCTATTGTAGGTGTTTTGAATGAAAATCTTTTTGCAGTGTCTGTGATTATTACGTATTCATAATAATGTCATAATTTTGTCGGTTTAAACATATACATAATTCATATGTGACGTAAATGTATTTTTAGTCATTGGCTCACCCATTTTCTGATTAAATTTAACTACAGTCGACACTCGTTGTGTCGAAGTCAGAGGGGCCATTAAAATATCTCGACATATCCGGAATTCGACTCATCCGATTTTGTTTAATTACGAATTAATGCCATTTGACCATTTTTGTTGCTCATCACGAGCGTTCATAATTGAAATATAGTAGGAAAATTACAGAAATTGCTCAAATTTCTATCCTTTTCTAAATCTTAGAAATCGATGACGTAGATTAAAGTTTGGATGACGTAATACACACCCGTTGTTGTCTGGGAATCGAAGCGATGTTTGTTTACAACAGGACAGTGCAGGAAAAAAACAAGGAATGGTTTGGATTTACACATGAGGTGGAGATATTTGTGGTTTGTTATCGTATTTCAAAACATCCGTAGTAGCCTACCTGTTTTTACACGTCAGGCTATTGTTATTTTGAAATAATGTCTTCATTACCACGCTCAACACAAGCTTGCTTCGTTGGAGACTGTCTAAAAATGGACGACATCGGAGAAAGTGCAAAACACGTTAGATTTTACAGCTAAATCCAGGACTGAGGAAATTAAAGCTGGGACGAATAGTGAATTGAGTCATTTGTGGTAGGCGCTTCATGTTCTTGTTACAGTTTGACCTTTTCGAGTTTTAATTTAAACGTTGAATCTGTTTTTGTTAAAACCGATACGGATCCTTCCAATCCCAATCCACACACAAAGAAACGGTTAGGTCAAGACACAGTCGTCGACTCGCGTCACTTTCTAGTTCTTTGCTATTTGAATTACACTGCCAGTGAATAATCTTGCCGTGCGTCCCGCGTCCCTGACGCACAAAAATCATCAGAGACGCATAAAATTCAAATATGTGCGTACACCGGGACTCATTGTCTAGTCAGTAGCGAAATTGCAAACAAATTCTACCGTTCCCAAAATCGAAAGTAAAAGGAGAAGTCCAATTAAATCACCTTATTATTTATTTCCTACCCAGAATTCAACTCGAAGGCCCCGAATAAGCATAATGCTACTAAGGCTCGAAAACTCTATGTCACTTCATATCAATTTACCTTTATACGCGGCCGTAGTTCCGGGGCCCCTTTGTTTATAGGTCGGCTTCGGTTTGTAATTTCAGGCTCGGAATGCTAGTTAATCGACGAACATTACAGAATGAATTCAAATAATTTCATTTAACCGAAACTGGTTTTTTAATTGATAATATAAAATATACATACATATTTAGAATAATCTGATAATTATATTCGTCTATTATTATCAAAGCGATAAAATTACTAAACATCGATATGGATAGTTACCTAAAAACGAACACACCCGTGTTTGCAAAATCCAAAGATGTTGTCATCAGATTCTTATCCACCAAATAAAAAGACGAAAACCAAGAATTTCCTGGGTTATTTCAGTAAATCTTTAGATGCACAGTGAATTCCGATCCTTGAAATTTAAATCAGACAAATGAACACATGTCTGGCCCATCGTCTGCAGAAAATCCAGTCAACGAAACTCAAGATGTATCGTCTGCTTCGTCACAGCTTCATAATGGCCTGTATGCATATGACCACCAAACTTAACTGGAGACAACTTAATTTCAGTGGACAAAGTCTGTTAGCTGAGTGTCTCAAGAAAATATCGCTGAAGTGGGGTCATAACAGTGTACATATGTAGATGCATTTGGTTAATTTTGTTGCACATGCGTTTAATAAAATTTATTATTTTGGTTTTAGAATGTGTCCCCTAGTTTGTCCAATATGTCCCTAACTGTTGTGTAGCCATGAGACATTTGTCCAATACTTTTTTCTACCTCGCCAGAACACTGCATGTGTTTGATTGTTCATGTTACTGTTAAAAAAGACCAGTGTTTTTGTTAAAACTTATCACTGTGGGACTCATTGTTTTCTAAGCTGGACTCATTGATTTTGCTCTGGGACTCATTGTTTTCAGAAATGCGAGTCCCGGGACTCATAGGTAGCAAACTCTAGATTATTCACTGCACTGCATGGTTATTATAGCCTATTTGAAAATTGAAATATAACTTGCTTGTTTTTACCTCAGTGAAATTATAAAATGCTGATGGGAAAGGAAAATTTCCACACGGATTACTTTCTGACGCTCATCAAACGTGTGCGCATTCAAACATTTTGAAAGGGTGACATCGCTTTAAAAAAAATAATAATCCATTGATTTCAATGGATTCTGAATATGTTTCTGTAATTCTAAATCGTTTTAAGGTTGTAACAGGATAAATAGAATAGATGTTTCATGTCTTGGATGGGTCAAGTTTATTTGGCTCGGCTGAGGAATTTATCATGTTCGCCTTCGGCTCACAAGATAAATTCCTCCGCTCGCCAAATAAACTTGACCCATCCAAGACATGAACCATCTATTCTCTATTTATCGCTTCAAGAAACTTGAAGCGTTTATTTGATAGGTCAGAAGAAAGGGTCATAGAAGATGACACATAACTGGTACCTTCAGATGTTACCGTATGTTACACCGGAATTTTATCAAATTGGAAGACATTTGAGAATATGCGGAACGTTTGTAGAACGTTAAAATTTCTATCTGTATACTTTCTGCGTGTTGTCGGTGCCCTAGTATAGTCACGGTGGATAATTACGTGACTCAGAATTTCAGAAAATCTTCAATAACTTTGTCAATACTTGACTAATTTGAATTCGGTATGAAGCAGAGAAGGTCGAAAAATACCAGGAAAATGTGAACGTGGTAGATTTTTAAAAATCCTCTGATAACAAAGTTACTGAAGATAAACCATTTTTTTTTTCAAAACTCCAACTGACGCGTGACGTCTCTCCACATTCTCTGCTTCAAACCAAATTCATAACCGGTCTCGTATTAACAAAATTATTGAAAGTTTTCTGAAATTGTTGTATCACGTGATTATCCACCGTGCTAATGGACACTAATTCTTATTTATTTATACAACTCTGAAAAGAACAATAGATAGACGAATATATTTATTTCAGTATATCACAGATATGACAAAAATAACAGAACATTGATTAAAATCAAACAATTTTCCAAAACATAAGACCTTTTAGAATATTCCAATTTGAAAGCACAACTTCTTTGGACGACAAAATGAACGCTGATAAAAGTTATGATGTTAGTACAATATATCAAAGCAAATATTGAGTCAAGTGGGAAAATGCCGATTTTCAAAAAAATACCTTTTTGTCTCAATATTCTCACAATTTTCCGTAACTTGCAACAAGCAATTTATGAATTTCCCACAATGTTTTTTACCAAAAAGACCAAAAATATTTAATTCCATTCACTTTAAATTGTTGTCTGCAACTTCTTTGAATTTGAGTGAGTGTAATATTTTGCGATCTGGTAATGGGTTAAATGCCGTAGAATTAAGGTTAAGTACCACAGAATAAATACAAAATCAACCAGTGATCAATGTACATAGTCGTATTAAACCTTTCCCAAACAAGACCTGGTTTTGACATCCCTAATAGAACAGGTTTGGGAAAACATTGAAACAAAAGAAGAAACTGCTGATAACCAGCAGTTTCTCCTTTTGTCTCAATATTTTCTGTGCCATATTTTACACAACTCCTATCTTTAATAGCATCCATTTTGTCATTTGTGGCAGTTTTTGAAGTGGATCACCCTATAATTTTGCCGTTTGGGAAAGGGTTAACCCATAACCAGACCAGACGGCAAAGAATTTAGGATGGTCAAAATTTAAAGATGAGACAGACGATAATTGCAAGTGAATGGAATTTACATTTCGTCCTTCTTTTCTGATTGAAAACATTATAGGAAATGAAGAAATTGCTTGTGAAAAGCAATTTCTTTATTTGCCACTATGTATTCCAAAGCATTTTAATGAGAAGTGTCCAAAACGTCTGTTATGCAGTTACATGAGATAACCGAGATTCTGATACCCATGATTGAATTCACTATAATCAAATAATATAGTCACTGTACCTTCATACATTTAACGACAATTTCGAAGAAAGTCGTATATTTCTAGACACATCATTTTGAATTCCTCTTTAAACATCGTACCTTTCCACAGGTACAGAAAGAAGTTCACATCATAATTACTCAACTGCACATGGTATACGATTGCGCCGACCAGTATAACGGTACCCGTCTTTTCATCGCCGACCATCCCTTTAATGATAACCCCCGCGCCAATGACAACTGTTGTCGTGAAAAGAAAGCCTGTGATGGGGAATAGTATGCTTGTCTGAGAGTCCTGTACAGGGGCAGTGCTGGTTATCCGTCTCAAACATTTCAGTTTGATCAGCAATACTATGTTTCCCAAGAAGGCTGTGCCAAGAGGCACGAAGATAAATAAAGCCACATAAATCAGCTGAACGAGATAGCAGTATTCGCCATAGTCTGCAGACATTAAGTAACACCCTGTGATGTTTCTTGTTGTGTTGGCGGACACGTCCTGTAGTCGGTATGGGTTAAAATGTTGGTATCCAAAAAACATAAACCCTGTCTGAATGCCGCAGACAGTCACGAGTACAGCCAGTACTATAAATGAGCCGGGATCTGGAAAAACGTCCCTTAAAGCATTTTTAAAATTTGAGTTTGAAGATCAGCATGTTGTCAAATGCAGTCCGATATGCATCTATGCTGCTCTCGTTTAGTTACTACAGGTCCTGAAGAAGCTATTGGAGAACAACATGGATCCTGATCAGACTGTGCGTATGCACAGGCTGATCTGGATCTATGTTGGGCTCAAAAGCCTTAAGGGACGTTTTTCCAGATCCTGGCTCAAATGTTCTCTTTATCGACAACCAGACTTTTGCAGCGATAGGAAAGAGAACGCTAACCAAACGTACTACGGTAAATAGAGCTATCACCAAATTTGAAGATCCTCGCGCGAAATGAGAAATTTGCGATACAGTCTTTTTAAACTGTTCTCTGACCACATCGTTGTTTTGAGAAATGTTCCAATTACGTACGTTGATCGTGTCTGTCCACAGGAATAGTATATCAAACACAGCCAAGGGTATAAGGATCAAGATCTGTTTAGATCGGAAAGCTTGTCGAGAGAGCACCAGTATGTTTAGAATGTTCCCGACTGTTCCAATGCCTACTATCACAGGTTGTGCAACTTTAAAGATCCAACTCGAGATTGCGCATTTTAGATCATCCTGTGGTAAACAGTTTTCGACTTCTGCAATACTATAATAGCTCCCCATCCCTGACTCTTATCAAATTAAAATGCCATCACTATGGTTGTTATCAAATATATATATATGAGTGTGTGATATGTTGCTAGGAAAAACATACCCCCTACTGCATATGAGCTGGGTATTGAAAGAATGACCATATTTGGTATTTCTGAATGTCTAATTTGTGTAATCTTTTAGATCTTGCCCAGCCTCTGAGTGCCGTAAGCTTGTCGGTTTTCTATTGGTCAAAAATTTCGTAAGGACTCCCTTTTTCCACACCTCAAATGACCAAAAGTGTATTGGAAAATGTAGCATGGCTTGTAATTAACTGATACATTGTAGATGAGTCCGGATCTGAAAGACGGTACCTTATGCAGAGCTCCAGATAAGAGGGGGTGATGACTTTTTAAACTACAATAATTCTGTTATTGTGCATCAAACCCTAAGTTGTGGGTACTCATTTGCATCGTCTCGTCGAGACGATTCAAATGAGTACCAACAGCACAGGGAATTGAATTGGAATTGAAATAAAAAAGTTAGAATATATTCACCCCACTTTTCTGTAGCCCTGCCTTGTGTTCGTCCGATCGCTTGTTCGTTCACTCCCTCGTTCCTTGTTTCGATCGTTCGTTATATGTTTGTTTCGTTGTAAGCTTCTTTGATTGTTTGTCTCTTGTTTCGACTCCTTGACTTCATATGTAATTATTTTGAAAACATCAACATAGAGATGAATGAATGAAAAGAATATTTTAAAATGTTCATTTAGCTAACATAGTCCATCACTTATGATATTCGCGTGAAGATAGAATATCAGGCCGACGTCGTAATCATTCGGCGGTAGAATGTTAACGACGTCGCCCGAATAGGCTCGGATACAACGAATGGTAACAACGTAACATGAAGAATTCCGACGTCGTGTGAATCTAAATGAGCCGTGATCTGGACAAACGTCCCTTATAGCATTTTTTAAAAATTGAGTTTCAAGATCGGCCTGTTGTCAAATGGAGTCCAATATGCATCAATGCTGCTCTCTATAAGCTACTACAGGTCACGAAGAAGCTATTGGAGAACAATATGGATCCTGATCAGACTGTGCGTATGCACAGGCTGATCTGGATCTATGTTGGGCTCAAAAGCCTTAAGGGACGTTTTTCCAGATCCTGGCTCAATTAGGAGTGGACTACTTTAAGAAAGGGAAAGAAAGAATGGTAAGGTGATTTTCAAAATTAGACTTACAACCAACCAGTATCAAGCATGTTCGTACCAAAGTAAGTCGTTTGTCGACTGGGTTAATAAAACGGCTAACATTTGACAGGTACTAGCATGCATCGCATGCAAAACTTAAAGTACAATGTACTTTAATTGAAACACGCGCGGTACCCGGCGCACGCGTAAAATCAGGAACGGCGATATCATGTCCAATATCATCCAAGTGAACTTCGGTTAGTTCAAAACAATGCCGCTGAGAAACCTTTTGCAAACATCTATAAAATCAAAATACAATTGTATGTTGGGAATGGACAACAAGGAAACTAAGTGCCTTTGGTTAAATGATTGAGTTAAAAGTAGTTTTCAGTATGGATCGTGATAGGGCTGTTAATAACCTCATATGTACTGTGGTTTTTTTCGTGCTGTTAATGATGTCAATATGAGATCTGCGAATTTTAAATTAGTTCTTAAAATCAACGCTATTTCCTCGAACTCTTTCCGGAACAAGACATAGTTTCGATATCCCTTTCAAAGTTAGGAAAATATAGGGGAAAAGGAAGACATTTTTGAAAACAATTCTCTACTTTTCACCCGAAACTTTTCCTGATTATTATTCCAATTCCATACATTTCTCAAAATAAATGTTGTCCTTAATAACCTCTATTGAAATATGCTTGTCTAAAATTTCACAGTTTGGGGAAATGGCTTAATTTACAGAATCATCCCCTGTGTGAACATAAACTCTGTGTGATACTGTCAAACATAGCGGGTTTATACAGTCTGATTAGGAGTTTTAGTTTATTGATATACCACCACGATGTTAACCCTTTCCAAATTGGCAATATGTTAGGATGGTCATATTTCAAATCTATTGCGGATGACAAAATGGATATTTAGAAAGATTAGATTTATGTACAGTATCACATAGAATATAATGAAGCAAAAGGAGAAAATGCTAATAATCAACATTTTCCTTTTTTTGGTTCAATATTTCCCAGGTCTATTCTCTTTTGGACGTGAAACACGTATCTGCTTTCTTGTGCTACCCTACAAAAGACGCTCTGTAACAAAAAGTTTACCAATACTCTCCCTGCAAAAGACACTTACCAACACTCACCCTACAAAAGACACTTACCAATACTCTCAGTACAGAAGACACTTACAAATACTTTCCCTACTAAAGACACTTATCAATACTCTCCCTACAAAGACACCTATCAAATACTTTCCCTACAAAAGAGATTGACCAATATTCTCCCTACAGAAGATACTTACCAATTCTATCCCTACAGAAGACACATACCAATGCTCTCATTACAAAGGATACTTACCGATACTCTCCCTAAAAAAGATACTTACCAATTCTCTCTCTTCAAAAGACACTTACCAATACTCTCCCTTCAAAAGACACTTACCAATACTTTCCCTACAAAAGCCATTTACCAATACTTTCCCTACAAAAGACACTTACCAACACGCACACTACAAAAGACACTTACCAATACTCTCCCTTTAAAAAGATACTCATAAGTACTCTCCCTACAATAGACACTTACCAATACTCACCCTACAAAAGACACTTATCAATTCTCTCCCTACAAAAGATACTTACCAAAACTCTCCGTACAAAAGATACTTGCCAATACTCTCCCTACAAAAGACACTTACCAAATACTCTCCCTACAAAAGACACTTATCAATTCTCTCGATACAAAGGACAATTACCAATACTCTCCCTACAAAAGACACCTACCCCTACTCTCCCTACAAAAGATACTTACCAATACTCTCCATACAAAATACAATTACCAATGCTCTCCCTTCAAAAGACACTTATCAATACTCTCCATACGAAAGACACTTACCAATACTCTCCCTACAAAAGATACTTACCAATACTCTCCCTACAAAAGATACTTACCAATACTCTCCCTACAAAAGACAATTACCAATTCTCTCCCTACAAAAGACACTTACCAATACTCTCGCTACAAAAGACACTTACCAATACTTTCCCTACAAAAGATACTCATAAGTACTCTCCCTACAAAGGACACTTATCAATACTCTCCCTACAAAAGAGATTGACCAATACTCTCCCTACATAAGACACTTACCAATACTCTCCCTTCAAAAGACACTCACTTATACTTTCCCTACAAAAGACATTTTCCAATACTCTCCCTAAAAACGATACTAACCAATACCCTCCCTACAAAAGACATTGACCAACACGCTCCCTACAAAAGATACTTGCCAATTCTCTCCCTACAAAAGACACTTACCAATACTCTCCCTAAAAAGATATTTACCGATACTTTCCCTTAAAAAGACACTTGGCAATACTCTCTCTACAAAAGCCACTTACCAATACTCACCCTACAAAAGACACTTACCAATACTCTCTCCACATAAGACACTTACCTATACTCTCCCTACAAAAGATACTCATAAATACTCTCCCTACAAAAGACACTTACCAATACTCTCCCTACAAAAGACACTTACCAATACTCTCCCTACAAAAGCCACTTACCAATACTCTCCCTACAAAAGACACTTACCAATACTCTCCCTACAAAAGACACTTACAAAGACTCTCCCTACAAAAGACACTTACCAATACTCTCCCTACAAAAGACATTTACCAATACTTTCCCTACAAAAGATACTCATAAGTACTCTCCCTACAAAGGACACTTATCAATACTCTCCCTACAAAAGACACTTACCAATACTCTCCCTACAAAAGACACTTACCAATACTCTCCCTACAAAAGACACTTACCAATACTCTCCCTACAAAAGACACTTACCAATACTCTCCCTACAAAAGACACTTACCAATACTCTCCCTACAAAAGACACTTATCAATTCTCTCCCTACAAAAGATACTTACCAAAACTCTCCGTACAAAAGACACTTACCAATACTCTCCCTACATAAGACACTTACCAATACTCTCCCTACAAAAGACACTTACCAATACTCACCCTGCAAAAGACACTTACCAATACTCTCCCTACATAAGACACTTACCAATACTTTCCCTACAAAATACAATTACCAATTGTCTCCCTACAAAAGACACTTGCCAATACTCTCCCTAAAAAGATACTTACCGATACTTTCCCTTCAAAAGACACTTGCCAATACTCTCCCTACAAAAGACACTTACCAATACTTTCCCTACAAAAGATACTCATAAGTACTCTCCCTACAAAGGACACTTATCAATACTCTCCCTACAAAAGAGATTGACCAATACTCTCCCTACATAAGACACTTACCAATACTCTCCCTACAAAATACAATTACCAATACTCTCCCTTCAAAAGACACTTATCAATACTCTCCATACGAAAGACACTTACCAATACTCACCCTACAAAAGATACTTACCAATACTCTCCCTACAAAAGACACTTGCCAATACTCTCCCTACAAAAAACACTTACCAATACTCTCCCTTCAAAAGACACTTATCAATACTCTCCATACGAAAGACACTTACCAATACTCACCCTACAAAAGACACTTACCAATACTCTCCCTACAAAAAACACTTACCAATACTTTCCCTACAAAAGATACTCATAAGTACTCTCCCTACAAAGGACACCTATCAATACTCTCCCTACATAAGACACTTACCAATACTCTCCTTTTAAAAGACACTCACCAATACTTTCCCTACAAAAGACATTTTCCAATACTCTCCCAACAAAAGACACTTACCAATACTTTCCCTACAAAAGACATTGACCAACACGCTCCCTACAAAAGATACTTGCCAATTCTCTCCCTACAAAAGACACTTACCAATACTCTCCCTAAAAAAGATACTTACCGATACTCTCCCTTCAAAAGACACTTGCCAATATTCTCCCTACAAAAGACACTTACCAATGCTCTCCCTTCAAAAGACACTTATCAATACTCTCCATACGAAAGACACTTACCAATACTCTCCCTACAAAAGACACTTACCAATACTCTCTCTACAAAAGACACTTACCAATACTCTCCCTACAAAAGATACTCGTCAATACTCTCCCTACAAAAGACACTTACCAATACTCTCCCTACAAAAGACACTTACCAATACTCTCCCTACAAAAGACACTTACCAATACTCTCATTACAAAAGATACTTACCGATACTTTCCCTTCAAAAGACACTTGCCAATACTCTCCCTACAAAAGACACTTACCAATACTCTCCCTCCAAAAGACACTTATCAATACTCTCCATACGAAAGACAGTTACCAATACTCACCCTACAAAAGACGCTTACCAATACTCTCCCTAAAATAGACACTTACCAATACTTTCCCTAAAAAAGATACTCATAAGTACTCTCCCTACAAAGGACACTTATCAATACTCTCCCTACAAAAGAGATTGACCAATACTCTCCCTACAAAAGACACTTGCCAATACTCTCCCTACAAAAGACACTTACCAATACTCTCCCTTCAAAAGACACTTATCAATACTCTCCATACGAAAGACACTTACCAATACTCACCCTTCATAAGACACTTACCAATACTCTCCCTACAAAAGACACTTACCAATACTTTCCCTACAAAAGATACTCATAAGTACTCTCCCTACAAAGGACACTTATCAATACTCTCCATACGAAAGACACTTACCAATACTCACCCTTCATAAGACACTTACCAATACTCTCCCTTCAAAAGACACTTGCCAATACTCTCCCTACAAAAGAGATTGACCAACACGCTTCCTACATAAGATACTTGCCAATTCTCTCCCTACAAAAGACACTTACCAATACTCTCCCTAAAAAAAGATACTTACCGATACTCTCCCTTCAAAAGACACTTGGCAATACTCTCCCTACAAAAGACACTTACCAATGCTCTCCCTTCAAAAGACACTTATCAATACTCTCCATACGAAAGACACTTACCAATACTCTCCCTACAAAATACACTTACCAATACTCTCTCTACAAAAGACACTTCCCAATACTCTCCCTACAAAAGACACTTCCCAGTACTCTCCCTACAAAAGACACCTACCAATACTCTCCCTACAAAAGACACTTACCAATACTCTCCCTACAAAAGACACTTACCAATACTCTCCCTACAAAAGACACTTATCAATACTCTCATTACAAAAGATACTTACCGATATTTTCCCTAAAAAAAGATACTTACCAATTCTCTCCCTACAAAAGACACTTACCAATACTCTCCCTTCAAAAGACACTTGCCAATACTCTCCCTACAAAAGACATTGACCAACACGCTTCCTACATAAGGTACTTGCCAATTCTCTCCCTACAAAAGACACTTACCAATACTCTCCCTAAAAAAAGATACTTACCGATACTCTCCCTTCAAAAGACACTTGGCAATACTCTCCCTACAAAGACACTTACCAATGCTCTCCCTTCAAAAGACACTTATCAATACTCTCCATACGAAAGACACTTACCAATACTCTCCCTACAAAATACACTTACCAATACTCTCTCTACAAAAGACACTTCCCAATACTCTCCCTACAAAAGACACTTCCCAGTACTCTCCCTACAAAAGACACCTACCAATACTCTCCCTACAAAAGACACTTACCAATACTCTCCCTACAAAAGACACTTACCAATACTCTCCCTACAAAAGACACTTACCAATACTCTCATTACAAAAGATACTTACCGATATTTTCCCTAAAAAAAGATACTTACCAATTCTCTCCCTACAAAAGACACTTACCAATACTCTCCCTTCAAAAGACACTTGCCAATACTCTCCCTACAAAAGACACTTACCAATACTCTCCCTACAAAAGACACTTACCAATACTCTCTCTACAAAAACACTTACCAATACTCTCCCTACAAAAGACACTTACCAAAACTCTCCCTACAAAAGATACTTACCAATACTCTCCCTAAAAAGACACTTACCAATAGTCTCCCTACAAAAGACACTTTCCAATACTCTCTCCACAAAAGACACTTACTAATACTCTCCCTACAAAAGACACTTTCCAATACTCTCCCCACAAAAGACACTTACTAATACTCTCCCTACAAAAGACACTAACTTATACTCTATCTCCTATTGGTAGCTCAACTGCTCTAGCATTTTTGTCGTTCTGGTGTTTCTGCTTCTTCTTTTTCTGCTATCTCTTTTGTAGTTCCAATTCAAACCCTAAGATATTCTATGTGTTCTCTTGTGGTCCTTGTCTTTGGCTCTTCTGTAACATCATTATAATCCCAACTACAGGTAGGTTCGGTTTACGACCAAACATCAACTGAAATGGGCTAAATATTGTTAATTAGTAGGATGTATAGCTGAGGAGACTAGAAAGTTCAATAAAAGCGAGACACTTCTATTGTAATGTTGGGTAGGATCCTCTGTTGTTATGTGGGCGCACTGTCGTTCCATCTCTAATCGCTAATGACGGTGAGGCGGAGCCAGAGCATACACGCTGGGACGTATTTCTTCCATTCTTCCTTCTGGTTCGATTTTAAAGTCCCAAACATATCTAAAGTTCTCTGGACCAGCATTGCACTGTAGACGGTATGGAGTCGTGTGTGACTTCTTCATATTTGTCAGGTAGGAAAGCTCTTTTATTATGTCGCTGTTTAAGGTAAGAAGGGCCTAATTAGCACCAAAGAGCCAGCGGCGAAATTTGAAAAGTGCTAGTAATTCCTAAACTGTGTTACATTTCTATTCCAAATATAAACATAAACATTTTGTACGGTTTAGAATTTTGAATCAACGCATATTTATGGAAATATTAAACAAAAATGTTCCAAATTACCTCCCTTGCATATAAATATAGAGTAAAATAATATTTGTAAATTACTTTCTTCTTGAAGCATTATCTTGAAATCCGGCACGGTGAATCAACTTATGTGAAGTGTATTTACAAGTGTGTGTAATTTGATGCATTTCGGAAGGCTAGAAAGTGGAGTTTTTAATTAGGCCCTTCCTACCTTAAGTTTGCTCATTGGTTTGAATGGAGGCTCGATGGTATACGAATGTCTCCGCTGGAGTACGAGCTGTCTGGTTTCTGGTTGGTATCGCAATGTCATATTTCGTTATTACAATTACATTCGCAATACTACCTTTAGTCGGTTCCAACGTCAGGTAATCGAGGCAGGTGACCTCTAAAGTGCAAGTCTTCGTCACGCGTACAATTGGCGGCCTTTGGTTCTTAGATAAATTATCTCCGCAAACATCTGTCGCATTTTCCAGTAGATCAAGTGAACAGCGCATGCGCAAATGTTTTTTAAGTCGATTTGATGTGCCGTCGTAATCTAAGACATAATACGTCAGACGAAGCAGAAATTTGACACAGAAAAATAAAACGCCAAATTTCAATTATGTATAGTTATTTTTTTCAAATTCTAAAGAAAACTATCCACCAAAATGGGTTGGAATTCATCCCAGTATTTTTGTCAATGAGTAATGGCCGTGTAGATGAATATTTTGTTTGAAGTTAAATAATGGTTGGGAAATGCAAAAATACGAAGCGTGGACATTTCCCCCGGGTATTTTGATGGTCTGGAAATGCTATCTATGATAAACTACACTCTATCGGACTAGATGACATTGATGTTCGGATAATAATGTGCAACCATTACATGTAAATATCTCCAGATAGCTCTCAGAGCTCGTGATAACAGGGGGAAATGCTTTTCAAAATGCAATACAATCATGCATTTCAATTAATATTAAAAAAAAAAACCCTATGCTCTTTGTGCCCATTAGAAACGTCTCATCAAGACGATTAGAACTAACAAGTACCCACAATATAGCATGTGGAATGGAAATAACAAAATAAGTATGCATATACCCGTCTAATCTGTAACTTTGGTTCTGTCCACTGCTAAAAAGTTCAAGAACTGTTCTAGAACGTTCTAAAACGTTAAATGGAGCTTCTAGACTTGGGTTCTGGTTGTGAGTTCGAACACCTACTGAACAAATATCCTTTCTTACATTTTTTCTGTCACCAATGGATTTTCAACGTGGCTCAGTGACTCAGAGCAGCTCTAGGCTTAGATTTAATTGTGTGGTACATGTATTACTATGAGAAATATACCAGGAATCCATGGAGTCACGTTGGAAATTCTATTTAACATTCTAGAACGTTCTAAAACAGTTCTTGAACTTTTTCGCAGGGGATGGATAGTATTGTGAATATTTTCCTATACTGTTCTATTGCTACTGATTTATTATAGATCTAGATACCATACAAAATTGCATTTGATTGAGACTCTAGAATATTTAGAATATAAAATCCAAACACGGTAAGATTTTTTTACAATGCCTTTGTTTTGTATTTTATACAAAATGATGAAATACTGTTATCCCATTTACACATAAGGACACACAAGAAATAGGCTTTTGAAAACAATGTGGACAATAAAGAAAGTGCTAGCGACAAGCAAGTTCTTCATTTCTCATGTTTTCAAATCTTTTTGTCTTTTGTCTTTTTTTTAATGTTTTCTACCCAAAATGAGAAAAATGCGATATTTTATCCATTTAAAATTGTCGTCTGCAACATATTTGAATTTGGCCATATCTAACATGTGTTGTCAGTAAACTGATAAAATGTACTCAGAGAATTCTGGAAGCATATATCTACCCATAAAACTTAAAAAATCAGTGTAATGGTATTTTTTCTGTCTGTTTATTTCGATTTCATATTTGTAATAAAAGAAAGGCTGTTTAACCCTTTTCCAAACAAGAAGTGCTTTTTAAGTCCGTAATGATGACCAGCATTTTCTCCTTTTGTCTCAATGTTTTTTTGCCATACAAATCTTTTTGATGTCACTTTCTATTTTGTCGTCTTTATCAGCTTACAAAATGGACCACCCTGAAAATTTGCTGTTTAGAAAAGGGTTAATAACATTCGCACGTTAAAATATGGGTTTAATTTCCTGGAACGAATGTTGAATTAAAAATGATATTAGTTTGCAAGAGTTTAAAGCTACTATTTCCCAGATTTGGACCCAAAAATTGTCAAATACAAACGAAATGTACACTTTTTAAGCTTTATATGACCTGATTAAATGATTACGAGAAACTATTGAAGCAACGACTCATTTTTTCGCAATTTGATACCAAATTCGTGAAACGATGTCGAAAGTAGGTCAAAACAGTAGGACATGCGACTTTCTTAAATGACGTCACAACATACATGATGACGTCATATTGAAATTTAAGTATGAATCTCGTTTGAATCATGGTCCGCGCTGTATGCGCATGCGCAACAATTTGAAAATAATTCTAACCCCATCAGTGATGGGGTTGAATTTAGGCTTGGATTCTCCCTAAATTCAGCTATCTGTCTTGTAATTTCGGCTCATTCTCTGTCTGAATCGCATATTATTAACCATCCCGAGGTGGTCAACACAAAAGTTTTGCATATTTTTTCAAAAAATTTCATTTTTTGCAATTAGACCGTCGCCCTTTAATCATTTTCAAAATGAAATATAATAGTCCAGTCAAAATGAAAAGTCGTTGTAGACTGATGAATAAATACTATTGAAATAGAACATTTTTAAAATAAAAGCATAGTAAATAATAAGAGAAAGGAGATTTTTCTAAGAGTTTTATAATGGCGCAAAAACATGTTCTGGTTTGGGAAAGGGTGGTGGTGGTGGTTGTTGTTGGGGAGAAGGGGGGGGGGGTAGAAAAGGCTTGGAAAAGATTGGTTCTGGTGATCGTTATTTTCTACTTTTGTATCAAAATTTTCTGTACCCAAATGTACACAAATCCAGTCTTCGTCTTAAGTACCGTCTGCAACATCTGTGAATAAGTCAAGAAGGATTGTCGCTTATTCCGTTCTAATTTTTACCCGGTCGTGAACAAATCAACGTTTATATTTCTACAACTTTATTTTTCTTTTATTTCTACATAGATGCAATTCTACAAAGATGCGATCAGCCATTTTTTGCTATGTATCAGACAATTTGAATTCTCCGAGTCCTGATACTAATAAAAAGAAATGCCGCGTAAGCACTAAATATCAATGTGCATTTCTGACGCTAGATTATTTAAATCTTTCACTGAAAAGACCAGCTCATGACGTTCTTAATAGAAAAGGCTTGGAAAACACTGATGCAAAAGAAGTAAATACAGAGAATAAGCATTTTCTCTGTGGGTAATCACGTGACACATCATTTCTAGAAGATCGTCAATAACTCTGTTAACCCTTTCCCAAATAAGACCTGGTTTTGACGTCCCTAATAGAAAAGGCTTAGGAAAACATTGAAACAAAAGAAGAAACTGCTGATAACCAGCAGTTTCTCCTTTTGTCTCAATATTTTCTATGCCATATTTTACACAAATCCTATCTTTAATAACATGCATTTTGTCATTTGTTGCAGTTTTTGAGGTGGATCACCTTAATATTTTGCCGTTTGGGAAAGGGTTAATACGTGACTGATTTGAATTCGGTTTGATGCAGAGAATGTGGGGAAAATGTCAGCAGTTTGCTAGATTTTTTTGTTGTTGGTGTTGCTGCTGAAAATCAGCGCATGCAATGCTTATTGATATTAAGTGCTCTAGCAAAATTTTGTTTTATAGACATCAGAGTTTGAGGATCAAATCTTTTGATACATAGACACGATAGCAGAAAGTCTGATTGGATTTGTGTATAAACTTCTAGAAATGTAGAAACTGAATTTTTCCTGACTGGAAAATATTTTAGAATCGGGATAGTTCTCATTCCATCCTCCATCATTCCATCGAAGGGTGGGTATATTGATGAACACTGGATGATAATGAATGTATTTCGAAAGATATTAAAGTGACATTTCACGATATTTTTTCATAAATTTTACTTTTATTTTTATCTGAATGAGCACATTTTCTTATGAAAATTCTGAAAATTTCAAGCCAAAATATTGCGCCGTTTTCGAAAAATGTAGATTTTTGTGCTAAAATTAATCAAATTGTTGTCAACAGTTCGGATTTATATGTAATTTGCCATTTCTGTCTCAATTTTAATGGCGTATTTTTCGCTTACAAGTAAATAACAACTTTTAAAAACTGATAGCATTTTTACGCATTAGAATAACCAATCTTTGCACCAAGACATACTTTCAAAAAGTCAAATCGGAATGTTATGTCCCTTTAAGCTAAATGGAAGAACGACACGCACACATGTATTGTTGGGACCATTATTTATCATATGATACCATAGAGTATAATCGTTTGTTTCAGTGTAAGCTTTCGTTGTGCACGAAATGAAATATAAATCGACCTTACTCGAAAAAACAAACAATTGTTCCATGCCTTTAATGCAAAAATTAGACACAGTGCTAAAAGTTTATGGCAAGTTTTCTCTAAGCGCGTCATTTTGCACGTGACTGCTATGCAACGCTTATCATGACGTCACTTATTTGGCCCTGCTTAGATAACGTCAGATATGGTGAAATGAACGAAAGCAGGAAATAAGTTTTTGATAATTTCGCTGGATAGGCGATGAGTTTATCAAATGATAAACTACCGTTATTTCTCGATTATCCACCTAAAGGCATTAAAGAAAAATGGACTATTGATAATGTAGGCAACATGCTTGGCCCACAATTCTAAATGCGTTTCCTGAAATAAAATTCCTATGTTATGGGGTATTCATTTGAATCGTCTCGTTGAAATGATTGCCCTCGACATTATCCGAGTTTTCTCTGGTGAAATTCGCCCTTTGATATGTTGAAGTCGTTCATGTAAATGAGCTACATCAACATATCAAAGAGCGAATTTAAATGAGCGTCATCAACATATCACAGGGCGAATTTCATCAGAGAAAACTCGGATTAGGGGAGACCGGGGCAAAGTGTTACACGGGGCAAAGTGGTACATTTCATTTTTCAGCTCAATCATGGTTTCTGCCACGATAATTCCACTTAGTTATAACTTCTATGCAGATTTTTTACATTCTCTGATTTTTATGGCTAGATTGGTTTTTAAGGGAGTTCTAGAATTTTACTTTTTAGGGTCAAAAAGTAAATTTTCCGATATTTTGAAAAGTAAGTTATCTTAGACGCTTGTTTCTGTAATACTGATTGGTTGAATTTCTTTCCTTTTAGTCTCAGATTTAGGTCCCCATCCTAAATATAATAAGTGATAATCTTAGAAAGAAAAAGTAACATTATAGCCCGTTTGCCACGGGTACTAAAATTTATGTACGGGGCAAAGTGTTACATTTATCACCATTTTTGTTTTCTTTATAACATATCAATAAAAAAGCAAATTATGTTGCAAAAAACTTATATTTGTTCAGAATTTCATACATTTTTAGATTTTATGGTTTACAGGACTGCATGGTATATGATACTGTCAAAATGTTGATAAGTCGAACAAATGTAACACTTTGCCCCGGTCTCCCCTTCCCTCGACATAGAACTTGATGAACAAGGAATGCTATTGTATGTTTGTGTTTTGAAATAATCACATGCACTTTTATCTGTAGCCCAGTCGAATAATAACAGAACTACTTGTATCGTTGGAGACCCTTCTGTTTCATATAAAAACAAAGTAGATTATTGATAATAAAGGGTTTCTTGTTGCGCTTGTTATTGAATTATACAGGAAAATTGATAGAAAATGAGACATTTATTCTAATAGCCTGGACAGAACAACAAATCTATCTGTCACTGAATATACTTGCTCATATTGATAACTTATCGAATTTCCTTTGTCCTGAATATTGTTGCTTTGTTGAAAATAGGTCAATAGACCTTGACCTAGTCTAAATATACTGCTCAAGGGCCTCCGCCTTACCGCGGTTTGTAGCGCATCTGCCTGTGATTCGAGAGGTCCCGGTTCGATACCCGGCCGCGGCAAATACCCTTTCTGACAATAATGTCACCCATCAATGGTTTGATATCGTGAACATATGTGGGGGAGCAGCTGGAGGCTCGATAAGGGTGTTGTGGTAGTAGTGGGAAACAACAGGAATCCATGGTTTGGTGCTCCAGCCGCCGCGATTGACCTTAGCAGCTGGAAACGGGCTGAAAACCGTAATAAAACCAAACTATACAGCTCAAAACTTCAACCCACTACTTCAATTTGTGCATTTCTGAAAAGTTTACAGCTAGATCTATCTCAAAATAATTTCCTAGAATGAATGGCCATTAAAACTTATTCGCGCAAAATTAATTTTAAAAAATGCTGAATGAAATGAATTCGCGGGCTGATCTGGAAGCATGTTGGGCTCAGAGGCCTGAAGGGGCCTTTATTCCAGATCCTGGCTCGTACACACTCAAAACACATTACAAGACAAAGCCTTATAGACTTGGTTGAATTGTATGATGCTGCAGTCGATAACATAAAATTAATGTTAACTGAAAATCAGATAAAGGGTAGAGGTGTAGAACGCAGGGAAAACGTTTAGTTAATAGTGCAAAAAATGTGTAAAAATTGAAAATGGGTGAAAACATCAAGACTGCATTCATAGAAGACCGAGTTCAATAGGAAACGATTTTATAAAGTAAATGGTGACGAAATTTCGGACGAACAATATATTTCGTAGGTGTTGTTATAAAACCTCGTAACTACGGCTTGAATCAAGCCGTAGTTATTGTCCAGCAAGATTAACCCGGGACATCTGCATATGTAATGACCCCACTTCGGCTTTGTTTTGTTAACACGCTCAACTAACGGACTTTGCACACGAAAATTAAGTTGTCCCGGGTTAACCTTGTTGGACAATACGATATTTTATAACAACAAAGACGGTTTATCAAAACATACGGCAAACCCAGTCTATTTTTAATCCAAAATCCATTGCCATGTAATAAAGTTTTGTGATTTAAAGCAACAGGAAAGTTTTTAATGAAATTAAATTTGTATTTGCCTTGGCTGTTATACTGTCAGAATTTAGGCTTGCTTACAAATGAACAAGCATTCAAATCGATTTTGTATTGAATGAAAACCTAGCTTCAGAAACGAATGCATTTGTATAACGAATGGAATTTCCTTCGGTTTGAAGCGAGATCCCTGCTGCTGATCCAGGATTTCTGTGAGGGAGTCAAACATGCAATTAACGGGAGGGGTTTTGCTTTCATTGTACATGTATTACTCAGTTTGTCTAAATTTCTCAGTGAAAATGAAATGATCAGGCTACAGAGGGGCCTCATTTGGACTCCCCAGCCCCATCTAGATTCGCCACTGATGACCCTAACCCCCTACAGTATGAGTCTTGATCAGACTGTGCGTTTAAATAGGCTGATATTGATATAGGTTGTTCTTGACTACCAGATTGTCCATTTTTCAATGTTCCGGCTCAAATTAATTTTTTGTTGTTGTTGTTGTTGTTGTTGTTGTTGTTGTTGTTGTTGTTTTATTGTTGTTTTGTTGTATGGTTTTAGGTTGTTGTTGTCGGTTTTCTTTTTCTTTTTTTTTCTGTCTTGTACTACATAACAACCATTTGTTACTTATTCACCTACTCAGTTATATTGACTTTTTCAATTGACCGCGGAATGACCTGCTTCATTTGCATACTTATTTGGACGAGTTTATCAGATAAAAGGTATGACGGGATTA
This sequence comes from Fragum sueziense, assembly GCA_963680895.1. Taxonomy (NCBI): domain Eukaryota; kingdom Metazoa; phylum Mollusca; class Bivalvia; order Cardiida; family Cardiidae; genus Fragum; species Fragum sueziense. The sequence goes on from OY804598.1 coordinate 7,581,890, forward strand.
TTAATATAATTTGCACGAGATTCTGTACTCTCAAAGCGTATAATGAGTGTCGACTGCTCGATAGCTCAACTGGTAGAGTAATTGGTTTGGAGAGTCAGATGACCGCTGTTCGAATCCCCACTGAACTATATAACCGATATATCATTTTTATCTTTTTTTCTTAATTTGGCAATTCAGTACATCTACTCCCTCGTTGGTGACATGAAGACGCCATTGGCATTCGAGCTCTTTCCTCATTTTTTGATAAGTCATGATTTTACTGACCCCAGTGGCTTCTGGACAATGTTTGGTCTACATAGGTGGAAGTTGACTTTCTGTTGTATTTCTACTGCTACTTCACAAATTAACTTGGTACATTTGAAACTATTTCTTTTGTTCTTGGTCCAAAGGTTTGTGGCTTCTTTGTGAGATTATGCTTTTAATAGATTCACTATTAAACGAGAATGAGTTCAGCTGTTTTTGTTTTAGATTAATTTAATTGTCATTATTCTCGTTTAATAGTGAATCTTTTATACTCATTGGGCAAACGCATAAAAGATCGTGACCCTTATGGTTCCAATATGATAATATGCATGAGAAAAATAAAATAGAAGTCCTTCGGAAAGGTAAAAGAAGGAATCTTGCTTGGGACTCGAACCTGGGTCCAGTCGGTTTCAAAGCCACCGCACACGCTATTGAGCTAACCAGACTGTTGATTCCACGTGATACATTACAAAGAATCAACATACTATTCTTCGATAATTACGTGTTCAACCTGATTTACCTGTTTTCAAATGTGCAATTATTTAAATGAGGTAGGTCATTCCGGGGTCAATATAAATTTATAATACACTAGTTACATTATTTTTCCTGTACAGCAAAACGACCCAGGTCAGAGAGAAGCACCAGACGCCCGTTGTAAGTTATACACCTACTCAGCGCGATAAATAAATTTCTCTAACACTTTAATATCCCTCTGGGATCTCTATTCCACACAGAAATTCAGTAATTTAACACAACTTTCTGTTTATTATCGGAGATATATCTCCTGACAAGATACCAAACTTATACCGAAATGGGACACATTATTTTATTCAGAAGCAGTTCTTTTTTTTGTGTGTGTGTGTGTGTGTGTGTGTGTGTGTGTGTGTGTGTGTGTGTGTGTGTGTGTGTGTGTGTGTGTGTGTGTGTGTGTGTGTGTGTGTGTGTGTGTGTGTGTGTGTGTGTGTGTGTGTGTGTGTGTGTGTTCAGTTACACATTGATCCTAGTGAGCTGGAAGACGGAAAAATTCCAGGGACATATGGTATAAATGCGTTCATGCGTTCATGTAATACTTAAAGAACACGACAACAGACACATAGGGGACCTTTATCTAGAGCACGGTGTAAACTGTTAAAATGGTGTAATTGACGCCTTTGATAGAAAGAAGGTGTTTTCGTTCCATCATAGATGAAATTAAACAAGTTTTATGATATTCCGATCAATTCTTTTTTTTTTTTTTTTTTTTTTTTTTTTTTTTTAATTTAATTCTACACATCACCGTCTGTACTATTAAATATTGCTGCTTTTCCACGATTTTTTTTTTTTTTTTTTTTTTTTTTGAAATGCAGCGATATGCAATTTATAAAAATATACAATAAATGTATTAGCCAAATAAGAGGTTATAACTGTAATCTTTTGTACACAAGCAAAAACCTTCGGAAATTCAATTCGTCATTAGAATAAACTTGTTTTTGAAAGTAAAATCTCCATTAAATATTGAAGTCGATTCAAATGTTTCTTTGCTTGCAAGCGAACCCGAAATCTGACTGTATAACAGACAAGGCAAAAACAAATGAGCGGGGGTCTGAAAAAGGGTCCCTCAAGGCTTTAGAGCCCAACATGGTTCAAGATCAGCCTGCGTATACACGCAGTCTGATCAAGAACCTTGTTCGTCCTAAAAGAAGTCTCTTTGTGACTTGCAGCAACTGTATGACAGCAGCGTGGATCACCGCTATACTGCTTTTGGACACAGCTTGGTCTTGTAACGTGGCTGTCTCAAATGCTTTAAGGGACGTTTTTCTGGTGATATTTAGATGAAGTATTAGTCCACTTTGGAATCATGCTGATATCTACAGGCGCGTACCCAGGCATACTGCCATACTCCCGGGAGTACCTCGAATTTGAAAAATGATTTTTTTTCTGTGGCCTAAAAAGGGTGTTAAAACCGAAGCCTAAGGGGGCACATGGTAAGTATGAATTCACCGGAACATTATTTCGTACATGATTCTAGCAAAAATGTCATTTTAAAAAGGTTGGATTTGTTTCCGTAGTAATTTTGTCTTATTTTCTACTGTGTGTATTTTGTCGCTAGTAATTAACTCGTATCGGCAGTGGTTACTCCCCTTAAAAGTACTTAATGACTCTGACTATAATTTGAATTAACACCCCCGGCCCCACTGAACCATATTACAAAAACATTCGCCATGCGCCGGTAGAGTGCATTGTCAGTTGTGGATCTAAAGGGGGTTCAAAAGGTAGCCTTACTTTTTCATTTTCATAGAGAAATTCGGTCAAATTTATGAAATAATAAGAAAACAAGAGCTTCGCAGAGCGGCGCATATACGCCCGAGAAGTTCTTGTCTGTAAAATTGGCAATTTTTTTCAATTCAAGGGCAGATAATTCAAACATGAAAAGTTATCAAAATATTGTTTGCACAACAAGAGACCAAAGAGATTCATTGTGGCTAGTTTGATTAAATTCTGGTTGAAACTGTAGAAGTAGCACACAGGAGAAAATGGGCATTTTTCCTTAAATTCAAGGGCAGATAATTCAAGAACGAAAACAGTTATCTAAATTCCGTAAGCGATGTGCAGAACTAGACACCATGGAGATTTATTGTGGCAAGTTTGATCAAATTCCGATCAAAACTGTAGGAGGAGTTGCGCACACAAGAAATTGCTAACGGACGGACAGACAGACAGACGGACGGACGGACAGACAGACGGACAGACGGACAGACGGACGAGCGGGGCCATAACATAATACGACCATTCTGGCGTATAACAAAACCCATATTTGTATATTCGAACCCCATCACAGATATCCTGGATCCGGCACTGATTGTCTATGATTCAATACGAATTTGAACCGCTTTTAACCATCCATCCATATGGCATTTTTTTCTGTTTCTGAAAGAAATATGTTGAGTTGACATATCTTTTCTCCAACAATATATCGGTATTTTTTCATAATAAGTCGTCGTTCTGACTGTATGAATTATACACTGTCATAATCTGCTTCCATCAGTAGGCTAACACACACACTTGGATTCCGTCTAAAATAGATAATTATTCCATTGTTTTATACCTGATTCTAATCGCTACAATAAGACAGAAATGGAATTTAAAGTCCAGGAAATGGCGCCATTTCGTTTACTCATTAATAAAATTTTCTTACGTAGAGGGAGGGGACACCCCTCCAAAATCCTCCACGTTCGCAGCCCCAAAGTTCATAACCACTTGACGCACCTGTAGCCTATTGGTAAAGATATTCGCTTCATATTTGGAAAAAAACATCCCTTGGGCGAAAAAGATCTTTGTGATTCTCTTATATTCCATTTTTCGTCTGGGGCTTCGCCCATGGACCCCCTAGAGGGGCTCTGCCCCTTCACCCAGCTGGGGTCTGCGCATTACTCAGACCCATTCTTCTTTTTGGTAAGGGAGTACTTCAATTTTGGCCCCAGGTACGCCCCTGATCTATTATCAATTTAAACAAAATCATTACATTGCATCCGTAAAATGCTAACTTTATGCTTATGAGCCTTTCCCTCTAACATTGTTTGTCTCTCTCTTTTCGAATTTGTTTTGCAGTAAAATGTCTTGTCTGGTTATGTGTTTATAACATATCTATCATTCGTGACATATTAAATTCCAGATGTCATATAATATATTGAGTCAATTGACCTACATCTTCTTCAGCAACATAAGTAACCCTTTACGTCCTGATAACCTAATTGTTCGAAGAAATTCAAACAAGTCGTTGCATACATGTATGTCTTTTGTCGGGTGGTACTGACGACGACGACGACGACGATGATGATGATGATGTTGTTGTTGTTGTTGTTGTTGTTGTTGTTGTTGTTGTTGTTGTTGTTGTTGTTGTTGTTGTTGTTGTTGTTGTTGATGATGATGATGATGATGATGATGATGATGATGACGACGACGACGACGACGATGATGATGATGATGATGATGATGATGATGATGATGATGATGATGATGATGATGATGATGATGATGATGATGATGATGATGATGATGATGATGATGATGATGATGATGATGATGAAATATGTTTGTCACAATGAGACAAATTGAACCATAGGATTACAGCCCATCGTTAGATACCAAACGCTTCGTGAATCTTCGTACGACATCCATGGTATCCATCGTCAATTTCCGTTGTCAATGATGACGTCCGAAAATTAACGAAGATAAAATTGTTATTATCCGTTGCCACGGATGACACACGAAGGTGCATAAAGCCTTTCGTTAATAATGATGGGTTGTAATCCTTAACTCTTTTCAAATAAGCAGTTTGTGTCACCTAAAAGCGTACTGCAGTCTATACTAAATGTCCGACATATCAAGGGTTTTATCTTGTAGTTATTATTTGATTATTCAGAAAGAAATGATAGAAAATAAGACATTTATTCATCTAACCCCGACAGGACAACAAATATATCTGTCAATAATGGTTCCGCTGGGTATTGACAAGTTCTTCTGGGTATCACTGGTGGTGAACTCAAACAATTTTCGCTACAACAGGGTATAGATATTGTGCGTTTAAATGTGAGTTTATAGATATTTTTTGTAATGACAATGGACTTGTTCTAAAAACAGACCGGGTTTACCATTTTGTATTGACAAACTGTCGGCGTTGTTATAATATCTCGTAACTACGGCTTCGATAAAGCCGTAGTTACGATATTTTATAACAACACCGATGGAATACATTGATCGCGAACAACCGTCCCATGCTTTGGCCGAGTTCACCACCAGTGGGTATGTATGTACGGTTTTTGTAGTTTCTATGTGGCGTCTTCCCTCGTTATGTAACCACTGGTGGTGAACTCGGCCAAAGCGAGGGACGTTTTTTGCCACAACAAGGTATAAATATTTTGCGTTTGAATGTGAGTTTAAAGATCAGTTTTTCTAATGACAATGAATTTGTTATGAAGATAGACCGGGTTTACCGTTTTGTTATGACAAACCGTCGTTGTTGTTATACAATCTCTCTTTATCGAAGCCGTATTTACGAGATTTTTTAACAACACCGACGGAATACATGGTTCGCGAAAAAAACGTCCCACGCTTTGGCCGAGTTCACAACCAGTGACAATAGTACACGACCATAGCCATAGAGTCTAAGGCCTACGGTATTTTGGCACATCTTTACAATTTTACTCATGTAATAAGGGACAACGCCTTCTTAATTTGCATTACAATTTTGCATGCGTTGGTTCGAATTTAGCAAATGTTTGACACCTGCAAGATTAGAACTATCGCATGCAAAATTATAGTATTTAGGAGTTCGATATTCTATTATTTATGTGTGTACATTTTTGTCAACATGTGCCATATTATCGAGACTGGACTATAAGCATTCTCGCTAGCTAAGACGTAACGCCAAAAGTTGTGGACCAACGTTGTAACACGCATATCGTCCGCTTTCCGACGTTAACGTACTCTCCATTGCCGAGCTCTATTGATTAAACCATCAAATATGACCTCTGCAGTTTTCGGTACGCCAACAGCCTATTTGGTCGTCATAATCTAATTATAGCACACCATTTGAATTATCGAATCAAAATCATTCAGTTTTATCTTGCATGATCATTACGTATACATTACGTCGCTTCTATTTTTGGCTGAAGCGGGTACCATTTGAATTATCGAATCAAAATCATTCAGTTTGATCTGGTTTGATTACGTATACATTACGTCGCTTCTATTTTTGGCTGAAGCCGGTAATTTGAAGCGTCAGCCAATGAAAGTTTGTATCAGCTTTTTGAATTGTTTTGTTGTGTATCGCCAACGATTGGATACTGAAATCCCGCCAAGGCCCCGAGATTAGACGTGAAATGACCCCGCGAGAACAGAGCTCATTCTATCGAAATGGAATGTAGAGATAATGTGCTCTGTTCATAAGAGAGTAACGTTAACGTTACGCGAAGGTGTAAAGAAAGTTATAACATTCCCCAAAACATGAGAAAATACAAATTATCAATGTTTTACCAACTCAACTCAATTTAACATTTTTTTATTCGGCATTTCGGTACGTCCTGTACCTCTGGCCAAAAGAAATTATTTTCACAATAATACCAATACATGCATGAAAATAGCACCGTACAAAATAAATAATCTCAACTATCAATAAATAAACAACAGAATAATTTCGTAAGTATTGAAAAATCAAACTCTTATGAATATTGAAAATGAATATTTTACACCTGTAGGAGAACTGGAGCCGTTTCATACGCTAAATATAACTTGTCAAGTATGCATATCTTTGTTGTTAAAATATTTCTATTTGCACAAATGGCAAAAAAATATATCTATGGAAATACTTACAACATTAAAGGGACATTTCATTCCAATTTCAATTTTTTAAAGTATGTCTTGATGCCAAGATTGGTTATTCTAATGAGTATAAATACTATTAGTTTTTTAAGTTGTTTCCAATAAGCGAGAAACACGCATTTAAAGTTTAGACATAATGGATAAATTGCATATAAATCCGAACTGTTGTCCACAACAATTTGTTCAATTATAACACAAAAATATAAATTTCTTGTAAACGGCGCAATATTTTGGCTTGAAATTTTCAGAATTTTCATAAGGAAATATGCTCTTTCAGATAAAAATAAAAGTAAAATTTATGACAAAAAATTCTGAAATGTCACTTTAATAGTCTTCAAGTTTACTCGTTAACAGACAAAAGATGGAATATTCATTTAAATAGGGTCTACAACCAATGCATTATATGTAAAGAAATGATACTCCGGGACCGAAAATTAATGCTGCAACATATCAAATGAAATCAATTAAATGCTTTACTTAATGTCTTCTATTATCTCAACGTTTTCTTATGCCTTGGTCAATGCTTTTCCTTCTTTCTTTTTTCTGTTACGGGTTTCTAATTTTAACCTTAAGTTGCGTAGACCGCAAATAATAAGATAGTCAAACAAACAACGAAAAGCAAGTCGATCTAGAACATCGATACATGATCGTAAAACGCCATAAATAGTTCCCAAATCAACATGATGTAAGATCGCCAAAAACGCGTTTGTGTGACATTTTTAAGACGCTACATCACACTCTATATCTTCGCTAATTGAAGAGATATTAACAAATGCATTTATTTTTTTTCAATTTTTATCCGAGATGTATGTCGAAAATCAATTCAAATTCAAAATATTTTGATTTTCTTTTAGAAAAAGGCTATATATGTGGAAAAACCACCCGTGCATTCGGGACCGTTTTGGTAAAAAAGTGACATTTCTAAGACGCTACAAACGCAATAAAATAATGATTTTCTTCAACTCCAATCAAAACATAAAAAATAACTACAAAAACTTATGCTCAGACGTATGTCCAACTTTTAAATATATTAATTTCCAATGGCTATTGGAAAAATAAATTAGATTTAAAAATTAGACATACCGAAAAAATGACGTTTTTTAACAGCGTGACGCTAATTATCTCTTTCTTTCCGTTCCCCCATAGTTTGTTTACACCATCCAACTTCCGTGCGATTTACGCTATATCTTCTGTGACATCACTGACGTAATTTGCCAAAGGTTGTGCGCTTTAAAAAGTTTTACTTTTTATTTTATTGGGATTCTCGCGAGTTTGTTTGGTAATTTCTGTTACACGTGACGACGTCATTTCTGCGTCAGAGTTTATTTATTTTGTTTATTAAATTGTCTGTATTTTTACATTGTTGAAATTCGAAATGTATTGATAAATTACAATCCAATATCTTTTATATGATACCAAATACATGTGTGTTTCTCAAATAAAAATAACAAATAAACTGTTTTAAACAAAAGTGCATAGCCAATTTTGGCTTGGTCTGCAACTTTTGACGTTACGTCTAAGGTTAATACATTTAGATAAGTGACATTTCACATTTATTTTCATAAACTGTACTTTTATTTGTATCTGAAACAGCATTTTCTTAGGAAAATTCTGAAAATTTCAAGGCAAAACATTGAACCGTTTACGAGAAATATATATTTTTGTGCCAAAATTAAACAAATTGTTGTGGACAACAGTTCAGATTTATAAGGAATTTGTCATTTCTGTCTCAACAACAACTTAAGACATAAACGACATACGGTACTTAAAAAAATGAAATCGGAATGTTATGTCCCTTTAAGTAAGATTTTCTTGAAATCGCGATACGCAACTTACCGATTATCCCGCTGGTTGTTGGGGAATGCTTGTGACCAGTATATTGTCTGATTTTGTCTCAACGCTTTCTGCGTTTACTTATACGAGGTATAGTAAACAACTTCCCGGACTTCCTTCGAATTGTATTTATTTCGACGTTCTGGCTTAATTTCTTTATTCAGGCAGTAACTTTAAGATATAAACTACAATTTCGACAAGTTTTTTTTTTAATTGTTAAAACATTTTGTTTTCTAAAACTTTTTAGCATAGTAATCAATAGTACGGATCACTTGGAAATAACGCTTATGCCTGATATTCTAACCATTATTCAAAGGACGAATTAAAGGCCCTTTGAGACTCAACGTCGATATGACATCACATCAACATATTTTCAGAGCAAGTTCAAAATTTTAACATCGAGACAAAAAAATCTGCGTTTTGTACATACTTTTCCGAAGCAATGGATGAGATTCAACTGAGATCGAGCCGGCGTCATCACAGCGTACGGAACAAATCCCCGCCTTCAAAGCTATGTTAGGGTCGGAATGACACCTACGGAAATTGAGAAGTTCTTTAATCCAAGCAATGGTGGCAGTACATATTCAAGGAGAATTGTGTTTAAGGGGACATTAGTATCCACAGGCCTAAATCCCTAATGATCCACAGAAGTTGGCTTTTAGCATGAAGTCGCACCGTTTATAGACTTTATAAGACAAAATATAAGATTCATACAGTAAATGACATAAATTGACAATCATGCTGCGGTGTAAAAGTATGTAAAATATTCAAAGTGGGTTGATAGTGTTTACGAAATGATGTGATATTGGGTTTAAATCCGTCGTAATCTAAGCCAATACAGATCAGACAGAGCTGAAATTTTGCACAGAGAAAATTTAAAGGCCATATTTTAATTTTGCACAGTTATTTTTTAAAGCAAATTACCCCGAAAATAAGTAAGTAACAGTAAATATGTATCTTTAATTGACACAAGAAATTTCTGAATTACCGCGTGAAAATAAGCGAATATCTTCACAGTAAGGGACCAAAAAGCATGGTCTTGACAAAGTAAAGACCAACATTGTCTCGGACCAAAAGAAATCATTCGACGATGTAGCTAACATTCTTGGAATAAGCCGCAAAAATAACGTAATTTCTACCAATAAAATATGTCTAAATTTTGCACAGGGTCGGAGGCGCGGCTTTTGACGGACGACTCGCAAAAGGCCCGCATTGCTTACTCGACGACATTTCTTTGTCACCTAAGAATCATGCGAACGCCGATATTAATTGGGATTATGTACAGTATCTACCTTATGTACCCATCGTACCGCTATGGAAATATAAATATGAACCACATCGTTTCTAGGCTATGAAAGACTAGGAATTTCTCCGAGGTCGCGGGTTTGAGTCCAATGAAGAGGTTTGGCCTTCGGCCTGGTCACCATTTACATGTAATGACACCGAATACGTAAAATAACAAAAAAAAACACTTTTGATCCGTCACACTGGGAGTGATTTAGAACATTCTGGTGAAGAATTTGGCAAATTGCGAACAGACATGGATTAATTGATTCGAATATGTATGCGACGTTATTTAGACATCGTTGTTCGACGTCAAAGCGATCCATACACTGTTGGTATATGTTTTTAGAGGCGTAAAATATCAGGTTTTATATATCTTACCTATACAAATATCATATGTACTTATCAGTCTTGATTTCCTCTTTTCGTTTATACAAATTTCTTTCAAAATCCTAATGCGTTCAATTCACATATAACGACAGTCCGGGAACTTTCTGACTGTACATATTACATCTTTATAAAAAGCAGTTTTACGAATTACGAGTCGACATATGAACGGCGAGTCTGCATATTCCCAAAGGTTGAGCTCTCCTATTCTACATGTATGATGTGAGTGAGTGAATTACTATACAAAAGCAGAAAATTGTCTATTTGGACGGGTACCCTTGTACCCGCGGGTAATTATCAAAAGGGTACCCGGGTACGAATAGTATACCCATTTCAGAGCTTCCCTATCCTATAGTACAATTCTTGAGAGAGTTTACCAAGACAGAAAGATATTCTTTATAGAAAGGAAAAGTGGTGTCATATTTTCTGTTACGCTGTTCTATTGAGGCCCAGTATGTATCTATTGGTTTTACCAACACTGAACGGGATATTTATATAGACGGATCAAGCGCTGTCTGATCACTTAAACAAATCTTGTTTGGGAATAATGAAATTGGATTTCTGTTTGCTTAGTTTGCCGCTTTGAAAATCCTGACAGATTTCTAGACTTGTTCGTGATACGAAAATGTGGGATATTATTGTCATTGTTGTGTTTGTGCTTTTTGTGTAAGTTTTTGCTGCGTGCTCTCTTTTTAACAATCGACTGACATGGTCCCATTCTGAATACATATGTAAGGATAATTGTAAAGTTAAGTAAAAACTAAGAACTTCTGGAAAGAGTATCGTAAAAGAAATATTTATATAGAAGATACAGGAGGGAAATGCTTATGAAAAAAAAGCTAAGTTTTCCTCTTTGTCAACATTTTTAACCAGAAATGTTACTTTATTTAATCATTTTTTTTTTTTTTTGGATTTGCATTTAGATCGCATGTGTCTAAATCTGCAAAAGTATTTTACAGACCATTTTACTTTGAGACATTTTGTCATTTGCAACAAAATTGCATTTGTATAACCAATCTTGAATAATCTTAAAGAGTTTGCCAAACAATGCATGGTCTTAACATAACGAAGAAAATCTTGGAAGCATCAAAACAGTCCGGCCTCGTGTATTTTATCCTGGAAATGTTTACCCCACTTTTGTTTAAAATGCTAAACCCATTACCACACAGTCCCTTCAAGAAAATTGCTTAGTAAACATTGTGGTGGAAAATGAAGAAATTGCTCGTAACAAGCAATTTCTTCATTTTCCATAATGTTTTCTGACTCAAAATGGAATGATTCTTAAAATTTCATCAACTTCAAACCGTCGTCTGAAACATTGGAACAATCCAAACATATTAAATCTGCTAATGGATTAACCCTTTCCCAAACGACAAAATTTTAGGGTGGTCCAATTCGAAAAATTCTGAAGACTACAAAATTAAGATTAAAGACGATTGGATTTGTGTAAATATAGCATAGAAAATATTGAGGCAAAAGGAGAAACTGCTGATAATCAGCAGTTTCTTCTTTTGATTCTATGTTTTCCCAAGCCATTTTTATAAGGGACATGAAAATCAGGTCTTGTTTGGGAAAGAGTTAATAGCTTTTTTTTAAAAAAAATTCTAACGCAAGAAATACCAGATACAAAATTTACACATGGTTTTATACTTCAGCCGTCAAAATATAACTGTACGATTGCTGAACGCGGAGTGATTTGCCTCTATATCGATCAGGATAGTATGACGTCACTTTTCTTCGAAAACCTTGTAATTGCAGCTCATTTTAAGCTGCAGTTACGCGGTTTTCGATGAAAAGCATCGATATATTGTACGATGGCTGCATAAATGATGTGATGTTACTAGCCTTAATAATGTCCCAATGGACGTCCCTTATTGAGATCAGTGACTCAAGTGTCCCTTGGTGACTTCTATATTAGGATAGTTGTGTTGTGTTTACATATCGGTGGTTACGATCGAAATTGTCGTAACTACAGCTTGAATAAGCTGTAGTTACTACATTTTCGAACGGAACCGACGATTTAGATGTGAGGTAATCGATATGATAAACTAAGGCTTGTATGAGGCTAATTAATTAGCTTGTGAATAATACTGGTTTCTATAGCAGAACGAAAAAGAAACGCAGGGTACATAAGTATAGTATATCAGGCCTACGACATATTCATTGCTTGGCTAAGAGTAATGAATGTCGGCCAGATTTTTTGCTTAGACAACGGTGTAACGGTACATTTGTATACAATTACAAAATGCATTTTCTCCACGTACCGAAGGTTGCGCCTTCTCAGATGGCAAACTCCCGTACAGGAACGTGTAAGTACCCGGCATTTCTTTTTCGGCCTTGTATATTTGATGAGTAAACTGCAGTTCCTTGATATCGTTGCACAAAGCGAAAGTCTCGTCCAAATATAAATAGCTTTTTGCAGTGTCGAAATAATCGAATTCGGTATTGTGCCCAAGCTTTATAATTAAATGAGTCCGTGTTTTACACTTTCTAGAAAAATACATGTACATTGGACGGTAACCACACTTTTAAAGTCTTATCCGGTCCCTGCGTTAATAACGAGTATCAGCTAGGGCATGCAATTTAGGTAGCGTGTTGTCACACAGTACAAATGGAGTGATATCAATGTTTTTTCTTCATTACCGTCCGGTGTGGGAAAATGGTATAACGTGAGGATACCACGGACAGTCACCTTGTTATCAATGTCACGGTGTATAATCACGTGACTCGGAATTCCCGATAATCTTTTTTAATACTTGACCAATTTGAATTCGGTTTGAAGCAGAGAAGGTGGGAAAATGCCAGGAATAAGCTGGGCGTGCTGGATTTTTGAAAAATCAACTGATAAAAAAGTTATTGAAGATATACCAAAACTTTGGTTTATTTTCAATAACTTTTTTATCAGTTGATTTTTCAAAAATCAACTACCTCCATCTAATGCGTGACGTCTGTCCACATTCTCTGCTTCAAACTGAATTCAAATCGGTCCAGTATTTACGAAATTATTGAAGATTTTCTGAAAATATCGTATCACGTGATTATCCACCGTGAATGTTCTAGGTATGAATATATCCGTATCGTCATTACTTAAACATAGATCACTTTCCTGATCAAATTTGAAAGTATGCGTATTCTGAACTTATTTCACAGACATTCAAACTCCACAGAATTTCACAAATTCTCATTTTTCTTCAATTTGACATCCCCTGACAGAAAGACAAGATAATCAAAACTAAGTAAGTTATTCCGAGAGAAGTATTTAAAACTTTTAATCAATCATTCAGAGTTGCATTTTACAGTTGCTCTTCAGGATTGCAGTCCAACTTTAATTACAAAACACTTCGAGCATCTTCGGGTGAAACCATAGCAACGGAAATTGACGAGGGCATTTCTCGTCAATGTCCGTTACCATGGGTGACGCCCGGAAATTAACGAGTGTTTATTTCTTTTATCTTTAATCTCTTTAAGGGGGAATGCTCCAGTTTTTCGGAACACCCGGTCATTACTGTAGTAAATTAAACGTTTCGTACCAATATGTTTCGCTACCATATTTTCAATAATATAACACATTATTACAATTTACCATTTACGACGGTAAAAGTGTATTTTTTAAGCAAAACTAATTTCCTCAAGTTGGATATCGATTATTTAGAGCAAGACAGTCGTGAGTGTGTATGCAGTTACCACTGTTTTGCGTCATTTTGTTCACGTGCAGCTGATAAAAATTGCTGTAGTTCATTAATAAGTGCGCTGACCTATACATTTTCTTTTTGAATTATTACCAGGACATGTTGCTTAATACAATGAGGGAGTTTTATAACATTCTATTAAGTAGAACTTGAAATATTTCCAAAAATATGCAAATTTTGACATAAAATACTCCAGCTTTGTTGATCTAACCGAACACGTGAGCATGCTTTTTTATACATTTAAGCGTTTATAATGGTACATATTTTGGGTTTTCTGTACTTATTAAATGTAAGACGTTACTTTAAATTCGTTTTCGGGACTAAACGATGAACATACAGCATTTTATTAGCATTTTAGTGACCTTGGACAGGTGCAAGAAATTGTGCATTTTTTCGATGTAGGGGTATGTGATACGAATGCCTATAAAATTCAAACAAGATCGCTGATCATCCATTTTTATTTCATTTTTCAATTGGTAATAACATGTAATTTCAACATACAAAATATAAATAAATTCTATCATTGGGAAAAAATTAGGAAACTGGAGCATTCCCCCTTAATATCTGTTGTGGCGGATGACGCCAAAAGATGTACAAAGTGTTTGGTATCTAATGATGGGTTGTTAGCCTTAACCCTTTCCCAAACAACACCTTTTTAATGGTAGTCCAATTTGAGAGCCGATGCAGATAACAAAAGGGATGTTGTAAAGATAGGATTTGTAAATAAATACAACACAGAAAATATTGAGACAAAAGGAGAAACTGCTGGTTATCAGCAGTTTCTTCTTTTGTTTCAATGTTTTCCCAATCCTTTTCTATTAAGGACGTCAAAACCAGGTCTTGTTTGGAAAAGGGTTAAACACAAGCAATGATCAGGAATTAAACATGACCTTCTTATACATTCACATTTTTATAGTCTTTGGAAGAGAGAATGTCTGCTTTAAAAAGATTCATCGAAGAACCTTTAAAATAGTATTGCACCACAAATAATAAGCAATTAATTTTAATTACTTTCATTTAAAATTCCGTTTTAGTGTTGATAGCCAATGGAAATGTTTGGTTAGTTGTCGAAATGTTTCTCTCGAGTTAAACAAATACCATTTTGACCGATCGTACCTTAATGTGACATTTCAGAATTTTTTGTCATAAATTTTACTTTTATTTTTATCTGAAAGGGCATATTTCCTTCTGAAAATTCTGAAAATTTCAAGCCAAAATATTGCGCCGTTTACAAGAAATTTATATTTTTGTGTTAAAATTGAACAAATTGTTGCGGACAACAGTTCGGATTTATATGCAATTTATCGATTATGTCTCAACTTTAAATGCGTGTTTCTCGCTTACTGGCAACAACTTAAAAAACTAATAGTATTTATACTCATTAGAATAACCAATCTTGGCATCAAGACATACTTTAAAAAATGAAATTAGAATGAAATGTCCCTTTAAAGAAAATGATAAGAAAACATTGAGACAAAAGAATATGCTCATAATCAGCATTTCCTCCTTTTATGTCAATATTTTATGTGTTGTACTGAGCACAACAATATCTTTGTCAGCATGCGTTATGTGGTTTATAAAAACTTTTCATCATTTGTTCGTTAAATTCTTGATGTTTTCGAAAGGGGTAAATCGATATTTGCAAATATACAATACAGTATTTCAATACAGAAGTTATGGTATAATAGACCACCCTTATTTTTTCTATTTCAAAATTGAATGATTACGACATTGCCCGAAACATGTCGACATCAAGCGAATCTCTAAATATTCTTAATACAGGTAATCTACCACAACAGAACATTCTGTTTACAGTTAAAGAGATAATACTGATAGCAGTAGGGAACAAGGGTGCGTGCTATTTTAGAATACCATTCGAGACCGAATCTGGAAAAGGGGTCTTTATTGTATTCTATAGAACCATGTTTTAAGCTTAGTCTACGATTAAAAATATATTTCTAATAAGAATGAATTCTTCAAACTTACATAAAATGTATTCTATTGCTAATGAAGATGATATTACAGAATGATTAGAATCATATGCATCATACTCATAGGCAGATCGGCCCCCGGTTTCTAAAAAAAACTTTACTATATAATCATTGAGTTCATGTTCAACATCAATTGAATACCATTCAATGTTTGATTGGTATTCAATTGAAGTCAACGTGGATTTCGTGTGATTTTAGCACGGTGCTCAGATTTGAGTCTGAGAATGTTCTTAAGTTTTTTCGGAGAAACCGGGCCCTGGATCCATGGTGCTCTCAAATGCATTTAAGAAAACTTTTTTTTCCGGGGCGCGGCATATACATTGAATATTCAATAATAAATTCTAGTTTTCGTTGCAAATTTCAGACTAACAATTCTACATTGGTGGATCGCTAATAGAAATAATGTTGACTATATTAGAATTAAAAGTGTCTCTTTCTAAGCTAAAAGTCGTTTAAGGAAGCACAAAATTCTGAGATATTTTAAATAATGATACACTCGAGAGGGCAAAAGTGTGTGTTTTCGTGAATTATGTTAGACGTTTAGTGCAGTTTTAATCCATTCCAAACGACAAAATTGTAAACTGCTCCCACTTCAAAGATGAAGCTGGCGATAATATGAGGTTATTTAACATGTCTTTGTACAATACTGAATTCTATTGGATGAATACTTTGCAGAACGAGGCTATATTTGGACGAGCCGATAGGCGAGTCTAAATATAGACTTGTTCTGCAAAGTATGGATCCAATAGAATTCGGTATTGTACAAAGACATGTTAAATGACCTCTTTATTTCACATCATTTTTTTCACACAAAACATAACAAAGATTAATTTTGTATAAAAATTAAGATCTAGATCTGATTACTTTTAAATAGAATTCCAACGTGAAATAAAAAAGGAAGAAAAACAACATAGGCCTATGTCATGAAAAAATGTAGGCTACATGTATATTTCTAACACTGTGAAATATACATGGCATCTGACATTTAATCTATTTTTATCGATTTATGTTTGTCTCAAAAGATTGAATAGACCGTCATATGATAGTGTGAAATGTACATGAAATTTGTCATATAAACTATCTATCATGTCATGCGTAGATCTAAATCAACAATGAAAACATTGACAGAAAAGGAGAAATTGCTGATAAACGGCAAATCTCCTTTTCTCTTAGAACTTTTTTGTCAAGCCTTTTAATGGATATCAAATTCAGGTCTTGTTTGGGAAAGGGTTAAGTGTGATTTGTATCATTGCTGCAAATTAAATGCGCTACAATTCATAACTGTTTTGAAATGAAAATAATCTCTTTCGTGATGTTTAAAATCATTTTCTCCTTTTGCCTTAATGTATTCACAATGTGTTTTTTCAATCACAGAATCAAAGCTATGATTGTCTTGTTTAGGACAGTGAATTCAAAATATCATGTTGAAACAAACATTCAACTCTAAAGCACAATTTTGCTTTTGAAGACGAGAACTCTACTAAGGGAGATTACTCTTCGATGCGAATATGGATATTTTGTATCGCAGCCTCGATTTGGGAAAAAATCCATATTTGTACGGTTCAATCGATATTTGTAGGGTTCAAATGAGTGCAATGCATATTTGGACGGTTCAACCGGTGCATCGTACAATATCGATCTAGCCGCTTTGGAATATCGAGAATCCCGTGCGTCCACGCAATTATCTCGTGCGTGCAATACGGCTCTAGGTATTGTATACTCACGTGGTACGAATGGGGTGATTTGATTGGTCTACTACTTTCGGGTGTGAAATAAATTCAAGTAATGGAACTTTCTCGGTTAAAATATAGTCTAAGAAGTGAAGAATTTGCTTGCCACAAGCAATTTCTTCATTTTCCCAAACATTTTTCAAAAAACCTGCTTTTCAACGAAAACCCCGTAAAAGTAGCTTTAAAAAGCTGCAGTTACGATATTTTTGTTGAAAGGCGACCGCCTGAAATTGTTCAAAGCTTTTTTCGACATCAATTCAGTGGTCTGCACAAGCTTCTATTTGGCTTCCCTTATATACATGTAAAATCATCGTTGGTGTTATTGCAAAATCTCGTAACTCCAGCTTTAATTTAGCTGGAGTTACGATATTTTGCAATAATACCGATGTATTGTCGTTTGGGAAAGGATTAAGGATCCGTTAATTCAACATGACAACAGTTGTCTCCCCGTAAGTGACCCTATTGCGGGACCGCAAGTGTTGTGAGCGCTATGTGTGACATTCTGTGTGGCTTTACTAATCTCTCGATTTCGGGAGAGTATACGGTATTTATTATTGTGTGATATTCAAAAGAGGATTACATAATGCCGACTGTTATGGTCGTAAAAGGTAAGACTTTAATTTTCTTTTATGTAGAGAGATAAGAAGGTGTATAGCTCATGACAAATGATCTGGCAGAGCATATCCTAGATATGCTCTGCCAGGTCATTTATCATGAGCTATAATGGATTTTCAAACGCTCAAAATTACCACTTTCATGGGTTTTTGAGCATAAACTATGTTTCGGGTATGCATTTGAGCCATATGGTTTTGGATTGAAATACACCAGATATAATATCATTTTCAAGTTTTCCTAATGACACTTGAGTTGGTCTTTTTGTGATATTTATTAGGTCTACCTATCTGCTATGTTTCTCTCTTTTTTGGAAGGGGGTGGTGGGTTGTTCCACGGGCCAAACATATCATTACCACATTGCTGTTGTCTATTTTTGTGGGAACCAGCAGATCCCACGGGGACTATAGAAGCGTTAGATTGAATGATTTTTTATCTCTGATACATTTGTCGTTTTCGAAAGAATTAATCCTTTCATAAATAGTGAAAGTTACGCCCAGTCCAATTGCAAAGGAACTGCAGATGTCAAAGTTGATGTTGATAAAATTAATACAGAATCTTTATATTTTGAAGCAGAGGAAAATATTGAGACAGGTTATCAGCATTTGTTTGTTTTGTTCCAATGTTTTCCAGTGTCATTTTAATAGGGACGGAAAAACGAAGTCTTGGTTGGAAAAGGGTAAATGGAGAAGCACTGTACGAGAGGTCAGGATCACGTGGTCTTAACCCTTTCCCAAACGGCAAAAGTTTAGGGTGATCCACTTCAAAAACAGCAGCAAATGACAAAATGAATGTTATTAAAGATAGGATCTGTGTAAAATATGGCATAGAAAATATTGAGACAAAAGCAGAAACTGATGGTCATCAACAGTTTCTTCTTTTGTTTCAATGTTCTCCCAAGCGTTTTCTAATAGGGATGTCAAAACCAGGCCCGGTTTCTCGAAAAAAAACTTACGTACAATCTCATGCTCAAATTTGAGCACCGTGCTCAAATCGCACGAAATCTACTTGAACTTCAATCGAATACCCTTCAACGTTGGAGAGTATCCCTTTGAAGTTTAGCATGTTCTCATGAGAATATACTTAAGTTTTTTCGAGAAACCGGGGCCTCGTCTTGTTTGGGAAAGGGTTAATTGAAGCGTGTCACGATATATCTTCATCTTAACGCACCCTTTCCATTGATCTGAGACCTAAAAACGACGTTTAATATCAAAATAATTGGTGATCCTATTTATTTGAATATTTTCCCGTTTCAGTTTTTGTTCTCTTTTTGTTCCACGTCCATCTTCGCAAGCCAAGGGTGACATCTACGACGTAACGTCGTTTCTGTATTCACCCTTGGCGTATTTAGTCCGATTTTCTTGGTCTCCTGGAAAGCGTTTTCATTGGTTCCAGCGATGTCTCCCTGGAACCAATCAAATTGTCGACTGTTACATTTGTTATAATTACCCAAATCATGACAACGGGCGGGAAAGAGCTTTGCATTTGCAACTCAAAAACGCGAAGATGGGCGATTTTTTCTAACAATTTCACTGCAATAGACAGGAATTCCCTAACTTTAATCGACGAATTATTATACTTTTGACAATTTGACCAAAAAAGCAACTAACTTTTACATAATCCGCATGACGTATGACGCGAAAGACAACGCGCGTTAATGACGCCATCAATAATGGACGTAAACAACCAGCAGAACAACCGCTAGGCGGCGCTTCGCGATTTCAAGAAAATCGGACTTAATCCGCTAAGGGTGAATACAAACGTAGGTG
Source organism: Fragum sueziense (assembly GCA_963680895.1). Taxonomy (NCBI): domain Eukaryota; kingdom Metazoa; phylum Mollusca; class Bivalvia; order Cardiida; family Cardiidae; genus Fragum; species Fragum sueziense. The sequence continues at coordinate 7,601,788 of OY804598.1, forward strand.
GGTTCAACCTTGGCTAGCGAAGATGTTCCATGACATACCAATGAAACATTTTCTGGCACAGTTAGCTTCGAACGTGAGTTAAAGGTCACGTGACTTTAATTGAAACTTGGCACGATATATTTTGGTATTTGCGGATCCGATTCATTGAGCTAGAATAAAGTTGTTTAACCCTTTCCCAAACAAGACCTGGTTTTGAGGTCCCTAATAGAAAAGGCTTGGGAAAACATTGAAACAAAAGAAGAAACTGCTGATAACCATCAGTTTCTCCTTTTGTCTAAATATTTTCCAATATGCCATATTGTACACAAATTATATCTTTAATAACTTCCATTTTGTCATTTGTGGTAGTTTTTGAAGTGGATTACCCTAAAATTTTGCCGTTTGGGAAAAGGTTAATTAATATTAAACTACGAGGGGGGTTCATTCAAGATTTCCCCTGACCTATTTTCAGTTGAGGTAGGAAGTTGAAATTGTACACATACGTATCCGTATACCTCTATAGGTCACATGAAAAATTGTAGCTCTGAAATGTAATTTGTGTCTCATTTCTGAGTGCTGAAGTTAAGTAAGGTAGCGTGATGGAGCAAGCAGTCATCAGATTCCTGTATTTGAAAGGTCACACTCTAAAGGAGGAATTTGATGCCATGAAAGAAGTTTGTGGGGATGATGTCCCATCATATGACTTTGTCAAACACTGGTATACTCAGTTTAAGTGTGGACGTAAGTCTGTGGAAACAGCCCAAATCCTGGGCGCCTACAGTCTGTCATTGATGATTCCACCATAAAGTCAATACAAGGTTTCGGGCACAATCTACGGTGTTCAACAGGGCGGGTCTCCAAAACTGCATTAAACGATGGCAGAAGTATGTCTCTCTGGCTAGAGGCCATGCAGAGAAAGATTATTATTTGTGCCAAGTTTCAATTCACTATACTTAATGGAAGTAGGTAAGGAAACTCTTTAATGAACGCCCCTCGTAATTGACTATGCTCACAGACTTTTTCCCAATCACAAAATGATGAAATACCAAACAGACATTGAGGAACGATGTTGGTCTAGACCAAAGGTCAGTTTGATCAGAACTATTGAACTTCGTGTCTTGAAGAGGCTCTTATAGAACAACATGGATCTAGATCAGCCTGTTCAGCCTTTTTTGCAACAACGTTGCCCATTAAAAAATAACAGCCCCTTTTCCAGATCTTGGCTTTATGCTATAATAAATGGGTATCGGTTATCCGCTTCATTTACTGATAACACAGGAACGTTAATTCATACCAAAATGTTTAAATACTAATATTTTTTAAAGCTTGTCTCCTTATCTTTTTTATTTCGTTGTGTTTTGTGGTTCCTTTACCATCAAATACTATAAAAAGTAGGAAATGTGGCTATGATGAAAAGGATAATGAAAAGCGAAGAGGAACAAATTGCCAGCTTGTTGGAAATAATTTCTCGTGCAATATGCATTTTCAAGTCCATTATGTCTTTTTAACAACATATTGTCAATCGTGATTGAATAACAGAAAGCTAGTTTTCTGTAAAAATTGAATAAACTGTCAACTTGAAATATTGTTGGAAATTTTAGCGTGACAAAATCTCGTTTATCATACTCTTTTCATCCCATCACGTGCCACAAGGATCAATTGATTCATAGTAAGGGGAGAATTTTGCCTTTTACTAGTCTTTCTCGTTTAGATTACGGAATTTCCTGAATAATTGTAATTTAATCACTGCTTTTCAGCCTTTCATACAAACCCATTGAAACTACAACAAAAAAACAGCTATAGTTATATGCTTGAACTTTCAATTCTCTAAGAACAGCAGCTCTAAGGGCAAATACGTGTATTTTTCTATGTATACTATCGAGGTATGTCTATACCTTCAAAGGTTTTTATACCAAGAATAAATAGGCGTACATTCAAAACACTTTATGGAGATAATATGTTACAAAGGACAAAAGTTTGTCGGAAATATTGTATCCAATTGTTTGTTTATTGATAATTTTCTCCTAACATGCAATTCTGTTTGTCATATCAGATCGGTAAACGGCGCCTGTTTAATAGATTAGGGCTTCTTCTCGTCTAGTGTTAACCATGTTTTGTTGTGTTCCCATGGGATTTTTAAACATAATGTCTCATTTTCGGGATATTGTAGTAGAATGCTTCGGAAAACTGTTTTTGACGACTTCTACATTGAAGAAACGAGCCCTTTAAAACGCCTATATGAAAACTCATTTACATACTTCCAAAGTAATGCCTGAAATATTTAGATTATCTCCATATCATATCATAGCTTAGATAATATAGCAAGTGTTGGGCTGAAAAGCATTAAGGGACCCTTTTCCTGATCCCAGGTCATGATATGGATGTCCCATTGACGTTCATTTTACAAAATCTGGTATGGCGGATCCAATGGTCAATAGCTCCATTTAAGTGAGCAGGTATACGTTTTCTTTTCTGAGTATTTGTGGATTACACTCTATTCACATATAATGTAAACCTGCGCTGAAGATCTCCAAAGACGGTATAAACTGCTTTGATTATGAAATCTTCAGTTTGGTTCGTAAAAGTCGTGCCATGGCTGTCTTATCTGTTACTCTGGTGATGGGTCAGTTTTGTGTATGATAAACACCGACTCCACAGCTCCGCAAATTCGTTCTATTTGGTGGTAATAAATAGTCATTTGCCTTATAAATAATCTTGATATGAAAAGAGACAACATACGAGTTGAACCAATGAACTGTAAAGCTAGTACAGTTCTTTATATATATTAACTAAATCGTCCTTTTGCATCAAAACGTGCGATTGTGTTGTGCAAATATAAGTTTTAAATTTCTATATATCACTGCTTGTCAACGAAACCCTCGTATCTACAGCTCTAAAAAAGTTGTAGTCATGAGGTTTTTGTTAAATGGCGACGATAGAGTATTAAAATGCATGAACTTTATTCAATACAAACACTTGTTTTTGTTCCACACGGCATAGGCAATAAATATCGAGAAAATGGACAAATTTCATTCTGGTCAACTGGGCGACAGGTCAATGGAATTACGCAGTAGCTGTTCAATGTCTGTTTTGATAACAATCTAATTACAAACAGAGGGAAATTGACCCGTAGAATGGCCTGGCCATAGTGTTGCTTTGGAAAATAACAACCAGAAAGATGTCATGTAACAAATACAATGTATAGAGTTGAGTCTTGTAGAAAATGTATGCCGATAGATCAAAGAGCATGTCGGTTTGCACAATGTTTTGAGTCGAGATCTGGAAAAGCCCTTTACTGCAGATTACACATACATTCTGATCAAGATCCATGCGTTTCCCCAAAATTTCTTCATAGCATGTTGCAGTTCTTGGATATCAGTAAGGATTAAATGATTAAAGGCGCTTTAGCCTTATAAATGATTGCGCGGTATGTTATATTTTCACTAAATGATTTTCTTTGCTTTGTCTATTGATTTGAATGCTGTTTAAAAGGGCAGTGTCGCTGTATGACAGAGAACCGACCAAAGACCAAAATATTCCACCAGGGACCAGAATTTTCTAATTGCGATGTCTCTTAATGTCCTGTGTTTTCGCACATAAAATGATGTCTTTGTGACCTTGCGGTCAACAAGGTCAAGTAAAGGTCAAGATTTGATTACTCGTCAGGTATCTTCTATTACAATCTAATTGTTTGTTATACTGTTCCGAACCAAAAGTAGCTTAATCTGGACTCAGTGTCTATGGGTCGACATTATTTGCTTTTTTTCTTTAACTCTTTCCCGAAAAAGTTATAGTTTTAACGTCTCTAATAGATCATTGGAAAATATACAAACAGAGGAAATGCTGGTAACCAGCATTTTCTTCTTTTGCCTCATTATCTTTCTTGGCTTTATTGTTAATCAATCCAATTTCTATCACTCAGAATCCGATTTGTCGTCTTCCGCAGCTTTGTAATCAAGCCACACCAAAATTTAGTCGTTTGGGAAATGGTTTAACAGATGGATAAACTGAATGACGTCCATCAACTATACTCGATAACCATAGACTACCTGTCGACAACAGGCAATTTTCCAGATAGAAGCTGACATCAGATCGCAGTCTATAATGCACAAAGTACATGACTGATAGATATGACCAATACATGTATAGTATATTTCTTTTACATTCAAATACCAAAGTAAGCAAAATGTATTACACTTTCGAATCTGAACTCGAGAATAAAATTTCGTGTAACGTTTTTTTCTGTTATCAGCGGAAGGTTAGCCGACTTTATTCCATTTAAGACCGCAACAGACGACAGACACGTTCGACAGACGGAAAACGTAAACTTATACAATAAATACCAATTAAGCAAGATAATTCTTTAGTAACGTCGAACCAAGGAGTAAAAAAGGCAACATCTTGACGATCCCTTTTCTGTCACATTCTGTTAATCTTTGCACAAACTTTCCTCTTTTTTTTTTCTTGTTTTTATATAATCTTAAAATTGGAACTTTTGTTTGTGAAAAGAATGACCCTTTCACATATAACACCTTGTTTTAACTTTCGTAATAGAAAAGGTTTGGGAAAACTTTTAGGCAAAAGAAGCCACTGTTGACAAGCACCCTTTTCTCCTTTTGTTTCAATGTTTTCTATGCTAAATTAACCATACTCAAATCTAATTTGGTCGACATTAATTTTGTCCGTAGTCTTCATATTGGGACAATCGCTAGATGTTTACAATGAATGGAAGAGGACCAAGTTATTTCCTTGCTCCGTTGAGCGGTAGAAGGGTAGCCCAAGATTCCATTTGTGTCTTACAGCTTTCTCTTGCTATGTCGATATCGGATAAGTCGAATTTATGCTTAAGTCGAAAATGAAAATCTGGTTCCGAGAAAACAGAACTAAATCGGATGAGTCGAACTCTGGAATGGTAAAATGACGTTCTCTACGACATCGACACGAGGAGTTTCATCTGTACATGGTACACGATGTATAATCACCTGACTTAGAATTTCCAATAATCTTCAATAACTTTGTCAATACTTGACCAATTTGAATTCGGTTTGAAGCAGAGAATGTGGAAAAATGTCAGGAATAATATGGTCGTTGTTTTTTTCCTTAAAAATCAACTGATAAAAATGTTATTGAAGATAAACCAAAATTTTGGTTTATCTTCAATAACGTTGTTATCAGTTGATTTTTCAAAAATCAACCACGTCTATCTAATGCGTGACGTCTGTCCACATTCTATGCTTCAAACCGAATTCAAATCGGTCCCGTATTAACAAAGTTATTGAAGATATTCAGTAATTATTGCATCACGTGATTATCCACCGTGATGGTATGTCGGGAAATAAACATATAGATGGATTATTTCAGGGCTAAGGCGTTTCTTCGGTCTGGTAACTGTCTGTCTCGAAGCCCCCTTTTCTATCAGTGGCGGCGACGGGTCAATTGAAACTGATTATTATTTGCTGCTACAGACCCGTTTAGATTATACGCTGTCTGCTTCTCTCTGGATATAACCTTTACCAAGTTGTATACCAGAAAACGTTTAGGGAATATGGAATTTTTAGCAAAGAAATATATGATGACAAGTGAGAAAATCCTTGGATCATTTGATGGGTTTACTTTCTACCATTTTGCAGAGCCTTACAGCCATGATTTGTTTGGAAAAGGGTTACCTCTACGATTTTCTGTCAGGGGGTAGACATTATAGATCTTGCAATGAGGTATACAAACGGTGTCTGGACTCTAAGCCTTCCACGACCCCAATCTCGTAATAGAAAATAACATTGGAAATCATTACTTTATGCAATTTCTGCATATTTTCTTAGAACCTTTTATCAAAAAATTGCGGCTTTAGATATCGGGCAGAAAATTATATACTGATTTTGTTTGATGTTTTGGGTTTGGACTGTCTTAGGTCCCACATCATTTGTCCCTCTTGTACTTTTACTTTTCAAACACATCAATATCATCACGATAAAATATTTGAATTTAGATGTGCTTCGGCGAAAAAATGCATGTTTTGAAAGATAATATCTATGTACAGTTAATCACCATTTCCTCTTTTTGCATCACTTTGCAAACACAACATCCAAAGTCAAAGACAAAATAAACGCAAAAAACAGGAAAGCTTGTGCAAAGATTAACAGAACGTGACAGAAAAGGGATTGTCAAGACATTGCCTTTTTTGCTCCTTGGTTCGACGTTACTAAAGAATTATGTTGCTTAATTGGTATTTATTGTATTAGTTTACGTTTTCCGTCTGTCGAGCGTGTCTGTCGTCTGTTACAGTCTTTAATGCAATATAGTCGGCTAGCCTTCCGCTGATAACAGAAAAAGAAATGCTCTACAAAACTTTATTCTCGGATTCATATTCGGATTTTTCAGAGTCTTCTCCCAGAAAGTTTCTAATGGAATGTGATGTCAACAACTTTTGGAAAGGTTGTATATATACAGATAGATACCTTATGGTTTGCTTCGTTCGCATTTACATAACAAATAACTCAACTCAACTCAACTCAATAAACTTTAATTCAGACTTGAACGATGGTCGTTCCTCGTCATAAACACATATTTACAACATATTTACAACATACAAAGACAAAATGTTACATATATACAGGAGAGTAATTTATAATGAAAAATAGTAGAAAAATGTTAAGGAAAAAGGAGAGAAAAATCTATGCGGAAGTTGCTTAAAATTATTGTTGGTTTATCAACAGGTTATTCTTTCTAATTTCAAAACTTTCATTGCAGAAAAGGGCTAATTTATTTAATGTTTTCTTATCATTATTATTAAGTAATTCGACCAATTTAAAGACACTAGGACTTCTAAAATAGTATTTATCAATATACTTTTTTCTTAGATTAGTGTAAAATGGACAAAATAGAATAAAATGGAATTCATCTTCAACTTCGTTTAGATCGCACATGTTACAAATTCTTCCATTTCGTGGAATGTTCCTATGTCTTCCATTTTCAATATTAAGCATGTGGGAAGAAAGCCTTATTTTAGCGAGAGTGTTTCTTAGTTTTGGAATGTTCATATGCCGAAGATATGGTGAAATTTCAAAATTTGGCTTCAATGCTTTGTATAAAGTTAAAGAAGTTTTTATTTCTTTATCTCTGTGCCAATCATTGATGAAATAGTCCTTGGGCCAGGACCAGGAAAATGGGGTAAGTATTACCAGAAAAAAGGACAAAAGGACACCTATATATATTTGTAGATATACATCTGACGGATGTTTTTCAGTGATGATATCCGACATGAAGAGTAGCTAAATATGTTTTACCCTTACCTTTATATAGGTACCCTTCACGATGTGAATGACAATCTGGTTTGGGGTAAGGGAAAGGGAAAAATTAATAAAAAATATCAAATGAATGTATAAATCTATTTATTTGAATCCATACGTATAAGCATGTATTTCACTACTTATAAATCGTGATTTTTTAAATTATGTAATTATTATGACGTCATTACTCCTCTTCAAAATATGCTTTATGTGTAATCAAGTATAAGAATTGGCCGAAATATTCGAAAAAGTATTTTTCTATAATTATCACTTATTTCTAATGCAAGAAGACATAGTTTTTCATAAAGTACATTATCTTAGAAACATTTTGAGCATTGTTTGCACTCTGGCCGTCAAAGCTTTTGGCTGTAACCCTTATCTTAAACCCTTAACCCTATCATTTTTGCATTCAAATTTATAACACTTATTTTGTCATATTTCCATTGAATATTTACCTACAGGTGTCAAAATGGTATTAAATGAAAGCTTATGACTCGCTCTTTTGTTTGTAGTTATCTTATTCAAATTATCTCATTTGCATATTCATGAATATTAATGATTTCCCTTAAAAAATGCATTTTTGGCGACAATTTTGATAAATACTTTCCAAAACAAGGCGTTTCTTTTCAAGGGGAATTTTGAAAACATGATTTTTCTTAAAGAACATTTTATTAGTAACATTTTGAGCCTTGTTTACACTCTGGCGGTTGGAGCTTTTTGTCGTAACCCTTATCTAAACCCTTAGCCCCATCAAATTACTTACGTAAATTTTGAAAATGAATTCGGCCATATCTTAATTGAATATTTGCACACATGTGTCAGAATGATATCAAATGAAAGCTTATGAATAATTCTTTCATTTTAGTTATGTTATGCAAATTAGCTCATTTGCATATTCAAGAATTTTCCTAAAATTGCGATTTTCTACGGAAATTTGGTAAATACTTTCCAAAACGAGGCATTTTTGTGCAGGGGAATTACGTAAACATATTAAATCGTAAAGAAAATTAATATATCAATCATTTTGAGCGATGTTTGTACTTATAATTTGGCCGTAGGGGCTTTGGGTCATAAACCTTATCTAAACCCTTAACCCTATAAAATTGTTCAGTCATTTCAAAACGTTTTTGGTCATGTCCTGGTTGAATATTGACCTACAGATGTAAGAATGGTATCAAATGAAAGTTTATGACTTGCTCAATAATTTACCATAAATTCTATGCAAATTACCTTATTTGCATATTCTTGAATATTAATGACACTACTTAAAACTGTGACCCTTTTTGCGAATTAGGTTTTTGTTTGGTAAAAATGTCATATCTCTGTTTTACTAACGCCATTACTCTAAAACTTTGCACATACCTCTATGACCATGGTACCAACCTCAAGACAGATATCTATTGCTCTAGCATTTAATGTCGAGCAATTTTTTACCTTATTGTTGCATAGAAATTCTTCATCAAACTTTAATGAGCATCTTTCAAACATCTGTCACAAATAAGTTTGTTTCTGTCATAACTATTGCTTTCAAACTTGGCATTTGCTCTTGCTTCTAAGATCAGCATCTGTTATGTTATCTAGTAACAGTTAATGTTCATTCGTTTGGCATATTCACTCATTTTCATGCAAGATTCAATCATCTTTTAGCATCCGTAATTTTGCATCTTACTGTAAATCTGCTTAAATATAAAGGCTAAACAACCCTTTTGAACGTAAAATAATACACCCTAAATCCAATATCAAATAAAATATAATGTCCCTAAAGTTTAGGAAAACACTGATACAGTAAACTGAATACATTATTATAAATAATTGTTAAATATTTTAACACTCTCTTTGCACAATTTACACTAATGATTGAATGATTATGATGATGAACAGAACTGATTAGATGGTTCAAATGATCTCGTTTGATACTTTTAGAATTCAAAGTAGAATCAAAACACATGGATTAACAAAAAGGGCAACTGCAATATTGAAAGTTTTTTGACATCGTTTAAAATTAAGGTTGTAGGTCGTATACATGTATAGCAGATTCTTTAGGGGATAGCTAGATCTATGACAAAAGGTATAAATTTTGCAATTATAGTGTTTTCATTATCATAATACAGCGTTCTTTGGATGATATGTGCACTTCCAAGGAGTATGATCTTCTGCAGTTCCTCGAAAACTGGTGCACCAGGGATTTGTTTGAATATTTTGTCAAGTCCCTTCTTAATGACACCAAGTGCACCTACATCGACTTGTACAGTTGTCGTCTCCATACCCCACATTCTGGCTACTTCTATCTCAATGTCTTTGTATTTTGATAGTTTCTCAAGTGCCTGGACGGAGATATTTCTTTCGGAAGGAACCGTCATGTCAATCATGATGAACGTCTTGTCCTATTTGTTCTTGATGATTTCTGGTCTGGTAGCCTTGATCTCTGTACCAGTATTCACTGACATGTCCCTCTATGACAGTTTTTGGTTGACGTTCATACAATTTTTTGTTTGCTGGGAGTCCAAATTGCTTGCAGATTTTCCAATGAATGTACGCTGCTGCCTTGTCATGTCTTTGAATGTACTATGTTGCCACTAATGTTAGACAGCCTGAGACAATTTCATCATATTGGTTGCATATTCTACACTTTGGATCTGTACCATCTTTGATGATTTTGTTGTGATATGCTCTTGTAGCCAAACTCTGATCTTGTGCTGCCATCACCATTCCCTCTGTTTCTGCATTGAGACCTGCACTAGAGAGCCACTTATGTGTCTGATCTTGGTCAACATCTGGTTTGTCAAACCTTACGGGTATTGCCCACGTATTGGTTTGGCTTTCCATGTTTGTGTCATCCTCTTTTGGGCATTTGCCTTTGTCCGTCTTGTTCTTTTGGCATACTCTGTGACGGATTCTTCTCCATTTCTTGTCGTTTGTGCAATGTTCAGTTCTTGAATGAATGTTCTGGTTTTCTCTGAGATTGAGTAAAGTTTCTTGTTACGTTCATGTTCCCGGATCAGATGTAGCAGATTGTCTTGTGTTGTCTCCAAATACGTGTTTATGCCATCTCAATCTATTAGAGGCCCCTACCACCGATCTTTCGTGGTAGGTACAATCTTTCAACGCCAACCTTTGGGTGGTACATTCTTTCTGTTGTTAGTAACTGTCTGGTCATTGTGTCAAGTTTTCCTCTTTTCTTGCATTTGCCAGTTTATGGCTTCAATCTTATCTGCAGCTTTGCCTTAACTCTTCTGTAATACTCTTTTCTGATCTTTTCCCTCTTTGCTGCATGTTGAATTCCGTCACCTTCATTAACACAAGGTATTTGTATTTAGCGTCTTGGTCTAGTTTCTTGATGATGTTGTCTCTTTCTAGCTGTATGTCAGATGTTGATGTTAGTTTTCCTTTTTTGAAGGTGGCTTTTAGACAGTTGTCCAGTTCAAATTGCATACACATGTCATCACTAAAGACCTTTACTGTCTCGAGCAGTTGTTTTTGCTGGTGATCGTTCTTGGCAAAGGTCTTTAGGTCATCCATGAAGAAAAGATGGTTGATCTTCTTACCTTGGATTTCATATCCATGTCCAGTGTCATTCAGCATGGTACTGAGAGGGGCAAGAAACAAACAGAAGTGGAAGGGTGATAGTTATGCGACTTTGCATGCAGATGGTTAAGTCTTGAACTTCTTTGGCCTTGGTTTGAAACCTACCGGATGAGGACTCCCACAACGCCCATTTATTTGGGACCATAACCTTTGACCTAGTTACCCTGATCTTTGAGTTTGACCTACTTTTAAAAACTTAAACTTTAAAGGGCTTACAACAGGAATTTATCCTTAATCCCAAATGCTGTCAAAAAACACTGTATACTGAGTCCTCCGTCTCTTGTGTCCTTTTAGATCTACATGCAGTTTACCTATAATTGTCCATAATTTGCCAACGAAGTAATAATTAATTTATTTGTGTTATTTTACCTTTTGAATTACGGTATAAAACACACATCATATTTACATTGCAACTAGAAATGTCTCATTTCAGCAATCTAAACACGCAGGAGCATATTGTTTTACTCTTGTCTGTCTGTTTGTCTGTCCGTCCATCTGTCTGTATGAAAACTTAACACTGGCCTTTTCTCCAAAGATATTTGACATACAAAGCTATTATTTTGTAAGTAACCCTTTGAACAATGATATTTATCTGTTCGTGCAATATCAATATGACATAACTCGAGGTCATTCATTAACCCTTATCAATCCTTTACTCGAAAACTTAGCATAAAAACTTAGCATTGCCATTCCTTGGGCATTTGTGTTTCACGATCTTGTTATTAAAGTTTTTATTAATATTCATAAGCATACTAATTAGTTTTGTGTAAGAGATGTCTTAACAAAATAACATTTCAAAACTAAAATGTATGTTTTATTACTATAATAGTTTTAAAATGTTTTTTTTTCGATTAGTTGAAGCTAATGCTGAAACTTCTATAAGAAGACAGTTGCCATGGAAACAAGAAGGTTGTTAAATTTTGCTTATCCGGCACTTTGAAATGGAGCAACAGTCAGAATTCATTAATATGTTCAAGAAAATACAGAGGGTTTTCATTTTTGGCTTATGACATAATAATGCCATACTCAATATTGAAAAGCATGTAATTTGCTCGGCTTATTACCTCCCTTTATGGATATACCTTTTGTGATTTTTTCCATATACATGCTGTGTAGGACAAATTATTCAACATGAATTGTATTTCTATGCATCTGGTTTATATATGCAGTGTATGCTTAGTATAGAAAGCAGTAAAGCCACAATATTTTAAACATTTCAAAACCTTGCGCTGATTTTCAACTATCCAAACCCTATCAAATTTCAAATGCACATTCTGAGGTATAGCTACTCTGCAGAGTGGATATTATTGCATTTTTGTTCTTCCTTTGGATAGGTCTTTCAGTATATATTGGTGTCCCTTTGTCCATTTTAGTGGTAACTCCAACCATATCTGGCCCAAGGACTAAAAAGGTCAATCATTCGATTACGGAAAAATGGAATGAATACTTTTTTCATTAACCGAAGCGGGGAAGAGCCATACTTCATAGAACCCGTTTGTTTGTAACATTGATTTTACTTTTGCTAGCCAAGTATTACAATTTAAAAGATCAATTCTACACATGTCACTGATAATTGAATTAAGTATGCAATTCTTGCTCTTTTATGAAAAGAGTCTTAAAAAATATTTTACCGTTCTAACTTGCATATTAATTTTAAGTGGATATCGCCCGAATTCACCGTACAGTGCAGAATTGTTCGTTTGTAATTTAACATTTAAAAGTTTCTTTAAGAATTTTCTGTGGATTCTTTCTCAGCAATCTGTGTTTGTAAAAGACCAGACCGCGCATCCGTAACTTAATATAGACCCAACGAAGGAATCGAAAAGATCTAGCATGATATTAACTGGAATATATTTGTCTGGAATATATTTAACGAAAACGTGGTAACATATGTTTCAAATATACTGAAAGAACTAGTCTATCTTGTCTACATCCCTTCTCAAGTTTGAACATCCGCTTAGATTCATTGGATCTTGCAGGGGCGCATATATAAGTATTTAAAGGGACATTTCATTCAAATTTCAATTTTTTAAAAGTATGTCTTAATGCCAAGATTGGTTATTCTAATGAGTATAAATACTATTAGTTTTTTAAAGTTGTTGCCAATAAGCGAGAAACGCATTTAAAGTTGAGACATAATCGATAAATTGCATATAAATCTGAACTGTTGTCCACAACAATTTGTTCAATTTTAACACAAAAATAGAAATTTCTCGTAAACGGCGCAATATTTTGGCTTGAAATTTTCAGAATTTTCATAAGGAAATATGCTCTTTCAGATAAAATAAAAGAAAAATTAATGACAAAAAATTCTGAAATTCACTTTAAGGGGGAATGCTCCAGTTTTTCGGAACACTCGGTCTTTACTGTAGTAAATTAAATGTTTCGTACCAATATGTTTCGCTACCATATTTTCAATAATATAACACATCATTACAATTTACCATTTTCGAAGGTAAAGGTGTATTTATTATGCGAAACTGATTTCCTCAAGATGGAAATCGATTATTTAGAGCAAGACAGTCGTAAGTATGTATGCAGTTACCACTGTTTTGCGTCATTTTATTCATGTGTAGATGATAAAAATTGCTGTAATTCACTAATTAGTGCGCTGACCTATACATTTTCTTTTTGAATTATTACCAGGACATGTTGCTGTATACAATGAGGGAGTTTTATCAAATTCTATTATGTAGAACTTGATATATTTCCAAAAGTATGCAAATTTTGACATAAAACACTCCAGCTTCGTTGATCTAACCGAACATGTGAGCATGCTTTTTTTTATATATACATTTACACGTTTATAGTAGCACATATTTTGGGTTTTCTGTTCTTATTAAATGTAGGACGTTACTTTAAATCCAATTTCGGGACTAAACGGTGAATATACAGAATTTTGTTAGCATTTTAGTGACCTTGGACAGGTGCAAGAAATTGTGCATTTTTTCGATGTAGGGGTATGTGATACGAATGCCCATAAAATTCAAACAAGATCGCTGACCACCCATTTTTATCTTATTTTTCAATTGGAAATAACATGTAATTTCAACATACAAAATATAAATAAATTCTATAATTGGAAAAAAATAGGAAACTGGAGCATTCCCCCTTAAAACAACAATGACTATGAAATAAAAAGTCTTGCAGAAATGTTAAGAAGTTTGAGATAAATGGGTTTCACGACAGCAGATTTTCGAAATTCGGACAGTGTATATTTTCGTGTTCATTCTTTTAGAAAGAACAATCATAGATATGAAAAATTTGTTTATTAAAAAGTTATTTACAGGTTGTTTTCTCGTATAAAATATATCATAATCACCCAAAATGGAATGTTTCCTTCATGCAAAGCATACCTTACATATTGTAACGTAGGTTTCCATGTGATTGGATGTTTCAATACAAGTATAGCATATACTTGGTAAGAATGTTTTGCTTTATGAACAAAAATTAGCCCTTTTTCTTAAAAGAAACTTAATATTAATGAAATATCGAAAAGAATCGTGCAAGGACTAGATTTCATGATACGATCGAAATTTTGATTGATGTTCACGTTTTTATTTACAAAATTTAACCCTGTAGAGAATCAAAGTTTGGCCCTGGCGTTGAAGGATATAGCAAACGACATATATAGGAATTTGGAATTTGCATGCATGACTATGTTACTGTCGTCTCATAAAACGTATTTTAAGAAGTCATGTATGTTTCAACACTTATGTTTCGTTCAGTATCGGAACAAGTTTATAGTGATGTCTTGTTCAACGTACTTGTAGAGAAAAAATATTGAGAATTGAAATGGTATATATAGTGAAACACAGGAACTTTCTAAGGCTACATTATCTCTTATATACTGACCAAAAGTCCTAACCGGCCACTTTAAAAATGACTATAACTTTTTTAAAAGTTATTACATTTTAATGAAATTCAATTCAATATGTTAATTTTTAAGCATAATGCCCGTAGATTTCCATGATGGATAATCAATAATTGTCAAATTTTGATGTGTAATAAAGGAAAAGCTCAAAAAGCTCTAAATCTTAATAGAGCTCAAGATGCTACACTTTCAACAATTAAAAGTACACAAATCGTTAGCTGCAACCCAGACCAACAAAAAAATTGGAAAACATTGTCAATTTCATGTGACTTTTTGACTATAGAAGAAGCAGAAAGAATGGGAGGCATGGTAAAATGGAGTTTAAATTCAACCGGCCTAACATTTTATCTCAAAGTTCAAAGTTCAAATCTTTATTGGCAATTTTCGGCAAAGCATCTTGCCTTTTGCCATAACATAATAGTACATATGGCAAACTCATGTAAATAATACAATATGATGTAAATATTACAAAATATGAAACATGTTGTTAACAAAATATATGCATATAAACATATCGAATTAAACATATCAAATTAAATTCAGTACATGCTAAATTGGTGCATATAACAAAGAAGAACAATTTGGTTAAATTTTCGAATATAGTGCTAGTATTTTCAAATCTATGGGCTATGTATGCAAATTATCATTTAAGCATTGTTTTCTGTATTCTGTAGCGTGTTTAACAAAATTCATCAAATTATACAGTTTTTGTTTACTTGTGGTACTCATAATCGATTGAAATTTGTTTATTGTTGGCCATGTATTGTTTATATGGTATTTTTGTCTAAGGTGTTGGTATTTAGGACAACATAATAAGAAATGGTATTCGCTTTCTAATTTTATAGAGTTGCATAACGTACAAACTCTTTCGTTTATATTTTGTTGTAAATGCCTACCCTTTTCAATATTTAGTTCGTGTGATGATAGTCGAAATCTTGTAAAGTGTTTTTGTGTACGCACATTGTTTGATATGGTTAGATACGGTTCTAGTTCGAACTTGGTCTTAAGGTATAAAGTGCCTAATTAAAAACACCGCTTTCTAGCCATACGAAATGTATCAAATTACACACACTTGTAAATACACTTCACATAAGTTGATTCACCGTGCCAGATTTCAAGATTATGCTTCAAGAAGAAAATAATTTACAAATATCATTTTACTCTATATTCATATGCAAGGGAGGTAATTTTGGACATTTTTGTCAAATATTTCCATAAATATGCATCAATTCAAAATTCTAAACCGTACAAAATGCTTATATTTGTATTTGGAATGGAAATGTAACACAGTTTAGGAATTACCGGCACTTTTCAAATTTCGCCGCTGGCTTTTTGGTGCTAATTAGGCCCTTCTTACCTTAAAGAGCTTATAATAACGTAATTTACTAGATTCTTGAATGGTCGTATTCCACGATTGTATATATTGATCTCTTATTCCCTGGATTATTGAAGATTTGTAATTATTTACTTAGATTTTGTAGTAGGAAACCGTATCCTAATCGATTCATAAAGTCTGCTATTTTTGACGCCCACGTTTTATCATTTGTCGAATTAATTTGTTCAATAAACGTGTTATATATTAGGGAATTTCGTTTTGATACAATTTTTATCCAATAATTGATTGACCTTTCTTTTGCTATATTTGACAGTGGAAATCGACCAATTTCACCGTAAACGGCTGCATTTGGTGTTTGTTTGTTAACTCCTAATAAATATTTATAAAACTTAATTTGCAGTCTGTCTATATCATTATAACCGTAGATCCCCCATGTCTCTGCACCATAAAGTAATATAGGTGTAACCATTGTTTCAAAGACTTTGAGTTTTGTTTCTAGATCTAATTGTACGTTTTCGAATAGTGACAAAAGACTATGATATGCTTTATTTGCTTTCTCTATCAAAGATTTAATTGAGTGTCTCATATTACCTGTATAATGAAAATTTATACCAAGATAGCAAAAATTTGGAACTACC
The DNA here is from genome assembly GCA_963680895.1 of Fragum sueziense. NCBI lineage: Eukaryota > Metazoa > Mollusca > Bivalvia > Cardiida > Cardiidae > Fragum > Fragum sueziense. Next base: position 7,618,486 of record OY804598.1, read on the forward strand.
TCTAATTCTTGGTCATTTATAGTCCAACGGAAAGTGTTATTCGATTTCTTTTTCTCAAAAATACATATTTTTGTTTTGTTTACATTAACTTTCAAACCAGACTGTTCAGAATATTCGGCGATTTTGTTTAACCGTTGCTGTAACATTTCCGGAGACGTTGAAAAGAGTGCTATATCATCTGCGAATAAGAGCAAGTAAAAAGATAAGGCTTCTAAATCAGGTTCTGTCAAATTATCATTATGTAAATTCTCGCTTATGTCATTTATAAAGAATAAAGATAATATCGTAGATAAAGGATCGCCCTGCTTCAAACCGATCTTTACATCTAGGAATTCAGACAGAGTATCATTTGGTAAGCGTATACATGATTTCACGTCACTGTAAATAGATTTAAGCATATTCACCATTTTGCAGCTAACCCCCTGTTTGAGTAATTTATTCCATAATATGTGTCTATTTATCGAGTCGAATGCTTTTTCATAATCTATAAAAGCACAATATAATTTTCTCTTATTATGAAAAACCTTTTGTATAACAGAATGAAGTAAGAATATACAGTCAACAGTGCTACATTTATCACGGAATCCAAATTGTGAATCGTCAAGAAGATGTTCCTTTTCTGACCAATCATTGAGTCTATTTCGAAGTGTTAGAGAAAAAACTTTACCTAATATATTTACCAAAGTGATACATCTATAGTTGGCTGAATCCAATTGATCCCCCTTTTTATATATAGGCACGACTATACCTTTTAACCATAGCGTATGATATTGACCTGTTTCAAATATTTTGTTAAATATAGCAGTTAAATATCGAGCAAATATGCTCAAATATGCTCTGGTGTGGAAAAAAGATGCGACAAACTGATTTTTTACACATATTCTACATTTTGTAGCTCGCCATGAATCATCAGTCTATATTTAAAGCATTTTCGAAGAAAAACGTGTTTTAGATGTTGTCTTTAAGAACCGTTTTTCTGCATATATGGCCTTTTTCATTTTCTTTTACGGCCATATGCCGCGCACAATTGTCAAACATTTTCAATTTTTTTTCTTAGTCTATGTTGTAGCTAACGATCCATGAGACCAAAAACACTACATTGACAATATTCTGAGCTCTGTTTGAATTTAGAGGTTTTTGAGCTTTTTCTCCCGTTGCGCTTTTATTTCAATAAAAAAGCGGTAACTTTTCGCCAAAATCATCTGGAAAGTTGCTTAAAAACTCACATAGCAAATTTCATGAAAATCCAATCACCACAGAAAAAAATATCTTTGTTTTTTTAAGTGGCCGGTTAGAAGTTTTGACTAGTATATATATGGATAAAAGCATGGTAACGTTTGTTTCAATTTGATACGTGCAAATCAGATCAAGCAAATACACGGTACGGAAACTACAGAGACGGAGCCAACGGCTCTGCTATTCAAATCCTCTGGGGCGCTTCCGGCCATGTGTGGCTCTGTCTCTGGGAGCACGATTTTTGGACAAAAATAGGTGAGTGTTCAACTTTGTTGTTCAATAGTTTTCTTTTGGTGCTTAAAAGCGAAAAAACGGGAATGTCATGCTCCCCTAAAACCATTTATCTGTCTGTTATAATTCTGTGGGCTTCAAAGTCGGCAGGGTTTTCACAGGATCATTGTCGTCGTGAGTCGACCCTATGTGATTTTTCTTGTTTACATCATGTATTTATGTACATTCAAACGGTAAATAGCCAATTGTTGCTGCCAAAACATGTTACATGCTAATCGATGGATACTCTCGATTAGATATCCCTTTCCCATGTCACAAAACCTTAGAAATGATTGACAAAAATAGAATTTGAGCAATTTATATTGGTGACTCTGTCTCTGGCGGCTGGCTCTGTTTCTGTGCACTTTGTTAAAAAGTTCAATCCACCACAAAATTCGTGTGGAAGTAATATACCTAATTGACTCATACACTCAATAGATCATAATAGCATATGGCGAACGTTTCAGTCACTGATTAAATGCTTTTCCAAAACATGGGTAGATAGATCTCACTTAGGAGAAGTTCTGTGTACAAAAAGCGGTGGTGTATTTCATCACCTGTAGTGATAGATTTCTAATTTAGGACTGCTTAAATTCGAAATTATGAACACACATGCACCGATCCAGATGGGCGTCAGCCCCTTTTGAAAGAGAAATGTTTGGATCTACGCAAGGTTCTGCATGCGCAAAATGTTAATCATTGAAATATGTGAGAAAAAGGTGAATATGCTGGTTATCAGCCAATGTAGAAAAGAATCAAAATTTGCATATCAAATGTATCTTGAAGACATCTTAAATGTAGGTTCCATGCAAGATCAAACCAAAGACAAAGGACAATCATTTCCAACCAACAAAAAATCTACACTCTACTAAAACATCCAAAACAAGATTCTACTGGCATAGATACCCTAAAACAACACACCAAACTGTACACTAATGACAAAAAAACCACGAATTCTAAATGAACAATTCCAATCTGTTTCCATCCACAAATCACCCTTGTCACTTAAACGCGTAGATGAAATAATACGTTCACACACAATTTAAAACACCATTGATGCATGTACAGAAATTCACCACCACAGACCCAGCCCTCATAAATCCAGGCACACCATCGAAATATCTGAAAACAGGATCAACAAATTGCTAAAAAATCTGAATCTGCATAAAGCTGCTGGCCCTGATGAATAAAGACCAATTATACTAAGGAATTGTGCCAAGGAACTTGCGCCTATCATAACACAGCTGTATTAAGAAATCTCTTGAGACCAATTCTTTACCGAGCATTTGGAAAAAAGGCAAACGTCGCCCCTGTATTCAAAAATAGTCCAACCCAGCCAATTTTCGCCGGATCTCTCTCACTTGCATCTTATGCAAACAACTTGAACATATTAGTGCTTTCAGTATAACTAAACACTTCGACAAAACATATTCTGCGACTTACAGCACGGCTGTTGGGGAAAAATATACCGTCTGGCCCAACTCTTGGGCTTGTTAAATGATATCCTCCAGTTCATAAATGAGGATAAAGCCAAGATGACTTGATCCTATTACATTTTTAAAGAGCTTTTGATATGCATCATACCAGTTCCTTCAGGTGTGCCTCAGGGTTCGGTCTTAGGCCCCTACTATTCCTTATCTATATCAATGACCTCCATGAATATGTACAATGCTCTAAAGTACGTCTCTTTGGTGATGACACTATCATTTACATGCCACAAACTATCACATTCCATTCCAGTCTCTTACAACAGGATCTACTCAAGCTCGAGAGATGGGAATCAGACTGGGACATGTCTTTTAATCCTGCCAAAATGCCAAGTCATACAGTTTACCAAGAGAAATACACAATTACAGATACTGTTCTTTCTACATAATACACTACTTGAAACAGTCTCCTCAGCAAAATATTTAGGTGTTATAATCTCAAACGACTTATCATGGAATATTAACCGCTTGTCAGGCCCCAGCTCGAATACTGCGCTGCAGCATGGACTGCAGTCCACTCAACACTCGGGAACATTGATTAACCAGATTGAATATGTGCAGCGGGGAGCAGCTCGCTGGGCCATGCGATGCTATGGTCCCACATTCAGTGTCTCCGCTATGTTAGACAACCTCTGTTGGAGAAGATCAGATTTGAGCCGTATTGACTTACGGCTGGTTAGATTCTATAAAATTGTCAATGATAAAGTAGTCGTCCCTCTTCCTCAAAATATTGTCAAACCTGTCAGACCACTTAGAAATTCCCATATACTGGCATTCAAGCAACTACATACTAATATTTTCTTTTCTCGCAATGCATCAGACCAATGTCTTGTTTTGGAGAGATTAAATGGAAATATGTCGAATTACTTTGGTGCAAAATGTTTCTTCGTCAACACCTAATTTGTCGCATGTAGTAGCTTTGAAATTGAACAGCGCCGAAATTTTTATGTTTTGGAAAGCGTTTAATCAGTGACTGAAACGTTCGCCATACGCAATATGATATATTCAGTGTGCGAGTCAATAAGGCTTCGACACGAATTCTGTGGTGGATTAAATTTATCAAAGTTAGCACGCAGGACAGAGCCAGCCGCCAGAGACAGAGCCAGCCGCCAGAGACAGAGCCAGCCGCCAGAGACAGATATAAATTGCTCAAATTTTATTTTTGTCAATCATTTCTAAGGTTTTGTGACATGGGAAAGGGGTGTCTAATAGAGAGTATCCCTCGATTAGTATATAACGTGTTTTGCCTTCGGCAGTCGGCTATTTACCGTTGGAATGTACATAAATGCACGATGTAAACAAGAAAAATCACATAGGGTCGACTCACGACGACAATGATCCTGTGAAAATCCTGTCGACTTTGAAGCCAACAGAATTAGAACAGACAGATAAATGGTCTAAGGGGAGCATGACATTCCCGTTTTTTCGCTTTTAAGCACCAAAAGAACATTATTGAACAACAAAGTTGAACACTCACCTATTTTTGTCCAAAAATCGTGCTCCCAGAGACAGAGCCACACATGGCCGGAAGCGCCCCAGAGGATTTAAGCGGCAGAGCCATTGGCTCTGTCTCTGTAGTTTCCTAACCGTGAAGTAATCGCTATAATTTTCTTAAAACTTAGGTTTTTGGACTGAAAGCCTATATTACTAACTTAATCATCATATGCTACACTGATGTAATGCGTAACATGTGGTTTACACCTTATTCCATCTTGATTTTTAGTAAGAAATAACAACTGATTAAAGGGAAAGTACTGTTTTCAAAATTTGGCGACAATTAATAAAATTGAATAAGATTGAAAAGGGACTTGTTTGTACAACTTTGCATATATTTTCACAAACCCGAAATGTCAGACTCCTATCAAGATACAATGTACATAGCTGCGTTTAAAACGGATGAATTGTCAGAGTACGAATTTGAAAATGAGTATTTTGACTGGCGACAGTAACGTATGCTACATTTAAGCATCGAAATGACCACCAAGTATAGAAATTTAGACAGTCTTGACGCAAAATGGAATTTCGCAGGACGTTTCTTATCGTTGTATTGCTTCTACTGACAAATGCATCCAGATCAGTCTTGACAGTTAGATTATAATTATTGGAACATTGGTAAAATGGTTGTTCCGTTTTATTGAGAATGGGCGTAATATGAGTCCATGATCCATACTGCTTTCCAAGAGTTGCTATATGCTATGAAGCATTTTTAGAGAAAAGCCTGTACATGTATCTTGGTCGTATTGTATTAAATGCCATAAAAATATTTACTAGATCTTTGCACATACTTTTCGACTCGTGTGGGATTCTTCATCGTACTGCAGTTCTGTTGAGTATGTGATTCAATTCTACAATTGTTACACGACATCTATCTAATTGTTATTGTCCTATATTGTATCAAATGCCATAAAAACATTTACAGGGGTTTTCCTAGCCATTTTGGGAAACGGAGTCTGGCCTAATTGGGAAATTTTAACAGTGCAAACTAGCTCATTTTGGGTTAAAAATGTAAGAGAAACATTCATTTTTCAATCGTAAGTTTAACATTTTGAATGAATTGGGAAAAATGGAAGAAAGTTTGCTTTGGGAACACAGCCGTTTGCTTTGGGAATGCCTCCGTTTTCAGGAGGCACAGAAAGGGTAGGAAAACCCCTGATTTACTAAATCTTTGTACATATTTTACGACTCGTGTGGGATTCTTCATCGTACTGCAGTTCTGTTGAGTATGTGATTAAATTCTACAATTGTTACACGACATCTATCTAATTGTTATTGCCCTATATTATAGGGTTAATTCACGTTTTTGAGGTCGTTAACATTCTCAGAGGCCCAAAAAATGCGTTATCGCCTGAGACCGGAGGTCGAAGGCGATAACCCATTTTGTGGGCCTCTGAGAATGTTAACGACCGAAAAAACGTGAATTGACGCTATTATTGCATAAAATATGAATAATTTGCAAAGAAATGTAATAAAATAAGACGAATAACTAAAAAACTTAGTGAAAATTTAGCCACATTTACACCGACAGATACCAGAGTTTTCCGGCATTCGACTCGACATATATCGAGTAAGTGCGATATCCACTAGACGGGCCGTTAGATTTTCATCGTGTAGCTATATAGTCAAGTTTCATCGCATTTTTACTGACATAATCTTCATTTGGGTTGGCGAAGTCCTAACAATATTCGACTTAGTTTTCTTTTGGAAACATGCTCCGGATATCCTAACATCATTTCAGTGCGAGTAATAAATTAAAAGGTCGGAATTTCCAAGGTAGATCTCTGGACCGTTTGGTTCGTTTCAGACATTCGTTCATTTCAATAAAAACAAAGTTGTAAAGGAAAAATTGCAGTAACTAAAAGAAGAACAAGAAACAAATAGGCTTACCACCACATTTGACCTAGACCACAACCACTCAATTCTAATTTCTATCCTTCCATGTCCACGAAATACACTTTTAGTTTAAAAAATTAAAATCTGTCAGCTGCCCGTTTGTTTACTTTTTGATTCCAAGAATTAAACCTACGTCACTATAATTATTACGTCATCAGATTATGGTTACACTAAGACCCTTAGTTTATTTATTGGGATGTAAACTGGAAATGGGGTCTTACAAGAATTTACATCGCGGAAAAGGGAAATGACAAAATTTCGGCTTTATCTTCAATTTTCTGAAGCACTCACAACAAATCCCCGATCGAGGATATTTGAGTGCAAACCTGGTCCGATATCGCACATGAATCTGCCGATTAATGCACGATTTCTCTGGATATCCGCCCGCTTTCTGCTGGTTATACAATGCCAATAACAGACTGAAAACACACATTTTAGGCAATAATGTATCAAATGCCATAAAAACATTTACTAAATCTTTGTACATATTTTACGACTTGTGTGTGGTTCTTCATCGTACTGCAGTTCTGTTGAGTATGTGATTCAATTCTACAATTGTTACATGACATCTATCTTATCGTTATTTTCCAAAGCAACACTATGACCAGACCATTCTACGGATCAATTTCCAACTGTTTGTAATTAGAATGTTATCAAAACAGACTTTGAACAGCTACTGCGTAATTCCATTGACCTGTCGCCCAGTTGACCAGAATGAAATTTGTCCATTCTCTCGATATTTATTGTCTAGGCTGTATTATACCATGATCGTTGATATAAATACATTACTTCTGAAAGTTGCGCAATAACATTGTGGCTGAAAAACTAGTTTACCACCGGCTTCGTTAAAAAATGTAGTAACCACAGCTTCAAAAGGCTGGAGTAACTACATTTGCGAGGGTAGCCAACAATAAGTATAAGTAAGATGAGATCAGTGATGTAAAATTTTATATTTATACCCATTTCTCCTTTTCCAGACAACTAAGTAATAGACTGGTCCAAGAAAAAATGTAGCAGATCACTAAAACAATTAAAGCCAATACTGTTAAATAAACTCCTTTCAATAGGACCCAGAATAATCAAGTAGACTAAGCATTATCTTGTTTGTGTCCTGAGTAGGAAAACCAAATTCGTATATTGGACTAGTTTAAACATATATACAACTGCCACCTTTAAAACGCTTGCCTTTGTTAACTGCACCATCAAATTATTGGATTGTTCCAGCGTTGCTTCCCATGAAACTCTTGTTTATGAGTCTATCACAATTTATTTGACAATTGCAGTTTCAAAAAATATGCAATTCAAGTCATATAAATGAAATGTATTGATTTGTGCTTACTATTTTAATACAATCTAATTTGATGTCACCGAATCGTTACATTACGTACTGTATCTTTACATGAAAAGCGGTCGCATTGAAAGGAAATTTGAATCGTACAGACATATGTTAAAATCATACATGGTACAACTCCAAAAAAGCATATCCCGTTTTCAACTTTTGTGAAAAAATAGTCATTCTTAACGAAAATCTTACTTCATGTATAAAATTGACATTTTATTTTCCAAGAAGCCAGGGGGAAACTAGAAACCGTATTAACACAAGACGAGAAGAAGCCCTAATCTATTAAGCAGGCGCCGTTTACCGATCTGATATGACAAACAGAATTGCATGTTGTGAGAATATCATCAATAAACAAACAATTGGCTACAATATTTCAGACAGACTTTTGTCCTTTGTAGGACTTTTTCTCCATAGAGTGGTCTGAAATTTACACCTTCCAATTCATTCTGAAATTGTGTCTAGAGAAATCCATTTACATTTCTCAAAGTAAGAATTTTGTCCCATTATTAGATTATTATGTATACAAAGAAATTAGGGTAATATCAAAGGGAAACACTTTTTGCAAAGAGAACAGATAAAACATCGTAATCATAAAAAGAAAAAGAGATTGTTGGGGAATTATTTTTCATTGGAATGCAGATATTCAACCTCTTTCCGAGTTTCATTCCTTAGAACCATATGCATTTTTGTAGAAAAAACTAAGGTGTTTCAATTTTCATTTAAGAACATTTATATCTCCATATTTTTCGTGTATTAACCATTTCCTACAACAACAAAGTTCTAGCGTGGTCCTAACTAAAACAAAGCTGCAGCGATGTTAACAAATGAACATACTAAATGCCACATTCATCATAGATACTGAATCAATAACACGTTCCAAAAAACGCGGTTTTCTTCTAAGTTTATAAGTATCTAGGCAACAGAAGAAAAATGCTTGACTATAAATCACTGCTCAAATTTCCATATTTTAGACGAGCAAGAACCCAATGAAGCGAAATTATCCCCTTACTGTGGAGTTAATTGAGCATCGTAACACGTGTTTGCATGAAAACTGTATGACAAATGAGATTTTGTCATGCTAGAATTTCCAACAATATTTCAAGTTGACAGGTTATTCAATTTTTACAGAAAACTAGCATGGTAAATGCAATCATGTCTGATAATACAATGTTAGCTGAACTAAAGGGTTGAAAATGCGTGCAGGGATACCTTCTTCAACAAACTATCAATTATTTCTGAAACTTTACATGTTTATATCAAACCAATGTACATCCTTCCGATGTGAAGTTAAAACGACAAGGCGCCAAAAACTTACTTGAGTTTGATTGCAAAATGATAAAAAATTGATAAAAGAAAAACAAAAGGGTGTGCCTTTTTCCCGCCACAATACCAATGAGACACGTGTCTGAAGGGCGTAAAAGAATGCGTCTTTGAATGGTGACAATCAAGGACTTTGTGACGTCGTTGTGAGATCAAGACATACTATTGCGGTCATGTTTACAAATCAGGTCGTCCGCAGACGGGCACGCTGTCGACACCGCCAATCTTCCCTATTCGTCATACAGGTGCCGAGTTCATCTATGTTTGCAGCACTTGCATCCTGCATTAAGACATCCACCATGGTTGTGATTGGATGACCTCTTTTCCTCCTATCATGTTTGGGCGTCCATAGTACCACCTTACTTGCGGGCAACTCTGCATGCCGGTAGCAATGTCCAGCTAGTCCCATTCTGCGGTAGGCAATTTTGTCAGTGACTCTTGGGATACCCTGGTACAGAATGCTGTTCCTGATGTGCTGGCTTGGGTTGATGTCCAGGACTTGTCTCAACATTCTTGTGTAACAGCCATCTAGGGACCTTCTGATTTGGGAGGTGATTGTCCAGCATTCCGAGCCATACAGCAAGACCGACTCTACCGTTGCAAAGAAGAAGCTTAGTTTGATTGTGCGTGGAATCTGTGAGGTCCAAACTGTCTTCATACCATTTAAAGCTCTCCATGCTAAGCCCTTCCTGACTTTGATGTCCTTTTCCGTCGACCCTATCCAAGACCCTAAGTATTTAAAGTCTTTGACTTCTTTCAGGGCTGTTCCTCCGATGGTTTGTAAAGGAGGTTGGTTTGTTGTCTGGCTGAGCGAGATGACTTCAGTTTTCTTGGCATTTAGTGCCAGTCCGACATTTGCACATTCTCTCTCTACTCTGGTCAGGAGTTGTTGTGCCTGGTCTGTTGTGTTGGACAGAAGACTAATGTCATCGGCGAAGTCCAGGTCAGTAATGGTAACCTCGGGTGTCCTTGATGATCTCCTGGGTGTGATTGTCAATCCTAGTTCCATTTCGTTTCCTTGGATCGCTTGTCGCAGGGCATAGTCAAGCACGATTATGAACAGATATGGTGCCAGAGTGTCTCCTTGTAATACTCCGGCTGTGACCTCGAAGTCATCACTTTCTCCGTCTGGCGTTGTTACTCTAGCTAGAGTGTTAGAGTACATCGACTCAATAGCCTTAAGCAGGTTTGGAGGGACATCATATGCTTTTAGTATCTTCATCATCTTGCCTCTGTGGATGGAGTCAAAGGCCTTTCGGAAGTCTATGAAGCAGAGTACTGCTGGCAGGTTGTTTTTATTAACCTCTTCAATAATCCTCCTCAAAGCTACACATGAAAAGGAAGGGTAATGTTTTTTTTTTTTTTTAAATAAACAATATTATTTATGATTTATCAAACCCAATTATGTTGGTACTTAATGAGTGACCACAACATAGGCCTTGGGTTTTGAATAAAAAATTAAGAATGAGAGAGCTACTGAAGAACAGCATGGTCCTTTATCAGAGTTTTGCCGTCTGGTAATGGTTTAAAGACTCTAGCGCTATCTAAACGAAAACAAAGTAAAATACAATAAAGGCTAATCTATCATGCTTGGAAGTAATACTTAATTCTACTGCCTCTGGTGTTATGTAACTTCAAGGACGCAATAGAGCTAATATAGGCCAATCTATCATGTTTGGATGTAATACTTAATTCTCTTGAGGTAAATATATCGTCGTTTCCCTTTAATAACATGATAACCGTAGCTTATTTTATGATGCAGTTACTATGGTTTGGGAGAGAAGCAGCGATGTATCGAAGCTTTTCAACGGAAATATCGTATCTGCAGCTTAAAACAAGCTGCAGATACGGGAGTTTCGTTGAAAAGCAACGATATGGTACAATAAGTCAATATTGGATATCGGAATAAATCTGCAGCGCTCGTATAGCAAAGCTTGATTTCCCGCCACAAAACCAATAAGATAAGTGTCTGAATGTGATTGCGTAACATAAACACCGATATATAACATTGTACTTTATTTGTGAGACGCGGGACAAGCCAATTTTTATACCGTCTGTTTGGTAATTGGATGACCATTCGGGTCAGATTTATGACAGATTATGAGTAATCCTATTCTAGTGAGGCCAGTAAAGTTAAAGTTTTTAGAATAAGCAATCTTGGCATCAAGGCATACTTTCAGAAAATGAAATGGGAATATGATGTCCCTTTGAATTGAAATTAGTACAAATGTATATACATTACTTTTCAAAATGGAACAGACTAAATGTTTGCTATCTTGTAATGGACTAAGTCGAGATGAATTTATACTCAGTACAAGATCCATTTCTACAACTGTTACATGACATCTATCTAACAGTTATTTTCGAAAAAAACACTATGACAAGGTGTGACATTTTTTTCTGATTGTCCATTGGCTTATCGATGGTTTTGATTGACAACCTGCGCTTGGTCAATCACATTATGGTTGGAAAACTAGTTTACCACCGGCTTCATTAAAATGTCATGTCGTAAATACAGCTTCAATAAGCTGTAGTTACGGCATTATTAAATTAGCCAACGATTAGCATAAGTAAGATTATGTTAATGATCGGAAGTTTATCCTTATACCCATTACTTCTAACCCAGACTACAATGCCTCTTGTAAAAAGGATTTTTTAACGATTTAAGGCAATCCACCTCCATTGAGATTCGCACGACGTCGGAAATATTCAGTCGCGATCGAGAACATTCGGCGGTGGTACTCTCCACCGCCGAATGTTTACGACCGCGCCTGAAAAGGTTCGGATACGCAACGACGCCTCTCACAATGTCAGTAATTCATATTTGTTGTCTATGGGAACTGCATATTTCTCGCTTTCACTGGTGACATCTGGTCTTTTGGTTTCAGTATCTTGGATGTTCTCAGCCTTAGGTTTCTCTTTCTGGTTCCTTGTTTGCTTCATAATTTTGCTCCATTCTGGAAATTTATCCCTAACCACATCGCGTTATACAGTTGGTATGGGTGGGTATGCTATTTTAAACTTTGTTTTGATCGTTGGACTTTGCTTATTTGTAATCTGACCAAAGATTTGACCAGACATCAACTATATCTTTTGGGTAGTCTCTAATTAATGCTATAGTTAGTTAATTTTAGTTTATTTGCATTTTCTAGTACTGTCTCTACATCTTTGTAGCATACAAAATTTGTTATGATTGGTCTTGTTTTGCCGTACTTTGGTGCTCCTAATCTGTGTACTCTGTTCACTTTTATGGAAACAATGTCAATTTCTAGATAGTCTTCTATGAACTTGGCCAAGACTTCTTCGCTGTTTTCGTCTAGGTTTATCTCTCTATGGCACATGGATATGAGATTATTTCATCTTTTCGTTACTTTATTGTCAATGCTTTTATATACAAGGACCTTAATTATGTCATTGGTTTTGTTCTGTTTCTCTCCTAAAGTGGTTTATATTTTTCTCTAGATCCTGTACCCGGGAATTTAGATGCGTTCCTATAGTGGAGACCATATCAAATAATGCTGTTAGTTTATCGCCAGTGGATATTCAGATGAAGTTTTCTCGTGATACATTCGGGCATGTTTGTTGGTAGCTCCCACCCGTTGACCTTCGTTTACGTTTTGTATTTTTGTTGCTTCTGTCATTGCTAGGCTCGCTTTTGCATCGGATTTGGTTTCGAAGGGAGTGTTGTTTTGTTTCTGCTCTGGGTGCTTGATTTTTTTTTGTGTTTTGGCCACCTTTTCTTATTGTCATTGGTTTTATGTGTTTTAACCTTAGCTCTCTCTATTTATAGCCTTCGTCGATTCTATTTTAATATTTTTGATAATCTTAAAATATGATATTTTAGAATAACTTTTGAAGGTCAAGGTCAAATAACTTTGGTTTTGTGAAATAGATTTGACCCAAAATTTACATATATTTAGTTACATCATATAGACTCATGTTTACAAAATATGTCAATTCATACAAAAATAAAGGTTGTAGAGATAGTTTCGTAAAGGTAGTACATCAAAAATAAGCGAAATCTGAGATTGACAGAAGGACGAATATAGAATATCAACAAATTGATAAACATGATTAATGATTCCTAATATCTTCTGTCCTTAGTAGATTGAAAGTACATGCACATTTTAGATTCGATCTGAACTATACAGAAAAAGTCATTTAACTTCAAAGTAAAAGTTTGCTTCTCATATCAATTTACCCCACTTACTGTATTATCCATTATCTCCAAAAGTACGGCATTGTCAGATGTTTTACACATACTTATTAAAGATGTTATGTTACGCTATCAATTCACAGAATGTAAAGAAAAACTATTCTTTAAGCAATTTTGAGCCCTTGTTGCAACCCATCCTTTAAAACTTATTCGAGATTTCATCAAGACAATTATTCTGACTAAATATCAGCTTGATCGGGCTAAAAATATGGCCTCAAAAGTGCATACAAGGTTTTTCTAAGATTTGACCCCATGACATAGATTTTAATCCCAGTTGACCCAATTTCAGACTCGCCCGAGAACTCATAAAGACAATCAATCTGGCCAAATTTCAGGTTGATCAGGCAAAAGATGTGCTTCTAGATTGCATACAAGGTAAATGTTGACGACGCACTACGGACGACGGACATCCACCGAACCACAAAAGCTTACCTTGAGCACTTCTGGCTCAGGTGAGCTAAAACACTAAGTGTTTCAATTTTAGAACATTTATAGTCCAATATTCATCGTGGGTTGACCATTTCCTAAACAAAAAAGTTCTATGGTGGTCCAAACTATAACAAAGGCTGCAAACAAATGAAAATACTAAATGGCACATTCATCATAGATACAATCCCTGAAATGATATTTTCGTAAAACTGCAGCGGTAACATGTTCCAAAAAACACGAGTTTATGAGTATCTAAGACATAGAATAAAAAAGATTGCCTATAAATCACTGCTCAAAATTCCATATTTTAGACGAGCAAAAACCCAATGAAGCGAAATTATCCCCTTACTGTGGAGTTAATTGAGCATCGTAACACGTGTTTGAAGGAAAACTGTATGACAAATGTCATGCTAGAATTTCCAACAATATTTCAAGTTGACAGGTTATTCATTTTTTACAGAAAACAGTTAACTAGCATGGTTAATACAATCATGTATAATTATACAATGATAGATGAAATAATGGGTTGAAAATGCTTGCAGGGATACCTTCTTCAACAAAGTATAAATTATTTCTGAATCTGTACATTTTTTATCAAACAAATGTACATCCTTCCGATGTGAAGTTAAAACGACAAGGCGCCAAACACTTACTTGAGTTTGATTGCAAAATGATAAAAAATTGATAAAAGAAAAACAAAAGGGTGTGCCTTTTTCCCGCCACAATACCAATGAGACACGTGTCTGAAGGGCGTAAAAGAATGCGTCTTTGAATGGTGACAGTCAAGGACTTTGTGACGTCGTTGTGTGTTCAAGACATACTATTTGCGGTCATGTTTACAAAGCTACACATGAAAAGGAAGGGTAAAAGCTTTTTTTTTTAAATAAACAATATGATTTATGATTTATCAAACCCAGTTATGTTGGTACTTAATGAGTGACCACAACATAGGCCTTGGGTTTTGAATAAAAAATTAAGAATGAGAGAGCTACTGAAGAACAGTATGGTCCATTATCAGAGTTTTGCCGTCTGGTAATGGTTTAAAGACTCTAGCGCTATCTAAACGAAAGCAAAGTAAAATACAATAAATGCTAATCTATCATGCTTGGAAGTAATACTTAATTCTACTGCCTCTGGTGTTACGTTACTTCAAGGACGCAATAGAGCTAATATAGGCTAATCTATCATGTTTGGATGTAATACTAAATTCTCTTGAGGTAAATATATCGTCGTTTCCCTTTAATAACATCATAACCGTAGCTTATTTTATGATGCAGTTACTATGTTTTCGAAGAGAAGCAGCGATGTATCGAAGCTTTTCAACGAAAATCTCGTATCTGCAGCTTAAAACAAGCTGCAGATGGGCAGGTTTAAAAAAAATGTGACCAAAGTGTGACATTTAAATGTGAAGAATAACAGCTAATTTTACAGAATATCATCCAGATTTCTTTATTAGGGTGGCTAAAAACTATTCTAAATGGTTAAGCAGTGCCCAAATTATATTTGAAATTCATGTTCACTACTTTGTAGCAAAAATTGTGTGCGCAATCTTGCAAAATGACACCAAAAAAGCGTTTCACTCCTGACAGCATATATATTGCACAATATTAGAAATTGTAACCCACGAATCACTAAATAGTAGAGTACAGAATGCCCACAAGGTTGATGGCTTTCTAAAAAAATGAGTGATAGATTTCTGACTGAATAGACAAAAATTACAACACATTTTGAAAAATAAAAGTGTTTCACTCCTGACATAAAATTCAGAGGGGTATTGTATAAAACAGGCTCCACATCCTAAACCAGTGAAGATAAGATGAAAAGGTAATTTTAAGATGATGATGCACATGTTGTTTCATGAATTACAATTGCTTGTTGTAGTATCCTGTCACTGTCTTTTATTTGCTATAGCTTAGAAACTTGGTACAAGTGTTAAGTGTCACACAAAAACGTTTCACTCCTGACATTTTTGACATGTTTCAATGACATGTCTTTTTTATTTGTGAAGCGATTTTCTTCAAACTTGGTACCCAGTATATAGACACAATAACACATCTTTTTAGCTTTGATTGGGTTGAATATGTTTCTCTGAAAGAGCCGTGGCGTGTAAAAAGTGAATGGTCACATTTTTTTAAACTTGCCCAGATACGAGATTTTCGTTGAAAAGCGAGGATATGGTACAATAAGTCAATATTGGATATTGGAATGAATCTGTAGTGCTCGTATAGCAA
The DNA here is from genome assembly GCA_963680895.1 of Fragum sueziense. NCBI lineage: Eukaryota > Metazoa > Mollusca > Bivalvia > Cardiida > Cardiidae > Fragum > Fragum sueziense. The sequence goes on from OY804598.1 coordinate 7,634,407, forward strand.
AGTTTGATTTCCAGCCACAAAACCAATAAGATAAGTGTGTGAATGTGATTGCGTAACATAAACACCGATATATAAAATTGTACTATATTTGTGAGATGCGGGACAAGCCAATTTCTATTCCGTCTGTTTGGTAATTGGATGACCATTCGGGTCAAATTTACAGCAGATTCTGAGTAATCCTATTCTTCGGTGGGGAATCGCGTGATACCAACAACAATACAGAACACGTATATTGTTGCATAAAATGTGTATATCCGCGCCATTATAAGCAGACATTAACAAACGGAAACCGGGCTGTTATTAGTCGAAAACGTGTATCATTCAGTAAATTCTTGATAGAATTTCTTGGAAGGTCCCCTGTCCATCTTCGTGAATAGTGCATTCCCTTTATCTCCCAGTCTAATCTTGTTCGATGCTGTAATATATTGGCGTATCATGTGGACGTAATTAGATTTCTTGAAAGAAGAAAGAAGACATCTGATTTTGTTGACAGGGAAGTATAAAAGTACTTGTTACTTATCTTATTTAACCCTTTCCCAAACAAGACCTGATTTTGACGTCCCTAATAGAAATGGCTTGGGAAAACATTGAGACAAAAGAAGAAACTGCTGATAACCAGCAGTTTCTCCTTTTGCCTCAATATTTTCTGTGCTACATTATACACAAATCTTATCTTTAACAACTTCTATTTTGTCGTTTTCAGCAGCTTTCTAATAAGAAAAGTCCAAATTTTGGCCGTTTGGAAAAGGGTTAAAGTAAATTGGGTGCATGTATGGTTTGACTAGGTCATCGATTTGACTTCTTGTCACACACGTCATCTGTCACAATAGATTCTGAAGTTTTAGGTCGAGATTAAAAGAACCAAAGATATTAGGTGGTAATGACTTTAAAAATGCAATATGTCATTCATTGATCATCAAACTCTATAGTGTTTGTTCTAATTAGAATCACCTCATCGATGCAACCGAAATAAGTACCCATAACATAGGATCTGGATTTGAAATGAAGAATATATATCTAGAATTCCTTTTCCCACTCTTACATGGTGTACTAAATATATTTGGGTTTTTTTCTAAACATTTTCTGGTGCCATTCAGATTTCCCAGATGATTATCGAAATGCACATAAATATAGCAATAACACAATGTTTTCTTTCATGTTACCTAAACGGAACTACCAAAGAATCAATGTCCTTCAACCAAAGTACAACAGTTACTATATTAAACAGCAAATGTAAAACAGAATAATTTATCACGTTGTTGTGCAATATCGATGCACAATAAATTCGCTTTAGACAGATACAATGCAAAATCGGTAGCTTTTGGTGGGAGAAGAAAAAATAAACATCTTATTATTATCACTAAGTATGAAGAAACCATTTAAAAGTTTGTAATTAAAAACGTATGGGTGAGTTTTTTCCTTTGGTACGATTTCTTTCATTGTTTCTGAACTGATACTAAGACGAACGAGAATCAAAATACTGCAGTTTTGAAATAGCTTTAGATTAGGTTGGTGAATGGTCTGATTTCTTTTTAAAAACAATTAGCAGCATGAACAGATTCATTGAAATGTGAATCAACAAGCTACAAAGACCAAATTTTGGAATTTTCAACCTTTTTTCTGACTATTCCCATACAAATGAGAAATTTGATGGAGCTTCTTCAAATCTATCGTAGTATAAAGAAAGAGGGTTTTCAAATGAATTGCATAAAAGAAAATCAAATAACTATAACAATTTTTGTACTGTGTCCACTTTGTAATCTTTTCATATGTCCAGTTGAACGACAGAGATGCACCATGAGAAAACTGGCCTTTTGCATATGCAGAATTAACCCTTTCCCAAACAAGACCAAGTTTTGACGTCCCTTACAGAATTAGATTGGGAAAACATTGAGACAAAAGAAGAAACTGCTGATAACCAGCAGTTTCTCCTTTTGTCTCAATATTTTCTGTGCCATATTTTACACATCCTATCATTAATAACATTCATTTTGTCATTTGTAGCAGTTTTTGAAATGGATCACCCTAAAATTTTGTCGTTTGGGAAAGGGTTAAACATGATCAGCAGAGCAGTAACTGTGCAGCTGATCTGTGCCTTTATTTTTGCTACATAGATAGTGATTTATCATGCTATTGTGTCAACATTGACCTGATATCAGCTGTCCGATAACATTAAGTTATATCAGTCACTTATTTTTAGAACTAATTTGCATACTCTCGCGAGATCTCATTGGAACTACTTTTGAAACCTCGCCAATTCAAAATTGTAAAAAATTATTGGCCTTCATGAATTCATAACTCGTTGCATATAATTTGACTTGTAAAAATTGACTGGTGTGACACCAATGATCTAAAATTAGACCAAGACATAAACAGTTGTGACATCGTCACATGTGACGTCATACTATGTATTTGTGTAGAGCAGATCTGTGTTTTTAGTATGTTGACGTTTCAGTGGTGACATTTTCAAGTTTGTTTTTGTGAATTTATAAGTAAATACCAACTACATAAGCATTCGAGAATAGAAGATTTATTTAGTGATATAAAAGGCTTTTACAAACAATGTTTTGTGTAGATTATAGTGTGTTGAGAAAAGTGAAACTGACATACATGTCCCATAGGAAAGAATGACAAAGCATGATAAATGTGTGTGTGAAGATTCTTGACTCAAGCCGAAAGTTCCGTCATTGAATAACCAATATAAAGGTACGTTCTGAACATTGCTTTATGTTTCATTTGTTCTTCAGTTGTTTTATTATTTTCTGCATATGCATATTTTGGAATTGAAAGCTTGTCGTACACAAATTACAAGATAATTACACGTGTACACATGACGTACATGACGATAGCCTAATATTTTACTACTGATTCGCCATCAATGCCGATTCAAATCTGTTTCGAAGCGACGATAAATGTACGGACATTGGAGTTCAGTTGTGTACACAAAAATTTCTATAAAATGCAAATGAAGTAAACTGCAATATTCACAATTCTTTTGATTCAAACATTGTCGTGTAAATGACTAGTGAAATTAGATCTATATTCATCGGAAGCCGACATTTTGATTTCATACTGCTGTGTGATTTTTTTCGTTGCGCAATAATTTATACGTTAAAAATCTTAGAATAACCCCAAATTACGTGTTAAATAAGCTATTTTTATTTATTTATTATGATTTTCGATGATAGCATGATAAATATAATAACAGGTGACTGTCTTCTGATATCAAAGTTATCTGGCTCGGCAGGTAGAAATTATCAGGACTTGGCATAGCCTCGTCCTGATAAATTCTCCCAACCTCGCCAGATAACTTTGATATCAGAAGACAGTCACCTGTTATTATATATATCCTTTACTTCAGAAAAACTCCTAGCTATTTGTGTTGTTGCATAGCTTGGTTTTTGACACACCTGGTCAAAAAGCACCAAAGACTGGTTTTCTCGTGTCGCTCCTCATTAAATGATCATGTATATGACCAATTTGTCAAATATATCTTTGAGACTTTGAACTTACTTGGCTAAGCAAGAGATTCTAAAGTTTGCACATAAATTGAATGCTTTGTTTTCAGTAACCACGATTGTTCCTCTTTTTACTTATCAATACAGAAATTTGAAGAATGCACCTTTTGTTTGACGGCGCTACAGATGCGTCGATTCGTGAGAATGAAATAGTGTTTGCTCGTGTTGTGGATTATGGTATCCCAAAAAACTGCTTTGTTAAAATGAACAGTGTGGATCATTGGAAACAAAAGCTGATTGCTACAGGTTCTGACGGGGCTAGTTTGAATATTGGAAAACCTCTTAGCGTTGCTTAACTGTTAAGAAATGTACATCAACTTTTGGATTTACACTGTATCAATCAAAGGTTAGAGTTTGGTGCCCAAGATGCGATGAAGGAGTGAGATGGTAGGATGTTTGCTGAATTAAAATCTGTTTTTCTGAACCTTCACAAGCACTTCTATCACAGTATAAAGGCCTTGCTGTAAATGCAGATGCTAGCCGAGGCAATGGAAGATAAAATGATCAATCAGTCAACCTAGTAGGCACACGATGAATGTCATCTTGCCTACATCTTGTTGCCTTGCAACAAAGGCCAGGAGATCACCATAAAATTTCCTGGACAATGTTGACAATCTGTATTGATTGACCTAGTTATTGCCCATATCACAAATAGGATCGGTGACATAGACAGGACCATGTACTGAAGGACATGCAAATTTTCTATCTAGTCAATCTCCCCGAGACTGATGCAGAACTTGCAATGTATGGAGACGATGAATTTACTTCTCTTTGTGATTACTATACCACTATCTTTAATTGGGTGCGATTTGATATCCAAAACCTAAAACAAGTTGAGTGGACTGCTTTAAAGATTCATATGAAGAGAAAACATAAACAGGTCACTGTTCAGCAGCTCTCTACTAAAAATGCGATGTAGACAAATGAAAGTGCTAAATGACACATTCATCCTAGATACGGTCCCTATAATGACGATGTTTTCGTAAAACTGAATCAGAAACACGTTCGAAAAACGCGGTTTTCTTAAAGTTTATAATATCTATGCCACAGAAGAAAAATGCTTGCCTCAAAATTCCATATCTTAGACGAGCAAGAACCCTATGAAGCGAAATTATCCCCTTATTGGGGAGTTAATTGAGCGTTGTAGCACGAGTTTGGATGTAAACTGTATGACAAATGAGATTTTGTCATGCTAGAATTTCCAAAAATATTTCAAGTTGGCAGGTTATTCAATTTTTACAGAAAACTAGCATGGTAAATGCAATCATGTCTGATAATACAATGTTAGCTGAACTAAAGGGTTGAAAATGCGTGCAGGGATACCTTCTTCAACAAACTATCAATTATTTCTGAAACTTTACATGTTTATATCAAACCAATGTACACCCTTCCAATGTGAAGTTAAAACGACAAGGCGCCAAAAACTTACTTGAGTTTGATTGCAAAATGATAAAAAATTGATAAAAGAAAAACAAAAGGGTGTGCCTTTTTCCCGCCACAATACCAATGAGACACGTGTCTGAAGGGCGTAAAAGAATGCGTCTTTGAATGGTGACAATCAAGGACTTTGTGACGTCGTTGTGAGATCAAGACATACTATTGCGGTCATGTTTACAAATCAGGTCGTCCGCAGACGGGCACGCTGTCGACACCGCCAATCTTCCCTATTCGTCATACAGGTGCCGAGTTCATCTATGTTTGCAGCACTTGCATCCTGCATTAAGACATCCACCATGGTTGTGATTGGATGACCTCTTTTCCTCCTATCATGTTTGGGCGTCCATAGTACCACCTTACTTGCGGGCAACTCTGCATGCCGGTAGCAATGTCCAGCTAGTCCCATTCTGCGGTAGGCAATTTTGTCAGTGACTCTTGGGATACCCTGGTACAGAATGCTGTTCCTGATGTGCTGGCTTGGGTTGATGTCCAGGACTTGTCTCAACATTCTTGTGTAACAGCCATCTAGGGACCTTCTGATTTGGGAGGTGATTGTCCAGCATTCCGAGCCATACAGCAAGACCGACTCTACCGTTGCAAAGAAGAAGCTTAGTTTGATTGTGCGTGGAATCTGTGAGGTCCAAACTGTCTTCATACCATTTAAAGCTCTCCATGCTAAGCCCTTCCTGACTTTGATGTCCTTTTCCGTCGACCCTATCCAAGACCCTAAGTATTTAAAGTCTTTGACTTCTTTCAGGGCTGTTCCTCCGATGGTTTGTAAAGGAGGTTGGTTTGTTGTCTGGCTGAGCGAGATGACTTCAGTTTTCTTGGCATTTAGTGCCAGTCCGACATTTGCACATTCTCTCTCTACTCTGGTCAGGAGTTGTTGTGCCTGGTCTGTTGTGTTGGACAGAAGACTAATGTCATCGGCGAAGTCCAGGTCAGTAATGGTAACCTCGGGTGTCCTTGATGATCTCCTGGGTGTGATTGTCAATCCTAGTTCCATTTCGTTTCCTTGGATCGCTTGTCGCAGGGCATAGTCAAGCACGATTATGAACAGATATGGTGCCAGAGTGTCTCCTTGTAATACTCCGGCTGTGACCTCGAAGTCATCACTTTCTCCGTCTGGCGTTGTTACTCTAGCTAGAGTGTTAGAGTACATCGACTCAATAGCCTTAAGCAGGTTTGGAGGGACATCATATGCTTTTAGTATCTTCATCATCTTGCCTCTGTGGATGGAGTCAAAGGCCTTTCGGAAGTCTATGAAGCAGAGTACTGCTGGCAGGTTGTTTTTATTAACCTCTTCAATAATCCTCCTCAAAGCTACACATGAAAAGGAAGGGTAATGTTTTTTTTTTTTTTAAATAAACAATATTATTTATGATTTATCAAACCCAATTATGTTGGTACTTAATGAGTGACCACAACATAGGCCTTGGGTTTTGAATAAAAAATTAAGAATGAGAGAGCTACTGAAGAACAGCATGGTCCTTTATCAGAGTTTTGCCGTCTGGTAATGGTTTAAAGACTCTAGCGCTATCTAAACGAAAACAAAGTAAAATACAATAAAGGCTAATCTATCATGCTTGGAAGTAATACTTAATTCTACTGCCTCTGGTGTTATGTAACTTCAAGGACGCAATAGAGCTAATATAGGCCAATCTATCATGTTTGGATGTAATACTTAATTCTCTTGAGGTAAATATATCGTCGTTTCCCTTTAATAACATGATAACCGTAGCTTATTTTATGATGCAGTTACTATGGTTTGGGAGAGAAGCAGCGATGTATCGAAGCTTTTCAACGGAAATATCGTATCTGCAGCTTAAAACAAGCTGCAGATACGGGAGTTTCGTTGAAAAGCAACGATATGGTACAATAAGTCAATATTGGATATCGGAATAAATCTGCAGCGCTCGTATAGCAAAGCTTGATTTCCCGCCACAAAACCAATAAGATAAGTGTCTGAATGTGATTGCGTAACATAAACACCGATATATAACATTGTACTTTATTTGTGAGACGCGGGACAAGCCAATTTTTATACCGTCTGTTTGGTAATTGGATGACCATTCGGGTCAGATTTATGACAGATTATGAGTAATCCTATTCTAGTGAGGCCAGTAAAGTTAAAGTTTTTAGAATAAGCAATCTTGGCATCAAGGCATACTTTCAGAAAATGAAATGGGAATATGATGTCCCTTTGAATTGAAATTAGTACAAATGTATATACATTACTTTTCAAAATGGAACAGACTAAATGTTTGCTATCTTGTAATGGACTAAGTCGAGATGAATTTATACTCAGTACAAGATCCATTTCTACAACTGTTACATGACATCTATCTAACAGTTATTTTCGAAAAAAACACTATGACAAGGTGTGACATTTTTTTCTGATTGTCCATTGGCTTATCGATGGTTTTGATTGACAACCTGCGCTTGGTCAATCACATTATGGTTGGAAAACTAGTTTACCACCGGCTTCATTAAAATGTCATGTCGTAAATACAGCTTCAATAAGCTGTAGTTACGGCATTATTAAATTAGCCAACGATTAGCATAAGTAAGATTATGTTAATGATCGGAAGTTTATCCTTATACCCATTACTTCTAACCCAGACTACAATGCCTCTTGTAAAAAGGATTTTTTAACGATTTAAGGCAATCCACCTCCATTGAGATTCGCACGACGTCGGAAATATTCAGTCGCGATCGAGAACATTCGGCGGTGGTACTCTCCACCGCCGAATGTTTACGACCGCGCCTGAAAAGGTTCGGATACGCAACGACGCCTCTCACAATGTCAGTAATTCATATTTGTTGTCTATGGGAACTGCATATTTCTCGCTTTCACTGGTGACATCTGGTCTTTTGGTTTCAGTATCTTGGATGTTCTCAGCCTTAGGTTTCTCTTTCTGGTTCCTTGTTTGCTTCATAATTTTGCTCCATTCTGGAAATTTATCCCTAACCACATCGCGTTATACAGTTGGTATGGGTGGGTATGCTATTTTAAACTTTGTTTTGATCGTTGGACTTTGCTTATTTGTAATCTGACCAAAGATTTGACCAGACATCAACTATATCTTTTGGGTAGTCTCTAATTAATGCTATAGTTAGTTAATTTTAGTTTATTTGCATTTTCTAGTACTGTCTCTACATCTTTGTAGCATACAAAATTTGTTATGATTGGTCTTGTTTTGCCGTACTTTGGTGCTCCTAATCTGTGTACTCTGTTCACTTTTATGGAAACAATGTCAATTTCTAGATAGTCTTCTATGAACTTGGCCAAGACTTCTTCGCTGTTTTCGTCTAGGTTTATCTCTCTATGGCACATGGATATGAGATTATTTCATCTTTTCGTTACTTTATTGTCAATGCTTTTATATACAAGGACCTTAATTATGTCATTGGTTTTGTTCTGTTTCTCTCCTAAAGTGGTTTATATTTTTCTCTAGATCCTGTACCCGGGAATTTAGATGCGTTCCTATAGTGGAGACCATATCAAATAATGCTGTTAGTTTATCGCCAGTGGATATTCAGATGAAGTTTTCTCGTGATACATTCGGGCATGTTTGTTGGTAGCTCCCACCCGTTGACCTTCGTTTACGTTTTGTATTTTTGTTGCTTCTGTCATTGCTAGGCTCGCTTTTGCATCGGATTTGGTTTCGAAGGGAGTGTTGTTTTGTTTCTGCTCTGGGTGCTTGATTTTTTTTTGTGTTTTGGCCACCTTTTCTTATTGTCATTGGTTTTATGTGTTTTAACCTTAGCTCTCTCTATTTATAGCCTTCGTCGATTCTATTTTAATATTTTTGATAATCTTAAAATATGATATTTTAGAATAACTTTTGAAGGTCAAGGTCAAATAACTTTGGTTTTGTGAAATAGATTTGACCCAAAATTTACATATATTTAGTTACATCATATAGACTCATGTTTACAAAATATGTCAATTCATACAAAAATAAAGGTTGTAGAGATAGTTTCGTAAAGGTAGTACATCAAAAATAAGCGAAATCTGAGATTGACAGAAGGACGAATATAGAATATCAACAAATTGATAAACATGATTAATGATTCCTAATATCTTCTGTCCTTAGTAGATTGAAAGTACATGCACATTTTAGATTCGATCTGAACTATACAGAAAAAGTCATTTAACTTCAAAGTAAAAGTTTGCTTCTCATATCAATTTACCCCACTTACTGTATTATCCATTATCTCCAAAAGTACGGCATTGTCAGATGTTTTACACATACTTATTAAAGATGTTATGTTACGCTATCAATTCACAGAATGTAAAGAAAAACTATTCTTTAAGCAATTTTGAGCCCTTGTTGCAACCCATCCTTTAAAACTTATTCGAGATTTCATCAAGACAATTATTCTGACTAAATATCAGCTTGATCGGGCTAAAAATATGGCCTCAAAAGTGCATACAAGGTTTTTCTAAGATTTGACCCCATGACATAGATTTTAATCCCAGTTGACCCAATTTCAGACTCGCCCGAGAACTCATAAAGACAATCAATCTGGCCAAATTTCAGGTTGATCAGGCAAAAGATGTGCTTCTAGATTGCATACAAGGTAAATGTTGACGACGCACTACGGACGACGGACATCCACCGAACCACAAAAGCTTACCTTGAGCACTTCTGGCTCAGGTGAGCTAAAACACTAAGTGTTTCAATTTTAGAACATTTATAGTCCAATATTCATCGTGGGTTGACCATTTCCTAAACAAAAAAGTTCTATGGTGGTCCAAACTATAACAAAGGCTGCAAACAAATGAAAATACTAAATGGCACATTCATCATAGATACAATCCCTGAAATGATATTTTCGTAAAACTGCAGCGGTAACATGTTCCAAAAAACACGAGTTTATGAGTATCTAAGACATAGAATAAAAAAGATTGCCTATAAATCACTGCTCAAAATTCCATATTTTAGACGAGCAAAAACCCAATGAAGCGAAATTATCCCCTTACTGTGGAGTTAATTGAGCATCGTAACACGTGTTTGAAGGAAAACTGTATGACAAATGTCATGCTAGAATTTCCAACAATATTTCAAGTTGACAGGTTATTCATTTTTTACAGAAAACAGTTAACTAGCATGGTTAATACAATCATGTATAATTATACAATGATAGATGAAATAATGGGTTGAAAATGCTTGCAGGGATACCTTCTTCAACAAAGTATAAATTATTTCTGAATCTGTACATTTTTTATCAAACAAATGTACATCCTTCCGATGTGAAGTTAAAACGACAAGGCGCCAAACACTTACTTGAGTTTGATTGCAAAATGATAAAAAATTGATAAAAGAAAAACAAAAGGGTGTGCCTTTTTCCCGCCACAATACCAATGAGACACGTGTCTGAAGGGCGTAAAAGAATGCGTCTTTGAATGGTGACAGTCAAGGACTTTGTGACGTCGTTGTGTGTTCAAGACATACTATTTGCGGTCATGTTTACAAAGCTACACATGAAAAGGAAGGGTAAAAGCTTTTTTTTTTAAATAAACAATATGATTTATGATTTATCAAACCCAGTTATGTTGGTACTTAATGAGTGACCACAACATAGGCCTTGGGTTTTGAATAAAAAATTAAGAATGAGAGAGCTACTGAAGAACAGTATGGTCCATTATCAGAGTTTTGCCGTCTGGTAATGGTTTAAAGACTCTAGCGCTATCTAAACGAAAGCAAAGTAAAATACAATAAATGCTAATCTATCATGCTTGGAAGTAATACTTAATTCTACTGCCTCTGGTGTTACGTTACTTCAAGGACGCAATAGAGCTAATATAGGCTAATCTATCATGTTTGGATGTAATACTAAATTCTCTTGAGGTAAATATATCGTCGTTTCCCTTTAATAACATCATAACCGTAGCTTATTTTATGATGCAGTTACTATGTTTTCGAAGAGAAGCAGCGATGTATCGAAGCTTTTCAACGAAAATCTCGTATCTGCAGCTTAAAACAAGCTGCAGATGGGCAGGTTTAAAAAAAATGTGACCAAAGTGTGACATTTAAATGTGAAGAATAACAGCTAATTTTACAGAATATCATCCAGATTTCTTTATTAGGGTGGCTAAAAACTATTCTAAATGGTTAAGCAGTGCCCAAATTATATTTGAAATTCATGTTCACTACTTTGTAGCAAAAATTGTGTGCGCAATCTTGCAAAATGACACCAAAAAAGCGTTTCACTCCTGACAGCATATATATTGCACAATATTAGAAATTGTAACCCACGAATCACTAAATAGTAGAGTACAGAATGCCCACAAGGTTGATGGCTTTCTAAAAAAATGAGTGATAGATTTCTGACTGAATAGACAAAAATTACAACACATTTTGAAAAATAAAAGTGTTTCACTCCTGACATAAAATTCAGAGGGGTATTGTATAAAACAGGCTCCACATCCTAAACCAGTGAAGATAAGATGAAAAGGTAATTTTAAGATGATGATGCACATGTTGTTTCATGAATTACAATTGCTTGTTGTAGTATCCTGTCACTGTCTTTTATTTGCTATAGCTTAGAAACTTGGTACAAGTGTTAAGTGTCACACAAAAACGTTTCACTCCTGACATTTTTGACATGTTTCAATGACATGTCTTTTTTATTTGTGAAGCGATTTTCTTCAAACTTGGTACCCAGTATATAGACACAATAACACATCTTTTTAGCTTTGATTGGGTTGAATATGTTTCTCTGAAAGAGCCGTGGCGTGTAAAAAGTGAATGGTCACATTTTTTTAAACTTGCCCAGATACGAGATTTTCGTTGAAAAGCGAGGATATGGTACAATAAGTCAATATTGGATATTGGAATGAATCTGTAGTGCTCGTATAGCAAAGTTTGATTTCCAGCCACAAAACCAATAAGATAAGTGTGTGAATGTGATTGCGTAACATAAACACCGATATATAAAATTGTACTATATTTGTGAGATGCGGGACAAGCCAATTTCTATTCCGTCTGTTTGGTAATTGGATGACCATTCGGGTCAAATTTACAGCAGATTCTGAGTAATCCTATTCTTCGGTGGGGAATCGCGTGATACCAACAACAATACAGAACACGTATATTGTTGCATAAAATGTGTATATCCGCGCCATTATAAGCAGACATTAACAAACGGAAACCGGGCTGTTATTAGTCGAAAACGTGTATCATTCAGTAAATTCTTGATAGAATTTCTTGGAAGGTCCCCTGTCCATCTTCGTGAATAGTGCATTCCCTTTATCTCCCAGTCTAATCTTGTTCGATGCTGTAATATATTGGCGTATCATGTGGACGTAATTAGATTTCTTGAAAGAAGAAAGAAGACATCTGATTTTGTTGACAGGGAAGTATAAAAGTACTTGTTACTTATCTTATTTAACCCTTTCCCAAACAAGACCTGATTTTGACGTCCCTAATAGAAATGGCTTGGGAAAACATTGAGACAAAAGAAGAAACTGCTGATAACCAGCAGTTTCTCCTTTTGCCTCAATATTTTCTGTGCTACATTATACACAAATCTTATCTTTAACAACTTCTATTTTGTCGTTTTCAGCAGCTTTCTAATAAGAAAAGTCCAAATTTTGGCCGTTTGGAAAAGGGTTAAAGTAAATTGGGTGCATGTATGGTTTGACTAGGTCATCGATTTGACTTCTTGTCACACACGTCATCTGTCACAATAGATTCTGAAGTTTTAGGTCGAGATTAAAAGAACCAAAGATATTAGGTGGTAATGACTTTAAAAATGCAATATGTCATTCATTGATCATCAAACTCTATAGTGTTTGTTCTAATTAGAATCACCTCATCGATGCAACCGAAATAAGTACCCATAACATAGGATCTGGATTTGAAATGAAGAATATATATCTAGAATTCCTTTTCCCACTCTTACATGGTGTACTAAATATATTTGGGTTTTTTTCTAAACATTTTCTGGTGCCATTCAGATTTCCCAGATGATTATCGAAATGCACATAAATATAGCAATAACACAATGTTTTCTTTCATGTTACCTAAACGGAACTACCAAAGAATCAATGTCCTTCAACCAAAGTACAACAGTTACTATATTAAACAGCAAATGTAAAACAGAATAATTTATCACGTTGTTGTGCAATATCGATGCACAATAAATTCGCTTTAGACAGATACAATGCAAAATCGTTAGCTTTTGGTGGGAGAAGAAAAAATAAACATCTTATTATTATCACTAAGTATGAAGAAACCATTTAAAAGTTTGTAATTAAAAACGTATGGGTGAGTTTTTTCCTTTGGTACGATTTCTTTCATTGTTTCTGAACTGATACTAAGACGAACGAGAATCAAAATACTGCAGTTTTGAAATAGCTTTAGATTAGGTTGGTGAATGGTCTGATTTCTTTTTAAAAACAATTAGCAGCATGAACAGATTCATTGAAATGTGAATCAACAAGCTACAAAGACCAAATTTTGGAATTTTCAACCTTTTTTCTGACTATTCCCATACAAATGAGAAATTTGATGGAGCTTCTTCAAATCTATCGTAGTATAAAGAAAGAGGGTTTTCAAATGAATTGCATAAAAGAAAATCAAATAACTATAACAATTTTTGTACTGTGTCCACTTTGTAATCTTTTCATATGTCCAGTTGAACGACAGAGATGCACCATGAGAAAACTGGCCTTTTGCATATGCAGAATTAACCCTTTCCCAAACAAGACCAAGTTTTGACGTCCCTTACAGAATTAGATTGGGAAAACATTGAGACAAAAGAAGAAACTGCTGATAACCAGCAGTTTCTCCTTTTGTCTCAATATTTTCTGTGCCATATTTTACACATCCTATCATTAATAACATTCATTTTGTCATTTGTAGCAGTTTTTGAAATGGATCACCCTAAAATTTTGTCGTTTGGGAAAGGGTTAAACATGATCAGCAGAGCAGTAACTGTGCAGCTGATCTGTGCCTTTATTTTTGCTACATAGATAGTGATTTATCATGCTATTGTGTCAACATTGACCTGATATCAGCTGTCCGATAACATTAAGTTATATCAGTCACTTATTTTTAGAACTAATTTGCATACTCTCGCGAGATCTCATTGGAACTACTTTTGAAACCTCGCCAATTCAAAATTGTAAAAAATTATTGGCCTTCATGAATTCATAACTCGTTGCATATAATTTGACTTGTAAAAATTGACTGGTGTGACACCAATGATCTAAAATTAGACCAAGACATAAACAGTTGTGACATCGTCACATGTGACGTCATACTATGTATTTGTGTAGAGCAGATCTGTGTTTTTAGTATGTTGACGTTTCAGTGGTGACATTTTCAAGTTTGTTTTTGTGAATTTATAAGTAAATACCAACTACATAAGCATTCGAGAATAGAAGATTTATTTAGTGATATAAAAGGCTTTTACAAACAATGTTTTGTGTAGATTATAGTGTGTTGAGAAAAGTGAAACTGACATACATGTCCCATAGGAAAGAATGACAAAGCATGATAAATGTGTGTGTGAAGATTCTTGACTCAAGCCGAAAGTTCCGTCATTGAATAACCAATATAAAGGTACGTTCTGAACATTGCTTTATGTTTCATTTGTTCTTCAGTTGTTTTATTATTTTCTGCATATGCATATTTTGGAATTGAAAGCTTGTCGTACACAAATTACAAGATAATTACACGTGTACACATGACGTACATGACGATAGCCTAATATTTTACTACTGATTCGCCATCAATGCCGATTCAAATCTGTTTCGAAGCGACGATAAATGTACGGACATTGGAGTTCAGTTGTGTACACAAAAATTTCTATAAAATGCAAATGAAGTAAACTGCAATATTCACAATTCTTTTGATTCAAACATTGTCGTGTAAATGACTAGTGAAATTAGATCTATATTCATCGGAAGCCGACATTTTGATTTCATACTGCTGTGTGATTTTTTTCGTTGCGCAATAATTTATACGTTAAAAATCTTAGAATAACCCCAAATTACGTGTTAAATAAGCTATTTTTATTTATTTATTATGATTTTCGATGATAGCATGATAAATATAATAACAGGTGACTGTCTTCTGATATCAAAGTTATCTGGCTCGGCAGGTAGAAATTATCAGGACTTGGCATAGCCTCGTCCTGATAAATTCTCCCAACCTCGCCAGATAACTTTGATATCAGAAGACAGTCACCTGTTATTATATATATCCTTTACTTCAGAAAAACTCCTAGCTATTTGTGTTGTTGCATAGCTTGGTTTTTGACACACCTGGTCAAAAAGCACCAAAGACTGGTTTTCTCGTGTCGCTCCTCATTAAATGATCATGTATATGACCAATTTGTCAAATATATCTTTGAGACTTTGAACTTACTTGGCTAAGCAAGAGATTCTAAAGTTTGCACATAAATTGAATGCTTTGTTTTCAGTAACCACGATTGTTCCTCTTTTTACTTATCAATACAGAAATTTGAAGAATGCACCTTTTGTTTGACGGCGCTACAGATGCGTCGATTCGTGAGAATGAAATAGTGTTTGCTCGTGTTGTGGATTATGGTATCCCAAAAAACTGCTTTGTTAAAATGAACAGTGTGGATCATTGGAAACAAAAGCTGATTGCTACAGGTTCTGACGGGGCTAGTTTGAATATTGGAAAACCTCTTAGCGTTGCTTAACTGTTAAGAAATGTACATCAACTTTTGGATTTACACTGTATCAATCAAAGGTTAGAGTTTGGTGCCCAAGATGCGATGAAGGAGTGAGATGGTAGGATGTTTGCTGAATTAAAATCTGTTTTTCTGAACCTTCACAAGCACTTCTATCACAGTATAAAGGCCTTGCTGTAAATGCAGATGCTAGCCGAGGCAATGGAAGATAAAATGATCAATCAGTCAACCTAGTAGGCACACGATGAATGTCATCTTGCCTACATCTTGTTGCCTTGCAACAAAGGCCAGGAGATCACCATAAAATTTCCTGGACAATGTTGACAATCTGTATTGATTGACCTAGTTATTGCCCATATCACAAATAGGATCGGTGACATAGACAGGACCATGTACTGAAGGACATGCAAATTTTCTATCTAGTCAATCTCCCCGAGACTGATGCAGAACTTGCAATGTATGGAGACGATGAATTTACTTCTCTTTGTGATTACTATACCACTATCTTTAATTGGGTGCGATTTGATATCCAAAACCTAAAACAAGTTGAGTGGACTGCTTTAAAGATTCATATGAAGAGAAAACATAAACAGGTCACTGTTCAGCAGCTCTCTACTAAAAATGCGATGTAGACAAATGAAAGTGCTAAATGACACATTCATCCTAGATACGGTCCCTATAATGACGATGTTTTCGTAAAACTGAATCAGAAACACGTTCGAAAAACGCGGTTTTCTTAAAGTTTATAATATCTATGCCACAGAAGAAAAATGCTTGCCTCAAAATTCCATATCTTAGACGAGCAAGAACCCTATGAAGCGAAATTATCCCCTTATTGGGGAGTTAATTGAGCGTTGTAGCACGAGTTTGGATGTAAACTGTATGACAAATGAGATTTTGTCATGCTAGAATTTCCAAAAATATTTCAAGTTGGCAGGTTATTCAATTTTTACAGAAAACTAGCATGGTAAATGCAATCATGTCTGATAATACAATGTTAGCTGAACTAAAGGGTTGAAAATGCGTGCAGGGATACCTTCTTCAACAAACTATCAATTATTTCTGAAACTTTACATGTTTATATCAAACCAATGTACACCCTTCCAATGTGAAGTTAAAACGACAAGGCGCCAAAAACTTACTTGAGTTTGATTGCAAAATGATAAAAAATTGATAAAAGAAAAACAAAAGGGTGTGCCTTTTTCCCGCCACAATACCAATGAGACACGTGTCTGAAGGGCGTAAAAGAAGACGTCTTTGAATTGTGACAATCAAGGACTTTGTGACGTCGTTGTGAGATCAAGACATAGTATTGCGGCCATGTTTACGGAGCTAAATATAAGAAGGAAGGAAAAATGCTTTTTTGAAATACAAACTATGATTTGTGATTTATCAAACCAAATTATTTTGGTACTTAATGAGTGACCACAACATAGGCCTATGGTTTTGAATAAAAAGATAAGAATGAGAGAGCTACTGAAGAACAGCATGGTCCTTTATTAGAGATTTGCCGTCTGGTAATGGTTAAACCCTTTCCCAAACGACAAAAATTTCCACTGTTCCAATTTGAAGGCTACTGCAGACGACAAAATAGATGTTGAAATAGATTGGAATTTTTGCAAATTGTAGAACAGAAAACATTGAGGCAAAAGGAGAAACTGCTGGTCATCAGCACTTTCTTCTTTTGTCTCAATGTTTTCCCAGGCCAATTCTATTAGGGACGTCAAAACCAGGTCTTGTTTGGGAAAGGGTTAAAGACTCTAGTGCTATCTAAACGAAAAGAAAGTAAAATGCAATAAAGGCTAATCTATCATGCTTGGAAGTAATACTTAATTCTACTGCCTCTGGTGTTATGTAACTTCAAGGACGCAACAGAGCTAATATAGGCTAATCTATCATGTTTGGAAGTAATACTAAATTCTCTTGAGGTAAATATATCGTCGTTTCCCTTTGAAAACCTCATAATCGTAGCTTATTTTATGATGCAGTTACTATGTTTTAGAAGAGAAGCAGCGATGTATCGAAGCTTTTCAACGAAAATCTCGTATCTGCAGCTTAAAACAAGCTGCAGATACGAGATTTTCGTTGAAAAGCAACGATATGGTACTATCAGTCAATATTGGATATCGGAATGAATCTGTAGTGCTCGTATAGCAAAGCTTGATTTCCCGCCACAAAACCAATAAGATAAGTGTCTGAATGTTATTGCGTAACATAAACACCGATATATAACATTGTACATTATTTGTGAGATGCGGGACAAGCCAATTTTTATACCGTCTGTTTGGTAATTGGATGACCATTCGGGTCAAATTTATAGCAGAGTCTGAGTAATCATATTCTTCGGTTATACCAACAACAATACAGAACACGTATATTGTTGCATAAAATGTGTATATACGCGCCGTTATTAACAGACATTAACAAACAGAAACCGGGCATTTATCAGTCGAAAACGTGTATCATTCAGTAAGTTCTTGATAGAATTTCTTGGAAGGACCCCTGTCCATCTTCATGAATGGTGCCATCCCTTTATATCCCAGTCTAATCCTGTGCTATGACCTAATATATTGGCGTATCATGCGGACGTAATCAGATATCTTGAAAGAAGAAATTAGACATCTGATTTTGTTGACAGTGAAGTATAAAAGTAGTTGTTATTTATCTTATTTAAAGTAAATTGTGTGCCTGTATGGTTTGAATAGGTCGTTGATTTGACTTCTTGTCACACACGTCATCTGTCACAACAGATTCTGAAGTTTTAGGTCGAGATTAAAAGAACCAAAGACGGTAGGTGCAGTGACTTTAAAAATGCAATATGCCATTCATTGTTCATCAAACTCTATATTGTTTGTTCTAATTAGAATCGCCTCCTTGATGCAACCGAAATAAGTACCCATAACATAGGATCTGGATTTGACATGAAGAATATATATATAGAATTCTTTTTCCCACTCTTACATTGTGTACTGAATATAATTCCCTTTTTTCTAAACATCTTCTGGTGTTTGCTTTAGACAGATACAATGCACAATCGGTCTTAACCATACTCGACACAAGCAACTCTATACTTTTGCAGGGGGCAAGACCCTCTATTTACTTCTAACCAAATTCAATATCCGTTATGTACAATGCACAATAACATCACAGAAATGTATTAAACAGTAATCTCTACTTGACTGACCCAGGAGAAAAACCAGAGATAAAAAACATTTTACAAAAAAGACTCTGGAAACATGTGCAGTCGTTCTTAACACCTGAACCGCAATCTAGCGGACTATACGCTGTATTAACGTATTGGAACTAATGTCTATCTGTAGTAAAACATTACAAACATTGAACCTGCCCTGAATTCGGATAGTTTTTGAAGTGAACTGTAAGGCGTCTAGCGTAGAACTAATTATTAACCGCCAATCCCAGCCTTTATATACTCACACACGCCCGTCAATCCCGTGCATACACCCTTTACTGTGTATCCGTATATGTGAAGACAAACGTTCTCCGCTATACTCCGTACCGCGGAGAACTTTCAAGTAGCTTTTGGTGGGATAAGAAAAAATAAACATCTGATTATTATCACGTAGTATGAAGAAACCATTTAAAAGTTTGTAATTAAGGACGTATGGACGAGTTTTCTCCTTTGATATGATTTCTTTCTTTGTTTCTGAACTGATACTTAGACGAACGAGAATGAAAATATTGCAGTTTTGAAATAGCTTTAGATTAGGTTGGTGAATGGACTGATTTCTTTAAAAGCAATGAGCAGCATAAACAGATTCATTGAATGTGAATCAACAAGTTACAAAGACCAAAATTTTGGAATTTTCAACCTTTCGTTTTTGTTTTGACTATTCCCATACAAATGGGAAATTTGAGGCAGCTTCTTCCAATCTACAGTTCTAGTATAAAGAAAGAGAGTTTTTAAAATAAATTGCGTAAAAGAAAATCAAATAACTATAACAATTTTTGTACTGTTTCCACTTTGAAATCTTTTCATATGTCCAGTTTAACAACAGAGATGCACCATGAGAAAACTGGCATTTTGCATATGCAAAATTAAACAGATCAGCTGAACAGTAACTGTGCAGCTGATCTGTGCCTTTATTTTTGCTACATAGATAGTGATATCCTTTACTTCAGAAAAAAATCTATTTTTTTAAAGTTGTTCCATAGTTTGGTTTGAACACACCTTGTCAAAAACGCCAAAGACTGTTTTCTCGTGTCGCTCCTCATTAAATGTTCATGTATATGGCAAATGTGTCAAACATATCTTTGAGACTTTGAAATTACTTGGCTAAATAAGAGATTCTACATTTTGCACATGAATTGAATGCTTTGTATTCTGTAACCACGATAGCTCCTCTTTTTAGCTCACCTGAGCACGAAGTGCTCAAGGTGAGCTATTGTGGTCGCTTTTTGTCCGTCGGCGTCTGTACGTCTGTCCATCTGTCCGTCTGTCCGTCTGTCTGTCCGTCCGTCCGTCCGTCTGTCCACAATTTGTTGTTACCACTCTAGCACCCACAAATATTGACCAATCTTAATCAAACTTGGTCAAAACATGTATGACCATAAGTTCTCGGATGAGTTCGATTTTGAGTCAGATCGGACCAAGAAGTCCAGAGTTATGTGCCCTTGAACGTCAAAAATGACTAGTTTTGACTTTGTTACCACTCTAGCATCTACAAATATTGACCAATCTTAACCAAACTTTGTCAAAACATGTATGACGATAAGTTCTTGGATGAGTTCGATTTTGGGTCAGATCGGATCAGGAAGTCCGGAGTTATGCGCCCTTGAATATCAAAAATCGCTAGTTTTTGACCTTGTTACCACTCTAGCATCTACAAATATTGACCAATCTTGACCAAACCTGGTCAAAACATGTATGACAATAAACTCTTGGACGAGTTTGATTTTGGGTCAGATCAGATCAGGAAGTCCGGAGTTATGCGCCCTTGAATATCAAAAATCGCTAGTTTTTGACTTTGTTACCACTCCAGCATCTACAAATATTGACCAATCTTAACCAAACTTTGTCAAAACATGTATGACGATAAGTTCTTGGATGAGTTCGATTTCGGGTCAGATCGGATCAGGAAGTCCGGAGTTATGCGCCCTTGAATATCAAAAATCGCAAGTTTTTGACCTTGTTACCACTCTAGCATCTACAAATATTGACCAATCTTGACCAAACTTGGTCAAAACATGTATGACAATAAACTCTTGGACGAGTTTGATTTTGGATCAGATCAGATCAGGAAGTCCGGAGTTATGCGCCCTTGAATATCAAAAATCGCTAGTTTTTGACTTTGTTACCACTCTAGCATCTACAAATATTGACCAATCTTAACCAAACTTTGTCAAAACATGTATGACGATAAGTTCTTGGATGAGTTCGATTTTGGGTCAGATCGGATCAGGAAGTCTGGAGTTATGCGCCCTTGAATATCAAAAATCGCTAGTTTTTGACCTTGTTACCACTCTAGCATCTACAAATATTGACCAATCTTGACCAAACTTTGTCAAAACATGTATGACAATAAACTCTTGGACGAGTTTGATTTTGGATCAGATCAGATCAGGAAGTCCGGAGTTATGCGACCTTGAATATCAAAAATCGCTAGTTTTTTACTTTGTTACCACTCTAGCATCTACAAATATTGACCAATCTTGACCAAACTTGGTCAAAACATGTATGACAATAAGCTCTTGGACGAGTTTGATTTTGGATCAGATCAGATCAGGAAGTCCGGAGTTATGCGCCCTTGAATATCAAAAATAGCTTAGTTTCAACTTTGTTACCACTCTAGCATCTACAAATATTGACCAATCAAGACAAAACTTGGCTAGAATGTTGGTAACCATACAATAATGAATGAGTTCGATTTTCAGTGTCATTGAAGTAGGAAATTTTGAGTTATGTGCCCTTGAATTTGACAAATTTGCCATTTTCGACTTTGTTTACACTTTAGCATCTACATTTATTGACCGATAAAGACAAAACTTGGCAACAATGATGGTAACCATAAGATGCTGAATGAGTTAAATTTTCAGCTTGATCGGACCAAAAAAAACCAGAGTTATTGGCCCTTGAATTTCACAAAATTGCTTTTTCCACTTTATTTTCACTCTAAAAAAAAACACAAATATTGACCAATCAAGACACAACTTGGTCACAATTTAGGTGACCATGAGATCTTATATGTTTTCATTTTTCATATTGATCAGACTAGAAAAAACAGAGTTTTGTGCCCTTGATGGTGACAAAATTACCGATTTCGTTGTTAATTTCACTCAAACAGTAATTAATAAATATTGACCAACCAAAAAACAACTTTGACATAAGGTTGATGAGAATATCTTTATCAGAACAGAGTTATGTGCCCTGGATTATGACAAAATAGATGTTTTTTATCAACTTGGTTTTCACTTTAACAGCCACAAATATTGATTATTAAAGATTAAGAATGCTGTTTTCAGCTGGATCATAATCTCGCATCTTAAATTTCGTGTTCTTGTCTTAGAGATACCTAGGTCATGTAAAAGGTGGGTCTTATTATGCATGGAGCAAGTTTCAAATTTCTATCAGGTGAGCGATCCAGGGCCATCTTGGCCCTCTTGTTACTTATCAAAACAGAAAGTTGAAGAATGCGCCTGTTGTTTGACGGCGCTACAGATGCGTCGATTCGTGAGAATGAAAAAGTGTTTGCTCGTGTTGTGGGTGATGGTATCCCGAAAAACTGATCTGTTAAAATGAACAGTGTGGACCATTGGAAACAAAAGCTGATTGCTTTGAGTTCTGGCGGGGCTAGTGTGAATCTTGGAAAACCTCATAGCGTTGCTTAACTGTTAACTGTTAAGAAATGTACCTCAAATTTTGGCTATACACTGTGTCAATCACAGGTTAGAATTTTGTGGCGGAGATGCGATGAAGGAGTGAGATGCTAGGAAGTTTGCTGAATTAAAATCTGTTTTTCTGAACCTACACAAACACTACCATGACAGTGCAAATGCCTTGCTATAAGTGCAGATACTAGCCGAGGCAATAGAAGAGAAAATGATCAAACCAGTCAACCTAGTAGGCACATGATGGATGTCATACTTGAGCAAATGCTTTGATGTCCTTCGTATTCATCGCTCATTTTGAGGACAAAGTAGAGGGTAAAGTTGGAGCAGTTGATGTTCAGATCAGAACCAAGCTAAATACTACATCTGAAGACATACAACCTGTAACCTACTCCATTATATGTATTTCCTTAAGGATGTGCTTGATATCCTGGGAGAGCATTGCCTACAATTCCAAAAGGATCAATGCGAGCTACCAGAAGCAACAACAGCTTTGGCAGGAGATCACCATCAAAATTTCCTGGACAATGTTGACAATCTGTACTGATTGGCCTAGTTGTTGCCTATATCACAAATAGTATTGGTGACATAGACAGGACCATTTACTGAAGGACATGTAAATTTTCTATCTAGTCAATCTCCCCGAGACTGATGCAGAACTTGCAATGTATGGAGACGATGAATTTACTTCTCTTTGTGATTCCTATACCATTATATTTAATTGGATGCGATTTGATATCCAAACCCTAAAACAAGTTGAGTGGACTGCTTTAACCCTTTCCCAAACAAGACCTAGTTTTGACGTCCCTAATTGGCTTGAGAAAACATTGGAACAAAAGAAGAAACTGCTGATAACCAGCAGTTTCTCCTTTTGTCTCAATATTTTCTATGCCATATCTAACACAAATTCTTTCTTTAGTAACTTCCATTTTGTCATTGGTGGCAGGTTTTGAAGTGGATTACCCTTTCCTGTGTGGGAAAGGGTTAAAGATTCATATGAAGAGAAAACATAAACAGGTCACTGTTCAGCAGATCTCTACTAAAAAAATGCGATGTAGACAAATGAAAGTGCTAAATGACACATTCATCCTAGATACGGTCCCTATAATGACGATGTTTTCGTAAAACTGAATCAGAAACACGTTCGAAAAACGCGGTTTTCTTCAAGTTTATAAGTATCTAGGCCACAGAAGAAAAATGCTTGCCTCAAAATTCCATATCTTAGACGAGCAAGAACCCTATGAAGCGAAATTATCCCCTTACTGTGGAGTTAATTGAGCGTTGTAGCATGCGTTTGGATGTAAACTGTATGACAAATGAGATTTTATCATGCTAGAATTTCCAACAATATTTCAAGTTGACAGGTTATTCTATTTTTACAGAAAACTAGCATGGTAAATGCAATCATGTCCGATAATACAATGTTAGATGAAATAATGGGTTAAAATGTGTACAGGGATACCTTCTTCAACAAACTATCAATTATTTCTGAATCTTTACATTTTAGAGAGCTACTGAAGAACAGTATGATCCTTTATCAGAGTTTTGCCGTCTGGTAATGGTTTAAAGACTCTAGCTCTATCTAAACGAAAACAAAGTAAAATAAAAAAAAGGCTACTCTATCATGCTTGGAAGTAATACTTAATTCTACTGCCTCTGGTGTTACGTAACTTCAAGAACGCAACAGAGCTGATATAGGCTAATCTATCATGTTTGGATGTAATACAAAATTCTCTTTGGGAAAAATATATCGTCGTTTCCCTTTAAAAACCTCATAACCGTAGCTTATTTTATTGTGCAGTTACTATGTTTTGGAAGAGAAGCAGCGATGTGTCGAAGTTTTTCAACGAAAATCTCGTATCTGCAGCTTAAAACAAGCTGCAGATACGAGAATTCTTTGAAAAGCGACGATATGGTACAATAAGTCAATATTGGATATCGGAATGAATTTGCAGCGCTCGTATAGCAAAGCTTGATTTCCCGCCACAAAACCAATAAGATAAGTGTCTGAATGTGATTGCGTAACATAAACACCGATATATAACATTGTACTTTATTTGTGAGATGCGGGACAAGCCAATTTTTATGCCGTCTGTTTGGTAATTGGATGACCATTCGGGTCAAATTTATAGCAGATTCTGAGTAATCCTATTTTTCGGTGGGGAATCGCGTGATACCAACAACAATACAGAAAACGCATATTGTTGCATGAAATGTGTATATCCGCGCCGTTATAAACAGACAGTATCAAACGGAAACCGGGCGGTTATTAGTCGAAAACGTGTATCATTCAGTAAATTCTTGATAGAATTTCTTGGTAGGACCCCTGTCCATCTTCATGAATGGTGCAATCCCTTTATCTCCCAGTCTAATCATGTTCGATGCCGTAATATATTGGCGTATCATGTGGAAGTAATTAGATTTCTTGAAAGAAGAAAGTAGACATCTGATTTTGTTGACAGGGAAGTATAAAAGTACTTGTTATTTATCTTATCTAAAGTAAATTGTATGCCTGTATGGTTTGGCTATGTCCCGATTTGACTTCTTGTCACACACGTCATCTGTCACAACAGATTCTGAAGTTGTAGGTCGAGATTAAAGGAACCAAAGATGTTAGGTGGTAATGACTTTAAAAATGCAATATGGGCAAGAATTCACTAGTGGAGTTTTTGTGTCAATCTGATGTTGTGTTGGTATATTTTAATATTAAAGACAATTGCTTGAACAAATAATCATTGTACACAGAGGTCAGGGGGTTTTCTCTTATTTTTCGCAAAAATAAATACTTTAAATTACGCTAGAAAGTATTAATGACCTGAATTAAAGGTAAAAATGCATGTAACATTGACGCAAAAGGGTGACATTTTATCAACATTTGTTTGGGCCCAAACAAACAGTTTGTAATGTTTTAACTTGTATCAAATAGTGTCAAAGCAGTTTACCAGACATTTTTTTCTGAAATGAACCAAAACTGTTCATTTAAATGTTCACTGCTTATTACACATGGCCACATGTGAAGCGTATTTGGTCAAGTAACGCTTAGCAATTTTTGTGTCATGGTTACATACTATACGTCAACTTGAAGAATTCCTGTATTTCTCCTAAGAAAATAACAAAGTTAAGCTTCAGTGTTGATGTAAAGTAATTCTAACGCCACATTTGCCTTTAGTTTTATGTAAAAAATTTTAATTGTGTACATTGAAGCATGCATGTAACATGGACAGAAATTATCTGGTGTCAACATTTATGTTAATAGTGCTAGGATAATTAAACCTATTATACTGCAAGCTCCTGATATAATTTCAGCCTTGAAGATGATTAACTTTGGTGTTTCTAATAAGTGAATTTGAAAGAAGGAACATTTTTCTACCTACAGCTGAACAGTAGTATGTAACATTGACACCAAATAACACTTTGTCAACAGTTCCCAAAAATTCTAGAAATTAATTATTTGAAATAAAATCTCAGATGGAGAATATAATGAAGGCCAAATAATAATCAGAAGAGAAAAATTTGTTGTAAGTACCCTGAAGGGAGAGAGGTCTTAAAAGAAAAAAAGTTGTGTCAATGTTACATGCACAAAAATTGCATTTTTTGGTGTGGCAAGTACATGGACATTCATGGATCTAAAAAAGTTAAATCATCATAAACATTTGACCTTTATCTGTGTCTGAACAGAATATTAAAACAGCATCTATCTTTTTTTTAGCTCACCTGAGCACAAAGTGCTCAAGGTGAGGTATTGTGATCGGTCGTTGTCCGTCGTCCGTCCGTCCGTCCGTCCGGCCGTCCGTCCGGCCGTCCGTCCGTCCACAATTTCTTTAAAGATCTTCTCCTCCCAAACCAGTTGACCAATCTTCTTGAAACTTGGCAGGAATGATCCTTGGGTGAAGGGCTTTCAAAGTTGTTAAAAGAATTTGATTCCATCAAAGACTCTGGCTGCCGCGGCATGAGAAAAGGGGAAAATAGCCAACTCTTTTAAAAATCTTCTTCTGCCTAACCAGTTGGCCAATTTTCTTGAAACTTCACATGAATGATCTTTGAGTGAAGGGCTTGCAAAGTTGTTAAAAGATTTTGATTCCATTAAAGATTTGGGCTGCCGCGGCATGAGAAAAGGGGAAAATAGCCAAATCTTTTAAAAATCTTCTTCTGCCTAATTAGCAAGCCAATATTCTTGAAACTTCACATGAATGATCCTTGGGTGAAGGGCTTTCAAAGATGTTAAAAGAATTTGATTCCATCAAAGACTCTGGTTGCCGCGGCATAAGAAAAGGGGAAAATAGCCAAATCATTTAAAAATCTTCTTCTGCCCTACTAGTAGGCCAATATTCTTGTAACTTAATATGAATGATCCTTGGCTGAAGGGATTTCAAAGTTGTTAAAAGAATTTGATTCCATCAAAGGCTTTGGCTGCCGTGGCATGAGAAAAGGGGCAAATAGCCAAATCTTGTAAAAATCTTCTGCCTTCAACTAGTTGGCCAATATTCTTGAAACTTCCCATGAATGATCCTTGGGTGAAGGGCTTTCAAAGTTTTTGAGAGACTTTGATTCCATCAAAGCCTTTGACTGCCGCGGCATGAGAAAAGGGAAAATAGCCAAATCTTTTAAAAATCTTCTGGCTTACTACATGTAGTTGGCCAATATTCTTAAAACTTCACATGAATGATCTTTGGGTGAAGGGCTTTCAAAGTTGTTATAAGAATTTGATTAATATCAAAGCTCTTAGTGCAGGGGCATCAGAAAAAGGACAAAAGAGCAAACACTTTTGAAAAGGCTGAATTTTGTTTCATTCTTTTGAAAAACTAAGGAAAAGGGGTTTTATTGCAAAATTCTTAATTTGCTGCTATACAGGTCAAAATGTTTATTTCAACAAGGCAAAAAATTTCAGGTGAGCGATCTAGGGCCATCATGGGCCTCTTGTTTATTTTTTCACTCATTGTCACACTGTGAGGCACATTAGTGAATTCTTGCCCATATGTCATTCATTGTTCATCAAACTCTATATTGTTTGTTCTAATTAGAATCGCCTCCTCGATGCAACCGAAATAAGTACCCATAACACAGGATCTGGATTTGAAATGAAGAATATAGATCTAGAATTCCTTTTCCCACTCTTACATGGTGTACTGAATATAATTGCTTTTTTTCTAAATATCTTCTGGTGCCATTCAGATTTCCCAGATGATTACGGAAATGCACATAGATATAGCAATAGCACAATGATGTATAAAACATTGATTTCGATGTTTCCTTTCATGTAACGTAAACGGAACTACCGAAGAATCAATGTCCTTCAACCAAAGTACAACTATATTAAACAGCAAATGTAAAACAGAATAATTTATCACGTTGTTGTGCAATATCGATGCACAATAAATTTGCTTTAGACAGATACAATGCACAATCGGTATAGCTTTTGGTGGGATAAGAAAAAATAAACATCTGATTATTATCACGTTGTATGAAGAAACCATTTAAACGTTTGTAATTAGGGACGTATAGGTGAGTTTTCTCCTTTGATACGATTTCTTTCATTGTTTCTGAACTGATACTAAGACGAATGAGAATCAAAATATTGCAGTTTTGAAATAGCTTTAAATAATGTTGGTGAATGGCCTGATTTCTTTTTAAACACATTAAGCAGAATAAACAGATTCATTGAAATGTGAAAAAACCAGCTACAAAGACCAAATTTTAGAATTTTCAACCTTTCGTTTTTGTTTTGACTATTCCCATAAAAAATGGGAAATTTGAGGCGGCTTCTTCAAATCTACAGAAGTATAAAAAAAAGAGGGCTTTCAAATGAATTGCGTAAAAGAATATCAAATAACTATAACAATTTTTTTGTATACTTTCCAGTTTGAATCTTTTCATATGTCCAGTATAACGACAGAGATGCACCATGAAAAACTGGCCTTTTGCATATGCAAAATTAAACAGATCAGCTGAGAAGTAACTGTGATGTCCTTTACTTCAGAAAAACTAAATTTTAAACTTCTAGCTATAATGTGTTGTTGCATAGATTGGTTTGTGATACACCTGGTCAAAAACGCCAAAGACTGGTTTTCTTGTGACGCTCCTCATTAAATGTTCATGTATATGGCATGTATATGGCAAATTTGTCAAACATATCTTTGAGACTTTGAAATTGCTTGGCTAAGTAAGAGATTCTAAAATTTTGCACATAAATTGAATGCTTTGTATTCTGTAACCACGATTGTTTCTCTTTTTACTTATCAATACAGAAAGTTGAAGAATGCGCCTATTGTTTGACGGCACTACAGATGCGTCGATTTGTGAGAATGAAATAGTGTTTGCTCGTGTTGTGGATGATGGTATCCCGAAAAACTGCTCTGTTAAAATCAACAGTGTGGACCATTGGAAACAAAAACTGATTGCTTTGAGTTCTGGCGGGGCTAGTGTGAATCTTTGAAAACTTCATAGCTTTTCTTAACTGTTAACTGTTAAGAAATGTACCTCAAATTTTGGCTATACACTGTACCAATCACAGGCTAGAGTTTGGTGCCCTAGATGCGATGAAGGAGTGAGATGCTAGGATGTTTGCTGAATTAAAATCTGTTTTTCTGAACCTACACAAGCACTACCATTACAGTGCAAAGGCCTTGCTTTAAGTGCAGATGCTAGCCGAGGTAATGGAAGAGAAAATGATCAAACCAGTCAACCTAGTAGGCACGCGATGGATGTCATACTTTAGCAAATACCTTAATGTCCTTCGTAGAAAATATACCGTATTCATCGCTCATTTTGAAGACACGGTAGATGGTAAAGTTGGAGCAGTTGATGTTCAGATCAGATCCAAGCTAAATACTACATCTGAAGACAAACAACCTGCAACCCGCTCCATTATATGCATTTCCTTAAGGATCTGCTTGGTACCATGGGAGAGCATTCCCTACAATATCTAACGGATCAATGCATGCTACCAGAAGCAACAGCAGCTTTGGAAACAGCTTGCCTACAGCTTGTTGCCTTGCAACAAAGGCCAGGAGATCACCATCAAAATTTCCTGGACAATGTTGACAATCTGTATTGGCTGGCCTAGTTATTGTTCATATCACAAATAGGATTGGTGACATAGACAGGACCATTTACGGACATGCAAATTTTCTATCTAGTCAATCTGCCCGAGACTGATGCAGAACTTGAAATGTATGGAGACGATGAATTTACTTCTCTTTGTGATTACTATACCACTATCTTTAATTGGATGAGATTTGATATCCAAACCCTAAAACAAGTTGAGTGGACTGCTTTAAAGATTCACACGAAGAGACAACATAAACAGATCACTGTTCAATAGCTCTCGACTAGAGTCTTCACAATCTAAAACCCGAAAGAGACATTAAATTCATCATCATGCTTGTTGAAATAATCATTTAGTGACACTGATCCACAGCAGTTTATATCGATACCCGTGCGTTTCTTATCTTGCGATAGAAAAATTTGGTCAGGGCTAGTGCACATCTGTTCAGGGCTAGTAATATCTGCAGCAACATGCCCGACGATCGTTGAACCCTGTGGTACTATATATGAGGGTTAGAACGGCGACGTAATAATTATGGGATAGTAGATATTCGTAGGACTAAATAGACACATCAAGAAATCCGGGCGATAGTCTGGGTTTTCTGGGGTTTTGTTTTGTTTGTTTGTTGTTTTCCCCTTTCGAAATTTGGTTATTTACCCCCTTCCAATAACACTATAAATTGCCTTTGAATAAAACGCCAACATTGCTAATATAATATGCTAAGAAAGCCGAGGTAACAATTATGGGACAGTAGATAACTGATATTCATAGGAATAAGTCAACGCATCAGAAACTCCGGGCAATATTTTTTTTTTCTTTTCTTTCAATGGTTTCGTTATTTACTCCTTAGACTAAAGCAATGAATGCATTTGCATTAAAAATATCCTAAGTAAATTTTGAGAAGCATACATGTTTAGTGTGGGCAGACCACCGACGTTACAATAATTAAGCAGTAGATACTTGGTATTCCTGGGACTAAGTCAACATATCAAATATTCCGGACAGAATGGAAAAAAAACACGAGACGACTTTCATATTGATTCCCGCTATTTTTACAGAGACTCTTTTGCATAATAATAGCTCTACTTAGATGTAAGCATGTGATTAAACGGCTTTTCCTATTATCCCTGTAATCCGTAATTCTCGTTGCAGAAGCATCTTTTCTTTAATTGGACAATTATCGATCTCAGTCTGTCGATCTGTCTGTCTATCTGCTTTGCCGCAGAGCTACAGATAAGTGCGAGGAAGGCATTATGATTTTGTTATTTTCTTACCCTGCGTTGTAGGTACTCATTTAAATCTTCTCGATTACTCGATTCCGATCAGTAACCACAACATAGTTTGATGAGTATGTAGTGAAATGTTGCATTTTGAAAAGCCGCCGATCCCACTTATCTGTAGCTTTGCTGTCTGTATGAAATTACCAGTCTTAACAGAAGTATGATTTTTGTTATTTGATTTTTGTTGCTATAACTGGGGTCACACGTAAATAAAAAGTAACGATTATTCTACTTTAACAGAAATAGCCTTATTGTAACAGCAATATACATTACAATGCTTGCTCAATAGTACAGCCAATAAGTAACAAGACACTAGCTAAGAACTTCAATCCTGATTTTTGCAATAAAATATCCCTGATGCGACTGGTGATAATAACCATTGAAACATGTTGAAGGTCTTTAAATTGTAAATCTAGGATAAGGAAAAGAGCAAACGCAATTAATAATTGAGCTTTGACAAACTGGAAATTGCAAAGAATTCTTTAAAAGTCGATACAAAACTCAAAAACATTAATTGTATATACAAAAAAGTGGATCAAGGTTCTGCCACATATGCAATACACGCATATCGTCGGTGTAAATACAAAACCTCGTATGTCGATTTTTGCGGTTTTCAAAGTCAAATCTTGTGTGCCCAGTAAAGACAATTCTTGCAGCTTTTGGGGTATTTTTACTGATCAGTATTAATGACACATTACTTGTGACCAATATGTCAAAATTTAAAGTACATCCTTTCCGTTTGGGAAAAGTTATTACACTTTTTTCCGTCCCCATTAAAATTTTCCAAATACGAGATACGAGGTTTTGCATTTACAACGACGATATATTTATTCTTTTGTAATTTATTTCAATAGTAATAAGTCTAATGTCTTGTTTCGCATACGATTACCCAGACTTATTACGATGGCCATCATTTAGAAAAAGATCTTATTGAAATAAATGGTTGCATTCTTTAAGTAGAGATGTACAGCTTTAGGAAAAAATGCAAACATAAATAATAATAAAACCTACCTATTTGTTATTGAAACTTACTGCAACGATACAAAAAATGACCGCGAAAATGGGATTCGGGAAACAAATCACAACTTGAAATTGGCCTCTTTTTCAATACGTGTTTCCACCTGTGTTCATTTTTTTTTTTTTTTAAATTTGTTGTTCTTTTTCATATGACATTGGAAATGGAAAGATCTTATTTCAACCCAATATAATTATCTATTTATCTATCGTAGACGACATTCAAACACCTTTTGTATGGTAAAGCGGTTCAAAGAGGGGACAGTCTCGGTTTGCTATACGGACTTCATACATATGATTGCATTTACTTGTGGAAATATTTGACAAAAATGTTAAAAATTACCTCCCTTGCATATGAATATAGAGTAAAATAATATTTGTAAATTATTTTCTTCTTGAAACATAATCTTGAAATCCGGCACGGTGAATCAACTTATATGAAGTGTATTTACAAGTATGTGTAATTTGATGCATATCGTATGGCTAGAAAGTGGTGTTTTCATTCTCAGTTCGTAAACCTTAAAAGCTTTTTGAAATACAAACTATGATTTATGGTATATCAAACCTAATTGTGTTGGAACTCAATGAGGGACCATAAGATATGGTTTGGATTTGAAAAACAAATTTAGAATGGCTTTATCCCATGTTGTCTGTTGCTCTGTATTTAGAGTGTTGTGGGAAATGCACTTCTACGTCGATGAAATGTATTTCTTGTTCCATAGAGTACTACCGGGTACATTTGAAAAAAAAAATACAATTTTGCCAGGTTCTGGAATATTGTCTGTTATAGCTTTAAAAAAAGAGGTAGAGAGTTGTTGTGGCAGGCAATAAAGAAGCCACTGGAGAACAACATGTTTCTTGATCAGACCGCGTTTGGTCGTCTGGTAATAGGTTCTAGCGCTATCTAAACGAAAACAAAATAAAATACAATAAAGGCTAATCTATCATGCTTGGAAGTAATACTTATTTCTACTGCCTCTGGTGTTATGTAACTTCAAGGACACAACAGAGCTAATATAGGCTAATCTATCATGTTTGGAGGTAATACTAAATTCTCTTAACCCTTTCCCAAACCGCTAAATGTGAGGTGGTCCAACTTCAAAGCTGCTGCAGACGACTAAATGAATGTAGCAAAATGTAAAAGCTGTGTGTGATATGGCACAGAAAACATTGAGAAAAAAGGAGAAAATGCAGGTTATCAGCAGTTTCTTCTTTTGTTTCAATGTCTTCTCAAGCCTTTTCTATTGGGGACGTCAAAACCAGGTCTTGTTTGGGAGAGGGTTAAGGTAAATATATCGTCGTTTCCCTTTAATAACCTCATAACCGTAGCTTATTTTATGATGCAGTTACTATGTTTTCGAAGAGAAGCAGCGATGTATCGAAGTTTTTCAACGAAAATCTCGTATCTGCAGATTAAAACAAGCTGCAGATACGAGAGATTCGTTGAAAAGCAACGATATGGTACAATAAGTCAATATTGGATATTGGAATGAATCTGTAGTGCTTGTATAGCAAAGTTTGATTTCCCGCCACAAAAACCAATAAGATAAGTGTCTGAATGTGATTGCGTAACATAAACACCGATATATAACACTGTACTTTATTTGTGAGATGCGGGACAAGCCAATTTTTATACCGTCTGTTTGGTAATTGGATGACCATTCGGGTCAAATTTACAGCAGATTCTGAGTAATCCTATTCTTCGATGGGGAATCGCGTGATACCAACAACATTACAGAAAACGTATATTGTTGCATAAAATGTGTATATCCTCGCCGTTATAAGCAGATATTAACAAACGGAAACCTGGAGGTTATCAGTCGAAAACGTGTATCATTCAGTAAATTCTTGATAGAATTTCTTGGAAGGACCCCTGTCCATCTTCATGAATAGTACATTCCCTTTATCTCCCAGTCTAATCATGTTCAATGCCGTAATATATTGGCGTATCATGTGAACGTAATTAGATTTCTTGAAAGAAGAAAGTAGACATCTGATTTTGTTGACATGGAAGTATAAAAGTACTTGTTATTTATCTTATTTAAAGTAAATTGTGTGCCTGTATGGTTTGACTAGGTCGTCGATTTGACTTCTTGTCACACACGTCATCTGTCACAACAGATTCTGAAGTTTTAGGTCGAGATTAAAAGAACCAAAGATGTTAGATGTTAGGTGGAAAGGACTTTTAAAATGCAATATGTCATTCATTGATCATCAAACTCTATACGGTTTGTTCTAATTAGAATCACCTCCTCGATGCAACCGAAATAAGTACCCATAACATAGGGTCTGGATTTGAAATGAAGAATATAGATCTAAAATTCCTTTTCCCACTCTTACATGGTGTACGGATTTTAATTCCCTTTTTTCTAAACATCTTCTGGTGCCATTCAGATTTCCCAGATGATTATGGAAATGCACATATGTAGATATATAGCAATAGCACAATGATGCATTAAAACATTGATTTCGATGTTTCCTTTCATGTTACGTAAACGGAACTACCGAAGAATCAATGTCCATCAACCAAAAAAAACTATATTAAACAGCAAATGTAAAACAGAATAATTTATCACGTTGTTGTGCAATATCGATGCACAATAAATTTGCTTTAGACAGATACAATGCACAATCGGTATAGCTTTTGGTGGGATAAGAAACAATAAACATCTGACTATTATCACGTAGTATGAAGAAACCATTTAAATGTTTGTAATTAAAAACGTATGGGTGAGTTTTCTCCTTTGGTGCGATTTCTTTCATTGATTCTGAACTGATACTAAGACGGATGAGAATCAAAATATGGCAGTTTTGAAATAGCTTTAGATTAGGTTGGTGAATGGCCTGATTTCTTTTTAAAAACATTAAGCAGCATAAACAGATTCATTGAAATGTGAACCAACAAGTTACAAAGACCAAATTTTGGAATTTTCAACCTTTCGTTTCTTTTTCTGACTATTCCCATACAAATGGGAAATTTGAGGCAGCATCTTCAAATCTACAGTAGCATAAAGAAAGAGGGTTTTCACTTTTAAATCTTTTCATATGTCCAGTTTAATTAACAACAGAGATGCACCATGAGAAAACTGGCCTTTTGCATATGCAAAATTAACCCTTTCTCAAACAAGACCTGGTTTTGACGTCCCTTACAGAATTAGATTGGGAAAACATTGAGACAAGAGGACCATGATGATCCCATATCGCTCACCTGAACCAAAATGAAATGAGCAACACTTATGTTCGATTCAATTGATATTTATGACTTTAAGACTGAATATGAACTTATGGTCAATAGCGTTGTGAAAATCAAACTCATCCGAGCTCTTATGGTGCCCATTATTGGTTTTTGGAAGCAAATTTTGCAAAATTTGCTTCTTTTTGCAGCCACCTGTCTCTGCACTTTACCATTCTCTGCATACCACACAACATCTTCCGGTCCTATAAATAGTTCTATCAAAAACAAAGATTAGTGAGGTAACAGTCATTCGAATATTCAATATGTAAATCTGAAGTTATGTGTAGATATTGAATTGTGTGACTGAAAATGAAACCTTCATGTCTCTAAGAGAAGAAAAGATCGACGTAGTAATTTGCTTTATCATGGTTAAAAGATCAATCCAATGGCCTTCCTTGTAAATGGGTCAGTCAAGTTTACTGAACTATGAAATATATTCAAAGCTTACACAAACGATTAATATGCATGAAGTTGTGCTAAAAATAGATACAACTCCAGCGAGGAAACAGTATTCAAGGTACATGTATTCTGGATAATCAAAGTACCTTATCAAAGTATTCTACGAATCAAAGTATTCAATGTATTCAAATGGATAATCAAAGTACTCTACGTTATTGACAAATTTGTTTCCAAACAGTACTTTCAGTACTTTGATTTTAATAATTGTAGATTCTAGAGTGTAAACAAGGTCGAAAACAGCCAAAAATGGCAATTTTATCAAATTCAAGGGCACATAACTCTCGTCTTTCTGGTCAGATCAGACTGAAACTCAAACTCATTTGAGATCATATATTCTCCAACATTGTGTCCAAGATCTGTCTTTATTGATTAATAATTGTAGATTCTAGATTGTAAACAAGGTCGACAACAGCCAAAAATGACAATTTTATCAAATTCGAGGGCACATAACTCTCGTCTTTCTGGTCAGATCAAACTGAAAATCGAACTCATCCGAATGGTTAAAATCGAACTCATCCGAATGGTTTCCATCATTGTGTCCAAGTTTTGTCTTGATTGATTAATGATTGTAGATTCTAGAGTGTAAACAAGGTTGAAAACAGTCAAAAACCTCAATTTTATCAAATTCAAGGGCACTTAACTCTTGACTTTCTGATCACATCAGACTGAAAACCATACTCATCCAAGATCTTATGCTCCCCAATATTGTGTCCAAGTTTTGTTCTGATTGATCAATAATTGTAGATTCTAGAGAGTAAACAAGGTCGAAACAGCCGAAAACAGCAATTTTGTCAAATTCAAGGGCACATAACTCTCGACGTTCTGATCAGAATAGACTGAAACTCAAACTCATCCAAGATCTTATGCTCCCCAACATTGTGTACAGGTTTTGTCTTGATTTATTAATGATTGTAGATTCTAGAGGGTAAACAAGGTCGAAAACAGCCAAAAATGACAATTTTGCCAAATTCAAGGGCGCATAACTCTCGACTTTCTGATCAGATCAGATTGAAAATCAAATTCATCCAAGATCTTATGCTCCGCAACATTGTGTTCAAGTTTTGTCTTGATTTATGAATAATTGTAGATTCTAGAGTGTAAACAATGTCGAAAACAGCCAAAAATTGCAATTTTGCCCAATTCAAGGGCACATAACTCTCATATTTCTGGTAAGATCAGACTGAAAATCAAAGATCTTATGGTTTCCAACATTATGTCCAAGTTTTGTCTTGATTGATCAATAATTGTAGATGCTAGAGTGTAAACAAACTTAAAAACAAAAAAAAATTGACATTCAATGGCAGATAATTCCGCACTTTCTGGTCCGATTACGCCGATAATCGAACTTGTCCGAGAACTTATGATTCTACTTGTTTTGGCCAAGTTTGATCAAGATTGTCTAACTTTTGTGGATGCTAGAGTGTAAACACCCCAAATGTTGACGGACGGACGGACGGACGCCGGACAAAAAGTGGCCGCAATAACTCACCTCGAGCACTTCGTGCTCAGGTGAGCTAACAAAAGAAGAAATTGCTGATAACAAGCAGTTTCTCCTTTTTGTCTCAATATTTTCTGTGCCGTATTTTACACAAATCCTATCTTTAATAACATCCATTTTGTCATTTGTGGCTGTTTTTGAATAGGACCACCCTAAAATTTTGTCGTTTGGGAAAGGGTTATACAGATCAGCTGAGCAGTAACTATGCAGCTGATATGTGCCTTTATTTTTGTTACATAGATAGTGATATCCATTACTTCAGAAAAACTTCTAGCTATTTGTGTTGTTGCATAGCTTGGTTTGAGACACACCTGGTCAAACACGCCAAAGACTGGTTTTCTCGTGTCGTTCCTCATTAAATGTATATGGCAAATTTGTCAAACATATCTTTGAGACTTTGAAATTACTTGGCTAAGTAAGAGATTCTAAATTTTGCACATAAATTGAATGCTTTGTATTCTGTAACCACGATTGTTCCTCTTTTTACTTTTCAATACAGAAAATTGAAGAATGCACCTGTTGTTTGGCGGAGCTACAGATGCGTCGACTCGTGAGAATGAAAAAGTGTTTGCTCGTGTTGTGGATGATTGTATCCAAAAAAAACTCCTTTGTTAAAATGAACAGTGTGGTCCATTGGAAATAAAAGCTGATTGCTACAGGTTGTGACGGGGCTAGTGTGAATCTTGGAAAACCTCATAGCGTTACTTAACTGTTAAGAAATGTATCTCAAATTTTGGCTTTACACTGTATCAATCAAAGGTTAGGGTTTGGTGCTCTAGGTGCGATGAAGGAGTGAGATGCTAGCATGTTTGCTGAATTAAAATATGTTTTTCTGAACTACACAAGCACTACCATTACAGTGCAAAGGCATTGCTTTAAGTGCAGATGCTAGCCAAGGCAATGGAAGAGAAAATGATCAAACCAGTAATTCTAGTAGGCACACGATGGATGTCATACTTTAGCAAATGCCTTGAAGTCCTTCGTAGAAAATATACCATATTCATCGTTCATTTTGAGGACACAGCAGATGGTAAAGTGGGAGCAGTTGATGTTCAGATCAGATCCAATTGGCCTAGTTATTGCCCATTTCACCAAATAGGATTGTTGACATAGACAGGACCATTTACTGAAGGACATGCAAATTTTCTTTCTTGTCAATCTCCCCGAGACTGATGCAGAACTTGCAATGTATGGAGACGATGAATTTACTTCCCTTTGTAATTACTATTATACTATCTTTAATTGGATGCGATTTGATATCCAAACCCTAAAACAAGTTGAGTGGACTGCTTCAACCCTTTCCCAAACAAGACCTGGTTTTGACGTCCCTAATAGAATTGGCTTGAGAAAATATTGAAACAAAAGAAGAAACTGCTGATAACCAGCAGTTTCTCCTTTTGTCTCAATATTTTCTATGCCATATTTAACACAAATTCTTTCTTTAATAACTTCCATTTTGTCATTGGTGGCAGTTTTTGAAGTGGATTACCCTACAACTTTGCTGTGTGGGAAAGGGTTAAAGATTCACATGAAGAGAAAACATAAACAGATCACTGTTCAGCAGCTCTCTACTAGGGTCTTCACAATCTAAAACCCGAAAGAGAAATTAAAAAACATCACCATGCTTGTTGAAATAATCATTTAGTGACACTGATCCACAGCAGTTTATATCGGTACCCGTGCGTTTCTGATCTTGCGATACAAGCATTTGGTCAGGGCTAGTAATATACATAGTAAAAAAAGTTTACCAACAAAATGTAAATATCTTTAGTAGCCAAAATATTTTTGTTTTAACATCAAATCAAACGTTTACACGATAGATTATAGCTAGAAAACACAAACAAATGAATTTTATACCGCCATCGCGTGCGTCTTGCACTCCAGGTGCGCATTTCCGGTTTTCATGTCTGCCATGGTATTCATGTGTTTGGAGCATAATTCTAGAAAAAATTTAGGCGTGAACATGCTCGTCTTTGCCCAGAATGAAAAAGGCCACTAAAAAGACTTTTCTGCAACGCTGTTTGACTACGTCATGGACCTACGTCAGAAGGACGTTATATCGCTAATGTGTTCCTACGTGTCGGAACAGGCAATAAAGATGTCTTTTTAAATTTTACGTATCTCAAAGCATGAGTAACTGTTTTAGGATGCTATATGAGCCAATGTTTGTGGTTTGAGATAGTCCCGGTCAAGGACGTCGGAGAAAAACGCCACGAGACGATGACCGTCATAATTTCGTTACGTCAAGGCAAAGATGTTCCATATTCTCACCAAAGCTTTGAGTGGCTTCAACAGTAATACCAAAATAGATTATCCTCATTTACCATCCATGATCGTCTCCACAGACGAAGGGTTACTAGACGTTGACTATACGTTGTAATTTCCCTGACGCTACACCATGAACGTACCAGACCTTACTGGCATAGAGTCCTAAATGCTGTAAGCGTAAACAATGTTGATTTTCTCCCATTACCACCATTCTGTTTGATTTATCACCAATAGAGCTCATATGGCGCATTTGGGGAAGACGTTAACGTGATCCTTATGACGTGAATGACGTTCAGTCTCTTGATAAAGTAGTGAATGTTGATACTGGGTTCAAACTTTTTAAGTGGATTAGAAAACGTCTCAATGCTGTTCTTGCTAAAAATGACCTCATAACCGATATCGAATTTCATTGTGATTTCTTGTTTTGACCCCCCTCACCTACGTTAAGACACTGTTTCTCAGACAGTATTTAACGTTTCCACAAAGCATCCTTTGAATGTTGT
Organism: Fragum sueziense; assembly: GCA_963680895.1. NCBI lineage: Eukaryota > Metazoa > Mollusca > Bivalvia > Cardiida > Cardiidae > Fragum > Fragum sueziense. Next base: position 7,674,187 of record OY804598.1, read on the forward strand.
GTGTGAATGCCTATGCTAAAATATATATAATGGTGGTGAAATAAATATCACATAAAATATATGTTTTCAATTAACAAAGTCAGTGTTGCTAAACTTTTTTTACATGGTATATCTGCAGCAACATGCCCGAAGGTCGTTGAACCCTGTGGTACTATATGAAAGGGTTAGAAGGGCGACGTAACAATTATGGGACAGTAGATAATTGATTTTCGTTGGACGAAGTCAACACATCAGGAAATCCGGACAATATTGGGTTTTTTCTGGGGTTTGGTTTTGTTTGTTTTTTGTTGTTTTCCCCCTTTTCAACAGTTTGGTTATTTATCCCCTTCAAACAATACTATAAATTGCATTTGAATAAAACGCAAATATTGCTAATATAATAGGCATAGAAAGCCGACGTAACAATTATGGGACAGCAGATAACTGATATTCACAGAAATAAGTCAACTCGCCAGATAATCCGGGCAATATGTTTTTTTTTTTTTTTTTTTTTTTCCATGGTTTCGTTATGTACTCCTTAAAGCATCCCTGAATGCCTAACCATTAAAAAAATATCCTAAGCAAGCAAATTTTGAGTAGTATACATGTAAAAATATAATGTCGACAGACCGCCGACGTTATAATAATTAGGCAGTAGATAACTGATATCCGTGGGACTAAGTCAACATATCAAATATTCCGGGCAGAATGGAAAGAAAACATTATCATAAACACCAGACGACTTTCATATCGATTCTCGCTATTTTTACAGAAACTCTTTTGCATAATAATAGCTCTACTTAGAAGTAGGCATGTGATTAAATGGTTTTCCCATTATCCATGTAATCCGTAATACATGTAGCATAAGTATCTTTTCTTGCATAAGACAATTATCGAACCCAGTCTGTATATCTGTCTGTCTATCTGCCTGACTGCAGAGTTACAGATAAGTGGGGGTGAAAGCATTCTAACTTTATCATTTTATTTACCCTATGCTCACACCCTATTACCGGCTATCACTACAGCAGTTGCTAACCTTGGGCAGTATCATCTATAAATAGCGGGTGTACTGGGTAGGTCATACTTTTTCCATCTTTGTTTTTGTGTTAAAGCCTTTCTCAGCTATATTTGTAGTGCACTTGGCTGGCCATACATTTGAGCACCTACTTGATAAATATTAGCCCAAAGAATCCCTAAACAACAAAATTATTCAGCGACAAAGTCGTAACTTCACAATTTTTTACGTAAAATCCAACTTTCTGTCCATATAATGAGAAAATGATTAAACGATCATTAGAATTAATATAACTATTAAAATAGTTAATCAATTGTCTTACACTGTGTAAATTTAGAAAACTGTCTGAATTGAATTAACTTCAGACTGACCGATTAAAACTAAACACTGATGCCGATTTGGCTATCACGAACAGCATATTGAAAATTTGAATGGCAAACCCGGACATAAGTTGATGGCAACACAGAACAATATGTCTTGTTGGAAAAGCGGCATCTCTTTCAACAAGAAGTTGCCTGAAAGGAGCATAAATAATGAATTAACACCATTTCTTGATAGACTAGTCAATTTCTGAATTATAGACATAGAAATCGTGCAAGTTCCTTTCATCTAGATATGGTTGAAGCTGAGTAACACAAAAAGGACGTATGCAACCATTAGTTGTAGATGATAGTTTGTCGGTTAAGGTATACATCCCATCATTAAAAACACCACTTTTTAGCCGTACGAAATGCATCAAATTATATACATTTGTACATACACTTCTTATAAGTTGATTCAACGTGCCGGGTTTCAAGATTATGCTTCAAAAGGAAAATAATTTACAAATATTACTTTACTCTATATTCATATGAAGCGGAGGTAATTTTGAACATTTCTGTCAAATATTTCCGTAAGTATGCATTGATTCAAAATTCTAAATCGTTCAAAATGGTTATGTTTAGAATGGAAATGTAACACAGTTTAGGAATTCCTGGCACTTCTCAAATTCACCTCTGGCTCTTTAGTGCTAATGATGGGTTGCAAACCTTAAAAACTACACATACTTTACAGTGAAAATTGTGGATTTTACATCATGTCGTCGCTGTTTCAGGCACACAATATGACTGTAATATTTTAATGGGGTTAAATTTCTGTTAGTCAGACTTAATTTAAATAGATGGAACCCACGCAAATATATGTATATGACTGCTATTTCAAAGTCGGTCAATGAATCTTCAAACATTTCGATCGAATGCTTTGCGCGGTGCAAATTTGTATTTTTCATTGCGAAACGATTTGGTTTATTGGGGTTTTACGCCGTTTTCAACTGCCATGGTTATATCGCGGCACCTTGAGCGCCTTACCATGGATTCCTGTTGTTTCTCATACAAGTACTAACACAATAGACTAACCGAGCCTCCAGCTGCTCGCCCACATAGGTTAACAATATCAAACCATTGGTGGGTAACATTAGTTAGAAAAGATATTTGCCACGGCCGGGGATCGAACCCGGGTTCTCTCGAATGAGAGACAGATGCGCTATCAATGTTCAGCGTTTTGGCTTCATTGCGAAACGAAGAAGAGATATCGGTGATAACGGATTTTCAAGCAAGAATCTGTTGATATCGATAAAACATCATGATTGTCTACATAAAGCACATGATTGCATCTAGCCTAGGTAAGTGAATACAGAAACTAGTGAAGGATCAAAGATCAGTCAGCTAGGTAAGGATCTCTATAGATAAGGCGAGAAATCTCCCTAAACGTCTCAAATGGAAAAGTCAATTTTCAAAACATTCAAATTGATAAATATCTCGAGCTGTATTGTTAGATCTATACCTAAATCATATGAAAATTGATTTTGTACAATCAAAACGATCCGACATGTACAGATAACTCTTGGTTTCTGTACCTACCCCTTAAATTATATTTTCTTACCCTACCGGTATTCATTTAACCAGAATTAAGTTTTCTATTGTTTTATCAGCAATATTTTTTTTTGTAAATGTAAGGAAAATTGGTTTTGAAATCATAAACCAGTTTTCGTTTTGTCCTTAGTGCGCATGCGCACCATTGAAATGGGTTTAAAGGCGAAATCTTCCCGCCAAAAAATATGGCAATTGGTATGAGAGAACTATTTTAATATACATGTAAAAGTATGTTCCCCCAGTGACCCAGGCAATCCTTTTTACCAAGGAAGTCTATGATCAAGTGACAAAACATATGTCAATGGGAAGCTGGGTCAAGGGGGGAACGATGTTTGTCAGCCAAAGGAAGGTAGGTATTCATCGGTTTTTGGCGGGAAAGTGCGTTTTTAAGGTTGTTTCAGTGGTGCATATGCGCAATACGGACAAAACCAAAGCTGCCATATAAAGTCAACACCATTTATCCTTGTATCTGTAGAAATTAAATTGGGAATAAAACAACAAGAGGCCCAGAGGGCCTTATCGGTCACCTGAATCAAATGAGCAGAAACATTTAAGGAAAATGTTAAGTTAACAAAAAGCGCAACCCCCAGCACCACCATTTCTTGAGAGTCTTTTTTTCTCTAGTACAAACTTATTTAAAGACTCAAATACCAAATGTGAATTCAATCCAACAATAGAACATTTCTTAATATGTACCCTATTTACCCCCCTTTTGGCACCTTTTGGGGCCCCAAAGGGAGATAACTCCATGATTTGTAAAAAATCTGAAGCGGCTTCCCATTGGAATGCAACCTGCCAAGTCTGGTAGAAATCTGTCCAATGGTTCTTAAAAAGAAGAAGAAAATGTTCAAATTTAAGTAATAACGCGAACCCCTCCCATCCCCAGCACGGCCATTTATTGACGAGTTTTTTTCTCTTGTACAAAGTTTATAGTCCTTGCCCTAAAGACTTTAACTTCCATTTGTGTATCCAATCCAACAGCCGGTTCATGAGTAGAAGATATTTTAAGATGTACCCAATTTACCCAATTTTTGGCCCTTTATGGGACCCCAAAGGGAGATAACTCCATGATTTGTACAAAATCTGAAGCGGCTTCCTATTAGGATGCTTCCTGCCAAGTTTGGTTGAAATCCGTCCAATGGTTCTTAATAAGAAGTCGAAAATGTTAAGTTAACTAATACCGCGACCCCCCTCCCATCCCCATCCCCAGCACGGCCATTTCTGGGCGGATTTTTTTCTCTTTTACAAACTTTCTTGTCCTTGCCCTAAAGACTCTAAATACCAAATGTGAACCAAATCCAACAGCCAGTTCATGAGAAGAAGTTTTTTAAGATGTACCCTTTTTAACCCCTTTTTGGCCCCTTATGGGGCCCCAAAGGGAGATAACTCCATGATTCGTACAAATCTGAAGCGCCTTCCCATGGGGATGCTCCCTGCCAAGTTTGGTTGTAATCCGTCCAATGGTTCTCAATAAGAAGTCGAAAATGTTAAGTAAACTAATAACGCGACCCCCCCCCTCCCATCCCCCATCCCCAGCACGGCCATTTCTGGGCGGATTTTTTTCTCTTGTACAAACTTTGTTGTCCTTGCCCTAAAGACTCTAAATACCAAATGTAAATCAAATCCAACAGCTGGTTCATGAGAAGAAGATTTTTTAAGATGTACCCTATTTAACCCCTTTTTGGCCCTTTATGGGGCCCCAAAGGGAGATAACTCCATGATTCGTACAAATCTGAAGCGCCTTCCCATGGGGATGCTCCCTGCCAAGTTTGGTTGTAATCCGTCCAATGGTTCTCAAGAAGAAGTCGAAAATGTTAAAAGTTAACGCACGGCGCACGACGAACGACGCACGACGACGGACGAAACACGGTCGCAATAGGTCACCATGACCTTCGGTCAGGTGACCTAAAAAGAAACTTCATTTTACATCTATGAATACAGGTAGTGTAAGAAAATGAAAACTATTTAGGTAGGTAAAATAATCAAGAGTTATCTGCACCTATAGAACTTTTTAAATGGCATAAAATCGGTATTCATTTCATTTATTTATCTAACTAACCATAAAGCTATATTTTGTTTCTCAATTTGTAAGTTTTGAAAATTGACCCACAGAGCTGAGCCTTTTAGGGAGATTTCTCGCCTTATCCATAAAGGTTCTTTACACCTAGGGTTGTAAGATTATCATTTTTATATTGGACCATAACTACAAAGATGTATACGGACAAAATTGTGAATGCCCAAATTGACAGGCTGTTGCAGAAGACAAAGTAGATGCTGACAAGAATATAACTTTGTACAAGATAGCAAGCTTTTTCTAGAAGGAGCGTAAAAAGAGGCATTTTTTAAATGGTTAAAAATGTTTATTTTTTATTCTGTGTTATGTTTCACCTTGCATGGTGAAGTAAAGCCGAGTGGTCATTGGACAAATAGACCTCTCAATAAAAGTACCCAGTCTCCAGCTGCGCTCTCACATAGATGATTCACACCCATTGGTGAGAGACAAATGACTTTTGTCAAATGTAAGAATGGATACTGGTCGGCCTGGGATTCGAACTCGCGACCCCTGGATTGACAGACTCCGACGTTAACTGGACTCGGCTTAAACAGATACATGTTGCAGCAAATACTCTTTATAAAGCAAACTGCACGGAATCTCGGACAAATAAAAGTGCTTTGTCCGTATGATTCTAAAACCACACAACTGCAGCTTGAATGAAGCCGTGGTTACGAGATTTTTAACAGCTAAAACCGCTTGGACCATTCTATTTATAGCGTAAGATTTAACCCTATTAACCATAAGATTCCATTTCCTATATTATCAATAGCAATTAACTCTGTGCTAAAAGTGCACTAGATTTACCGTTATAAGTATTGACAAACCGTCAGTGTAGGCCTAGTTATAAAGTCTCGCAACTATGGCCACATACGAGATTTTATAACAACACATACGATGCACTATTGTTTCTCCAAATTTGCGCCACGGTTAACTGGATAAAAACATTCTCCATTTATCTGATTTTAATATCAAATAAATAACAACGACATCGCTGTATTGTCCACCCAAATTAACCCGGGACAACTTAATTTTCGTGTGCAAAGTCCGTTAGTTGAGTGCCTGAACCTTAACAAGTGGCGTCATTACATATGCAGATGTCTCGGGTTAATCTTACTGGACAATATAAATAACCATTCTGATATTTGGCTAGTATAATTACCCGGTCAAGGTCAGTTATTATCCTCCAAATAGTGTTCATAATCAAAACTCTTATTAAATTCTCCTGCAAATAATCGAGTTCATAAGCAATGATTAGATAAAGCGGAAACTCACAATTTTAAAACTTAAATTTATATTGCTATAATAGACGAATAACGCAATGGTATTTTTGAGCATAGGATCTAATGTTGAAGGTATTTTTTTAAAGTTAGTCTGTGCCCGATTTTATAAACGCCGGCTAGAGTTAACCAAGTGGCCAAGTATCTGTTTCGGTTATTTTTCGATTATTCACATCGGAAAATTTGAACAAATCAGTGAAATATTTTGTTTGTGCTAAACATCGTTGATACAATCGGGCCTTCATGAGATGTAACGCCGTTTTAAACCGCTATGGCCATATTGCAGTGGCTGGAGCACCTAACGGTTAACCGTGGATTCCTGGGAAGTTCTTGCTTCATATATAGCTTATTCTTATCTGATGCTCTTTTATCAAACAAAACTACCAGCATTCATGTATTGTTGTTATTATTATCAGCAAATTTTAAATATTTCACACCATGATCACTTGGATAATGAAAAAGAATTGTACATTCACAAGCAAAATAGTATCATTTATGCTGTCTGTGAATGCCTATTTCAAGTACGAATCTCCTGTCGGTGATCCCCCTATGTGCTGTTCGTGATTGCATAAATTTGTAGCTCACCAAACTTTGTTTGACTATAACGACATAACGGAATAGTTGATTGTCTTCACAAGCAATTAGTTGGTAGAATATATACTAGATATCCATTTTGTAATAAAATTTCTAACATTTGCTTCAGTGTTTTTCTGCTATTTGCATGGAAAGGTGAATTTTATATGCAAATATGTGAAGTTTCGACTTTGTTGGTGAATTATTTTTTTGTTCGAGGACTCTCTGTGCTAAAATTTGACATGTAGGTGCTCAAATGTATGACAAGCCAAAGGCACTACAAATTATAGCTGAGAAACGCTTTTACACAAAACAAATATGGAAAAAGTATGACCTACCCAGTTCACCCGCTATTTATAGATGATACTGCCCAAGGTTAGCAACTGCTGTAGTGATAGCCGGTAATAGGGTGTGATGCTGTGGGTACTCGATTAAATGATTTCAATGATTATCCACAACGTAGTTTGATGATTATTTTGTGAATTATTGCATTTTGAAAAGCTACAAATCCCCCTTATCTGTAGCTCTGCTAACTGTGCATTATTACCAGTTTGAACAGGCCTTGTAAAATACGAATAGATATGCTCAATTGTTAAACATTCTTCATAAGTAAATAAGTTACTAGACACTTTCTTTGATACAACTTGTGAGAATAACCATTGAAATATTTATATTGAAGTTCCTGAAATTTTAAGTCCAGGATAAATAAAAGAAAAATCACAATAAATAAGTGAACTTTGACAAATTGACAACTGCAAAGGTTTCTTCAGCCCGTTACAAAACAGTGACTCTATTTGGCTCCCCACAAAATAATGGCTTTGGAAAACATTGTGGAAAATGAAGAAATTGCTTGAGAAAAGCAATTTATTCAATTCCCACAACGTTTTCTACACAAAATGACCAAAAATGTAGAAGTCGATTCATTTAAAATTATCGGCTACAAAATCTTTGAAATTGGACCAATCTAAAATTGTGTTGTCTTGTAATGGGTTAAAAGTCTACACAGTCTCTTTGAACAATACTCAAAGACATGAAGTTTTTAAGCCAAAGAAGTGGCTTAAAGTTTATATATTCGTTTGTAATTTATTTGAATAGAAAATGTCTAAACACGGCTTGTTTAGAATAGGGTAACCCAGACTTATTACGAGACGTGTTATTTAGAAACAGATTATATTCAAATTAAAAAGATTCATTCTTAAAAGTAGACTTGTACAACTTTATCAAAGAAAAGGGGAAAAGCACAAAAAGACCAATAATAAGTCGTGCCCATATGTTATTGGAACTTACTACAACAACACAATACAGTAACCAAGAAAATGGGATTCGAGAAGCAAATCACACATTTAGAATGTCCTCGCTATCTATGGTGTAACTTGATTTGTTGTACCGACTTTGGCTTTTTATTCCACTCATTTACGGCCATATTGAGATTTCGTCTAAGTTGTATTTTTTCTTTTAATTCAACGCAATGCTTATACCAGGTTTCTTTGTTAGTTGGGGCTTGTTATTCCTATTCCCATATCATTCGAAATGGAAAGATTTGATTAAATCTACCATATATAGTTAGCTACATATATCGCAGGTGTCATGCAAGATATCGTGTAATGCACTTTTAAAATGGTTCGGACGATCATAGAAGGGACAGGTGATGTCTGCATAAAAATACACAGACATAGGAAGACAGTTTATACAAGATGATATATCACACAGTCTCGGTTTGATAGACGGACATAATGCGTAAAGTACACCCATTTACCTTACCTTTGTCAACAAATCAAGCCGCATTTTCTTTAGGTTTTCATCTAAATTTGAATGACCAACCAAAGTACCTTCATTACTCTTCGATTTATTTTGATAAAAAAAAACTCCCCCGAAGTTTTAAGACGATTATTTGTCTAAACTAGTTTGAGTTTATTGGGGATTTACGCCGTTTTCAACTACCAGGGTCATATCGCGGCGGCTGGAGCACCTACCCATGGATTCCTGTTGTTTCTCAAACCAGTACTACCACAACACCCTTACCGAGCCTCCAGCTGCTCGCCCACTTAGGTTAACGATTTCAAACCCATTGGTGGGTGACAATTTTGTCAGAAAGGGTATTAGCCGCGGCCGGGTATCGAACCCGGGACCTCTCGAATGAGGGTCGAATGCGCTACCAACTGCGATAAGGCCGCGGCCCTTGTCTAAACTAGCTATCGAGACAACATCAAGTTTTATGAAACCAACATTTATCAAATATTTTTTTCTGTAGACTAAAAACCACTTTCCGCCGTATTAATAGTGTCAATAGCTGTGTAACCAATGGCCAATACTGGTTATCTGTAATCTACGTTACCAATCCGACCAGAACATAAAACAGAAAATGATCGTGATTTGGATAGGGGTAGAAATATAGATCTAGGACTTGGGCATGTGTGTGTGATGCCAGTGTCATTCGTGCGAGACAGCACTTCTAAGGTTGGTCAGCGATCTTTTAGATTGCATGGAAAATCAACAGGTCAGTGCGCTTTTAGCGCTTGACCTTAGTGCTGAGTTTGACACCGTAGATCACGACATTTTGATTAAAGTGCTGCAGTCTCAATATGAACTCTGTGGAAAAGCCTCGGAGCTGTAGTGTTAATGTAGAATCGGCCATTTCAACCCCACGCAATTTGAACTGTAGTGTTCCTCAGGGAAGCTGTTTAGGTCCATGGTTATACCTTACGTACGCCGGAACTTTGTTTGACGTCATCCAAAAATCTATATCCGTTTACGGTTTCGCGGACGACAATATTGCGACAAAATCATTCAAACCGCCTGCAGACAGCGAGAGAATAGCCATAGAAGAATTAGAAAGTTGTGCTGTGACAATTAATGACTGAATGAAACAAAATAAACTAAAAATGAACACTTCAAAAACTGAATTCATTACTTTCGGAAGCAAACAACAACTACAAAAGTGTACAACAAATGAAATCAATATTGCTGGTGACCATGTCAAGTCTGTTAAGTGCATAAGATATCTGTGTGCGTTCCTAGACGAACATTTAACCTTCAGCGAACATGTTAAGAAAAAATGCCAAACTGCAATGTTCAACTATCTAAGAATAAACAAGAGCTGTCACTGTAAGATGACAATGCCCCCGACACCGCTTTGATTTTAAATTATGGCCAATCTATGTTCAAGGTCAAGGTCATCCAGGGGTCAAGGTCACCAAAGTATGTGCCTACAGAAAGGTAATGTACCAAGGAATGTTGTGGTAAAGTATGAAGCGAATATGTTAAGTAATAGGGAAGTTATGGCCAATGTTAAAGTTTTTGGACGGAATGACGGACGGACAGACAGACGGACGGACGGACGGACAGACAGACGGACAGACAGACGGACGGACGGACAAGTCAAATTTATGATGCCTCCCTATCGGGGGCATAAAAAAACATACGAAAATATCTTACTGAAGACGCAACAGAAACTCTCGTTCTATCGCTTGTGATCTTTCACTTAGACTATTGTAATGGGATTCTCTATGGTGCTTCTCAAACCGTCATCCGAAAAATGCAAAGGATTCAAAATATGTGTGCAAAGCTCGTTTTAAGGCGAAACAAATATGACAGTAGTAAACAAGCACTCTATGACCTACATTGGCTCCCTATCAAAGCAAGGATTTAATTCAAAATTCTAACTGCCATGTTCAACTGTTCCAAGGGACGCACTCCGAATTATTTGACCGAGTTGTTTACCAAACCACTGCCACCAAAGCGAAATTTGAGATCCACTAGCTCATCTGCAGGTTGTTACAGTATACCATTTAACAAACGCAAAACATTCGGTGATAGGGCTTTTAAAACAGTAGTGCTACATGCGTATCCTTTATGTATCCTTTTACATTTTTATTTTAGCACACTTTACTTTTGTACAACGCCAGTGAATATGCTTTGCGTAAAATTAGGCGTTAAAGTAAATCAAACAGTTTCAGTTTCAGTTATACAGGGCCAAAACAGAAAGGAATTTAAGCACTGGCACCAGCGCTAAGATTTCTCTTTATACTTAGAACAATAATGTATTTCTAGAGATGAAATTGCGAATAGCTAAAAGAAGTCACCTTGATTTAGAAGAGCTAAATAAGCCTGCTTTAAAATTCCAACCATGATCTAAAAGATCTGACCACATAAGATTCTCCACCAAATTCCCTTATTTTGTCAATGGGGCATTGGGCTCGCCATAAATTATGCGTATTCCAGTCGTAATGTCGAAAAGTATGCACTTGGATAATAAGACGTCAGGGACATTTCATATTACGCGACTTATTGTTACAAAAATAAAGAGTGGGCAGTTTAAGCAACATTAATGATGCTTCTCTTTGACAGCAGATGTTTGCGAGCACTCAGCACACCAGTCAGGCTATACCATTAACCCATTAACAAACGACAAAATTTTAGGTTGTCCCAAATTCAAAGATGTTGCAGAAAATATTTTCAAATGAATAAAATTAAAAAAATTGTTGGTCTTTTTGTGTAGAAAATATTGTGGGAAATGAAGAAATTGCTTGTTACAAGCAATTTCTTCATTTTCTACAATATTTTCTCAAGCCCTACTTTAGGGGAGTCAAAAAAGTCACTGTGTGGTAATGGGTGAGCACAAAAGTCTAAACAGAGCTTGTTCATTGTTTAGACTAGTACAGTGACGGTGTGTCGACGTTCGTGAATGACCCAAAAGGCAAAAGACAATAATACAGTGAACAATGGCCGATGATATATAGATAACAGAAGAAAGGATCTACATCAAGACGGTGACCTGAAAACGTTTATCCATTATTATTTTTTTTCTTCATATATAAGGTATCGTAGATTTTCTTTAAAATCCCTCGTAATTGCAGCTTGGCTAAGCTGCGTTTATGAGGTTTCCGGAGAAAAGCAATAGTATATATAATGTAAAAAGTGATAAATAACACCCTACAACGATTACGTTTTCTGACGTAGTCATGAAATGGCTGAATTTCTACATCAAAATAGCAAGTCCTAAAACAAGAACTTGTTTGGAAATGTTTAACGGGGGTTAAGAGATAATAGGAAAGTCGTTTAATCACATACCTACATCTAAGTAGAGCTATTATTATGCAAAAGAGTCTCTGTAAAAATGGCGGGAATCGATATGAAAGTCGTCTGGTGTTTATGATAATGTTTTCTTTCCATTCTGCCCGGAATATTTGATATGTTGACTTAGTCCAACGGATATCAGTTATCTACTGCTTTATTATTGTAACGTCGGGGTTTTATATGAAGAATTCAGAAATATATGTGTCGTTAGAATTTTCTATTCTGCAATGTTGCAGAGAGTGACCATAAGTTTATTACATTATCATACTCATTTTCCTTTATTTCAATACCCTTCATGTAACTCCAATTATCTGTTTACCATGATGCATTTATACCAATACTATTATTTAATATTGTAAGGCCCAGACCTATTTGGTCATTGGCTGACGATTCAGGTCAGATTTACAAATTAACCTTAGTAATGGGGTATGGTTCACTCAGGATACCTTAAAATTTGGTTGCGTCCTATCTATCTATCTATATATACTGCCTAACTCCCCTTTCGGGTATTACTGACAGGTCCTTTTATCTTTATTATTTCTCTACTCATTATAATAAGATTTTCAAAAGTGACGTGTGGTACATGAAAACCAATTACCTTTAACTAGCATTTGGTGTCCTACTTTATTAGGTACCATTTAATTACTTGGCGTAATGTAAAAGAATGGAATCTCTCGTTCACACCCACAGTCTGACCAAGATCAATTTTGTTTTTTTTACAATTTCTTGATCTTGCAGAAAAAATGCAGACTGTTCTATGGTGATTTTTTATCTCTCCTCCTATTCTATATATAGTTCCAATTCACGACCGTTTTCTGTTTTATGTTCTGGTCAGATTGGTAACGTAGATTACAGATAGCCTGTAATGGCCATTTGTTACACAGCTATTGACAACATTAATTCGGTGGAAAGTGGTTTTTAGTCTACAGAGGAAAATCGAAACATTTGATAAATGTTTGTTTTACAAGAAATTGGGGTTGTCCTATAATTGCCCTCGATGATTTTTTTTTCGGTAAAATAACCGTCAAACTTTACATTCTCTAAACAAGATCGAGAAGTTCAATTTGTTTCAGCTGAGCTAAAACGTAATGTGGACTGATACCCTTCCACCATTCGAATGAAAACTAATAATGTGAAACAATTGGTATTTTTCCAGGAAAAAAACTTTTTGAACATGTTTGATATCTCACAAGACTTCCCATGAAACCACCAAGGTTGCAAATGCACTAGTTAAATGACAATCTTAGCACTAGGGTTAAACAACCAATTTTACAATTACAGGCGAACGAGCGTCTGATTTCAGTATTCGAATCAAGACATGAATAAGATGATCATAATTAACATAATCTAATTAAGATGGGAACTTGAATAAGATTATCATAATTAACATAATCCAATTAAGATGGGAACTTGAATAAGATGCCATTTTAGCTTACTGCATGACATTGTACCTTCAACCTTTTTCAAGGATTTGTCAAATTCGCTCGATGTTTAGCATTGTTACTGTTGTTGCAGGGCGACCTGTGTGAGAAGCATCTTTCAGCTGCTAGTATTCTGATTTAAATCAAGCAACCCACATAGTCATATATGATATTTGACCCTACCTATAGATATCACACACCTCACGGTGAATATCTACCGGCTTTAAGAGAAGCAGAGACTTACCTTTGATATAGACCATAATTTCAATTACGTTTTCAGTGTAACGAGCGTGCTACAAAACAATGTAAACAGCATCAAGCCCGGTGTACAAATTTAGCAAGAAACTGACAGGTATCATACTTCTGATGTCACGCTTTCACTACGAGGTAGATTTTATGTAATGAAGCAAATTGTCTACGAAGTATTTCGCATTTTTGAACACCCATTGTAAGTATATTCGTGTTCCCCAATATTTCTATCAAGATGGGCGGGACCAAGAGATGACGATGATGATTTTATTTCATAAGTCATGTCACATTTTAATCCTTTCCCAAACAAGACCTGGTTTTGGCGTCCCTAACAGAAATGGCTTGGGAAAGCATTGAGACAAAAGAAGAAACTGCTGATAACCAGCAGTTTCTCCTTTTGCCTCAATATTTTCTTGGCTATAACATAAACATTTTGGCCTTTTGTGATAATTTACTTTGTCGTCTGCAGCAGCTTTCAATTTAGACCGCCTTAAAAATTGCCTTTTGGGAAAGGGTTATGAGACCATTCAAAATATCACCGGAATATAATAACTTGCGTATTTTGAGCATTCTAATAAGGGTCTACCCATTTTGCTTGATTCTTACAGATTTCGAGTCCTAAAGTAATGTTATTTTAACTGTGAAGAAAGTGAATTCGGGATGCAAGATTGGCGAAATCTAGCTGCAGTTACGAGGTTTTCGTTGAAAAGCGACGTTATGTGATTGTTAAAGTGAAAACAGAATTTCAACAGAAGTGCATTACGTATCTTTCTGAACCAAATTTTCAATTTTCGTTCCCTTGTCTCAGATTCTAGAATTCCTCTTTGAATACACAATCTCGGTGGAATATTAAACTTTTTGGAAGACGTTTTGATGTGTCTACATGTCATAATCTGGATTCTCCACCAGAGAATTTTGATGACACGAGAACAAATAAAAATCACAAACCGAGACTGTTTAATATATCATCTTGTATAACGTCGCTTTTCAACAAAGACCTCGTAACTGCAGCTTGTTTTAAGCTGCAGTTACAAGGTTTATGTTGAAAAGCAGCGATAAATTGTCTTCCTTTGTTTGTGTCTTCTTGATGCAGACAAACTCAGTGTGTACAAACCGCTCCTTCTGAATACAGTCAAATATATAATGGAGTCCGTCTAGCAAAACAAGGCAATCTTGAAATTACAAGTGGGGTAGAATATGGAAGAACGTCCTTTATGGCATTTTAGAACAGCATACTGTTCAGTCTGCTCCAGATCTATGGTGTTCTTCAATAGATAATAGCTTCTTCATTAGCTCAGGCAACTTTATGTGAGCAAAATATGGATCCTGACAAAACGTCTTTTCACCAAAGACTGATCTCGAAATTTGGTTTCCTAAAATGCTTTAAGAGATAATTTTCCAGATTTAATATTTTCGTTGCAGTGTACAATGTGTGTACATATAGAATGCCTCGTCATCATAAAAGTTTCATTACTTCTCTAACGTTACTGGTCTAGCGCATCGAAATCTGACGATCAGATTTCCCGTCTTCGCAAACATGTTTTCTGACATTTAATTCCCACCAATGGTTAGATTATCGTTAATGTACGTGGACGAGCAGCCGGTCGTTCGGATAGGTTGAGGTAATTCTGAAAAGAGAAACGACATGAATCCATGATTACATTCTCCACCGGAAGCTATATGACATTGCAGTTGAAAGAGACGTTAAACCCCATTCAATCAATCTTGTTTATTCGATTTCGTGTAAAGCTAACGACTCGACATGTACAATATGTGAATATTAGTATATAAGTAAATTATACTTAGAAAGAGCTTCTGTCAAACCTTTTCCGTTCGCCCGTTTGATACAGTAATATTTTTAAGGTGGGTAATATCACCACGATGTTCAGTTTTATGAATCTATTATTTAAAGGGCCTGGTAGGTGTACATAAAGAATATTATAAATCGTTTGAATGTCAATGGGTTCTTTTCTCTTATGCACATCATGTAATTAATCTTGGTAAAACTAGTCGAGGGTGAATACTTGCTATTCCAATCTAGAACAGAGGACGATATGCATGTGCATCGACTAGGAACAAACTGGGAACCTTTATTTTGCATATGGAGTACACGAATGAAAGCCAAACCGTTTAATCACATGCTTACATCTAAGTAGAGCTATTATTATGCAAAATAGTCTCTGTAAAAATAGCGGGAATCGATATGAAAGTCGTCTGGTGTTTATGATAATGTTTTCTTTCCGTTCTGCCCGGAATATTTGATATGTTTACTTTGTCCCACGGATATCAGTTATCTACTGCTTCATTATTGTAACGTCGGTGGTATTTCCACGTTATATAGTGGTGTTTGAGTTTTATGCTAATGTATTCATTGTGTTATTTTTATTGGTAATTAACGGAATCTTTGATGGAAAAGAAAAACTATTGCCCGCAATTTCCTGGCATGTAACATATTTCCACAAACATCAATTACATGATGCTCCGAAACTGTAACGTCGGCGTTTAATGCGAAATCTTTTGTCATTTATCTTTAACCCTTTCCCAAACGGCAACATTTTCAATCCACTTCACAAATTGCAACAAATGACTAAATTAATGTTATTAAAGAAAGAATTTGTGTAAACTATGCCACAGAAAATATTGAGACAAAAGGAGAAACTGCTGGTTATCAGCAGTTTCTTCTTTTGTGTCAATGTTTTCCCAAGCCTATTCAATTATGGACGTCTAAACCAGGTCTTGTTTGGGAAAGGGTTAAAGTGACATTCTATAAATCTTCAACTAAAATGGTCATTCAGTCAACAGTAAGTCAGTATTGAACAACGTTTTCGAATCTTGTCTAACGACAAATTATATTGTTCAGTCAATTTTCATCCTTTCTGTAACCAAATTATTTTAGAGGTGCGATTCCTGGTAGTAATTGTATATATCATATAGTCGAATGCATTCATAAATTCAGCTTCACGAATTATACATGTAGTTATGATAAGTTTCCTATAAACATTTCACCATAGCTTTATTGGACTGCAAACCTGCCAGAAGTCAAATTGACATAATAGACTATAAGAGGGCATCTGTTTATCATAATAATGTTCCATGCAGTTGTATGATATAGGCCTACTCATCTTTTAGATGATTGTTCGGTAGAAATGAATCTATTATAAGCATATAAGGATACGAGTTGGGATTTGGACTAGGGAGCCTGATCGAATCCAATGTTATTTTCTGACAGTTTCTACATTGCGTGTAGCTACCCTTGGCGATCAGCACGGATACCATACCGGCTGATCAACATCCACGGCAATCTCAAATGCTTTAACCCTTTCCTAAACAACAAAAATTTAGGGCGGTCCTTTTCAAAATGCTGATGTAGAGGACAAAATAGATGTTTAAAAGGAAGGGATTAGTGTACAATATAGCACAGAAAATATTGAGGCAAAAGGAGAAACTGCTGGTTATCAGCAGTTTCTTCTTTTGTTTCAATGTTTTCCAATGCCTTTTCTACTATGGACTTCAAAACCAGGTCTTGTTTGGGAGAGGGTTAAGGACAAGTATTTACATGTAGGCCTCCTTACAATCATGTCGCAAAGGCCCTTTGATTGTGGAGAAAACTATTGACATTCCAAAGCAACGTAACGTAGGTTTCTTCGGGTCTTTACTGATGGGTATGATTCCTTTCTTTTCCGACCGGTAGGATACATTTTGCTCAATTTCTGTAGAAATGTCCATGACACAATGTAGAGCATAACTATGCATATTGGGACTGTCTCGTGTTCTTCGGATGCCTACAGTATATAGATTTGCAATATATCGAAATTGCAAGTTATCGGAAGTAAATAACAGAGCATGGTTATGTAGAATTCACAACATTAAAGTCAAAATACAACTATGTGATAAGATCGGTTCTGCGTTCTATCTGTCAAAAAACATTTAGAATTCCACATTAAATGTCACATAAATGATGGTTTTCCATTTGAATTCATTTCAGTCCCATTATAAGACAATTTATACACAAAACATTTCAAGTGCCGAACTGTGGGAAAATGGGTCTTTACTCAATCGCATTCGCTAAAAAACTTATGCTGGTCCAAATTGGAAGCTGTGTCGAAGGACAAACCAAATGTTGACGTACAAAGACACCGTGTCCAATCGTTACCGGGGGATGTGGTTTTCGTAACGCTGAAAGCGTGGTGTATAACGCCGGTTTGTGGTGCAAAACAGAGGCAGGACACCACCAAGGTAAGAAAATTGAAAAATTGAATCGATGAAGTTTTTTCTTTGGTGATGAGACTAGGCCGAGGCTCATCTCAAATGATTTCTTGACCCCTAGCAATGTCTGTTTTCTTCGAGAAAGTTGCAGTTTTCTCTATCATTCCGTGAATGTAAGGCATTTCAGACGAAATCAACTCAGCTTGCCCGTAAAATATGAATTATATACAAGCATAACCAGTTATGAACCCCAAAAAAGCATGCACTTCGTACTTACACATGTATTGCACAAAATCACATTGAGGTTTGCACCCTCTGCATCTTACAGAAGCCATGGAAACGATTTTTATTTTAATTTACAGGTAACAATGGTGGATGTGGTGCACACAAAGAAATATTTTGTAACGTATGTGGCATGGTGATTTTAAAGCTTTGCGTTTTTCCTTATTCAAGCAGGCCTAGCAGATATAGTGACACTTTCCCTTACTTCAGATGCAACACACGTCCTATTCGAATGATCCTTGCAATTGTGCAATAATTTTGTGTAAAGAATGTGTGTTCTTTCGACATCAGCATTTTTAAACCCTATTAACCGGATTGTATAATGGATTTAGAAATTGTGCAACCCGCACGTTACATTTAAGGCGTACAAAATACAACTTATCTGTCAATATAGGGTTAATTCACGTTTTTGAGATCGTTAACATTCGTAGAGGCCCAAGAACTATGTTAACGACCGAGTGCGAAGCACGAGGGTTGTTTACGTAAATTGCGGGCCTCTGCGGATGATAACGGCCGAAAAATACGTGAATTGACGCTATTATTGCATAAAAACTATAAAATTCCAATGAATACTTACCCCAAAGCCATTGATATGTGCTAAAAATGAACCGAGGTGAGATAAGAAAATGTCCGCCAATGTTGTTTTGTTCTGATAAATCTTCCGAGAATTTTTTGTTATGCGTGACGTCGAAAGAACCTCAGTTGTTGAAAGCGGCGTTAAAATCCCACACTATCAATCAATTAGGTCATTTCACTTATGTTTTAGTCTGTACCCGCAGAACACACTTCCGGAGGCAAAAAATGGATTTATGGGAAATCAACATTGTATACAATAGTACCAGCCGAAAATGACAGTGACGTAGGCTAATGTTTACTACTTGACAACCAATCAACTCTGTTCGTATTTGTAACGGTGCAAATCAGACGAATTGATTGGTTTTGCAGCAGTAAACATCAGCCTACGTCACTGTCATTTTCGGCTGGGACTATTGTACATGAAAATTGTTACTAAAATAGTCCCAAATCGGCATATTCAAAACGAGGCTCCGTAAATATGCGGAGAAAACAATGACGACGCACGTGTATTAAATATACAGCGATAAAGAGCACGTGCATTCAACATGCAGCGATAAAGCGAATTTTAAAGTGGAACAAAAACTCTGAAATTGAATGTATTCGTTAATAGCCGGTAAGATGGTTATTATAATGGATTTACAGTCAATCGTTCCCAGTTTCATTGTTGATTTCGTATGCACGCCATGCTTTGGGTTCGAGGGTATCGTTAACTAAAACGCTTTGGGTTCGAGAGTATTGTTACCAAAACGCTTTGGGATTGAGTGTATTGTTACTAAAAATAACAAATACTAAACGTTTGAACGTCGTTTTAAGACTCCAAGGACGACTTCCGGAGGCTGTTGTGTGCGGGGGGGGTCTTAGATGAAATAACCTAATTAATGTTAACCAGGTAACATGCAACTTCCGTCACCAACACTGCAAAAACGTTACTGTTCTGACCCTTTGCTTGTAGTAGGCCTATACAGGTATAACAACTATTCACTTTCGTCTGCACTTAGATATTTTTAATTTTACGCAAGTCCACTTTTTCGCACATATCAATGGCTTTGGGGTAAGTATTCATTGGAATTTTATAGTTTTTATGCAATAATAGCGTCAATTCACGTATTTTTCGGCCGTTAACATCCGCAGAGGCCCGCAAATTACGTAAACAACCCTCGTGCTTCGCACTCGGCCGTTAACATATTTCTTGGGCCTCTGCGAATGTTAACGACCTCAAAAACGTGAATTAACCCTATATTGACATATAAGTTGTATTTTGTACGCCTTAAATGTAACGTTCAGGTTGCACAATTTCTAAATCCATTATAGTACAATCCGGTTAATAGGGTTTAAAAATGCTGATGTCGAAAAAACACATAATTATTCTTTACACAAAATTATTGCACAATTGCTAGGATCATTCGAATAGGACGTGTGTTGCATCTGAAGTAAGGGAAAGTGTCACTATATCTGCTAGGCTTAAATAAGGAAAAACGCAAAGCTTTAAAAACACCATGCCACATACGTTACAAAATATTTCTTTGTGTGCACCACATCCACCATTGTTACTTGTAAATGAAAATAAAAATCGTTTCCATGGCTTCTGTAAGATGCAGAGGGTGCAAACCTCAATGTGATTTTGTGCAATACATGTGTAAGTACGAAGTGGATACTTTTTGGGGGTTCATAACTGGTTATGCTTGTATATAATTCATATTATACGGGCAAGCTGAGTTGATTTCGTCTGAAATGCCTTACATTCACGGAATGATAGAGAAAACTGCAACTTTCTCGAAGAAAACAGACATTGCTAGGGGTCAAGAAATCATTTGAGATGAGCCTCGGCCTAGTCTCATCACCAAAGAAAAAACTTCATCGATTCAATTTTTCAATTTTCTTACCTTGGTGGTGTCCTGCCTCTGTTTTGCACCACAAACCGGCGTTATACACCATGCTTTCAGCGTTACGAAAACCACATCCCCCGGTAACGATTGGACACGGTGAAAGATAACTTACAATTCATAGCACAAAAATCCTTTTGTGAAAAGAAGAACATACTGGGTTTTAACATTGTTCGATTCTCTCGCGAGTTTCTTTACAAATTACCTTAAACCCATCCACAAACATGACCTGTTTAGCAGTTTATTCGTTTGTTTCAGTGTTTCTTTAAGCCTTTTTCCATTAATGAGCCAGGTCTTGTCTGGGAAAACGTTAACAATGGCATTGGCTCTTGACCTTTGTCCCTTTATGGTGTTCCATTAAACACAATTTTAAGACGGGACGTTTGTTCTTAGTACAACGCTTTAACTATTGTGGCACGTTCTAGATAAATATTTGGCGAAAAAATAACGTCTAGAATAAATGAAATATGATGGCGCCTGGAAGTGCTTTTAAATGCGTCACATGTAGAACAGTTCAAACAATATTAAACAATGAAAAGCGCATAAAATAAACAGAACTTTCTATTGATTAAATATAACATGCAAAAGAACAATGAAGCAGTCAATCAAAGGTCCACACTAAATGTGCAGTATGCATGTTTGAAATTCTCCACTGATTCAACAACATGCCAAATAAAAATAAAGCTCTCAATCAAATTATGTGGGAAATGTGAAGTATTAGAGTAATGCATGTTTTTGTCTATCTATTCCGTTTACTGTTGACATTGCATTCATTGGATTCCTCTTGTCTTCGTATTGTATCTATAATTCATTGGTCCGTCAAACTGCACATTAATTGGTTAACAGCCGACCTTGTTAGAAGTGTTTTACACTTAACTAGCTGGGATGGTATTCACTTCACCATTTTAATTCAAGGTTTTTCTTTAAAATTACACACCAATTCATCTGATTGGTCGAGACATACGTCTTGTCCAATCAGATGGCTTTTTTGTAATTTTACTTCAGACAGTCAATTTAGAAATGTTAATAAGTACCGTCCCAGGTCTCAAGCGGAATGTAATATATAGAAGTAATCATTTCTGTAACATTTCCTTTCAGATACTACACACATGCAAGATAACAGTGAAGCACTCAATCAAATGTCTACATGAAATGTGCAACATTGTAGTCGTGCATGTTTTGATCTATTTATTCCGTTCATTATTGACATGACATTTGATTCCTCTCGTTTATTGTATCTATCATTCATTGATAAAAATGGCAAATTTATGTGGTGAAAATCATGCTCCAATTTTCCCATCCAAATGATCAAGGCATTTTTATGGTTTAAACAGCTCAGACCGGGTGCATATTAGGACGATGCCTTCCATATTTATTCAAGATTACGACATTACAACACAATATAAGATATATGTCGAAATAATTATCAATTATAAACTTTTTCTTACCTATGTCAACCGCTGATGTTTACCAAGTTGCATTTCCTCGATGTATAGACACACAAGTTATCACTCAAAGACAAGCGTTCACACACATCCGCTCCTACACTGTGTTTGATATAGACCATAATTTCAATAACGTTTTCAGTGTAACAAGCGCGCTACAAAACAATGTACACAGCATCAAGTCCAGTGTACAAATTTACGAGCAAGAAACTGACAGACACCATGTATCAGATGTCATGCTATCACTACCAGGTACATTTTAGCTAATAAAGCAAAATGTCTACGAAATATTGCGCAAATAACATTAATTTTTGAACACCCCTTGTAAGTATATTCGTGTTTCCCAAATATTTCTATCAAGATGGGCGGGACCAAGAGAAGACGATGATGATCTTATTTCATAAGTCATGTCACATTTTAACCCTTTCCCAAAAAAGACCTGGTTTTGACGTCCCTAACAGAAATGGCTTGGGAAAACATTGAGACAAAAGGAGAAACTGCTGATAACCAGTAATTTCTCCTTTTGCCTCAATATTTTCTTGGCTATTACATAAACATTTTGGCTTTTTGTGTTTATTAACTTTGTCGTTTGCAGCAGCTTTCAATTTAGACCGCCTTAAAAAATGCCTTTTGGGAAAGGGTTAAGAGAGCATTGAAAATATCACTGGAATACGATAACTTGCGTATTTCGAGCATTCTAATAAGGATCTATCCATTTTGCTTGATTATTACAGATTTCGAGTCCCTAAAGTATTGTTATTTTAACTGTGAAGAAAGTGAATTCGGGGTGCAAGATTGGCGAAATCTAGCTGCAGTTACGAGGTTTTCATTGAAAAGCGACGTTATGTGATTGTTAAAATGAAAACAGAATTTTCAGCAGAAGTGCATTACGTAACTTTCTGAACCAAATTTTCAATTTTCTGTCCCTTGTCTCAGATTCTAAAAATTCCTCTTTGAATACACAATCTCGGCGGAATAGTAAAATTTTTGGAAGACGTTTTGATGTGTCTACACATCATAATCTGGATTCTCCACCAGAGAATTTGGATGACACGAGAACAAATAAAAATCACAAACCGAGACTGTTTAATATATCATCTTGTATAACGCCGCTTTTCAACAAAGACCTCGTAACTGCAGCTTGTTTTAAGCTGCAGTTACGAGGTTTATGTTGAAAAACAGCGATAAATTGTCTTCCTGGGTTTGTGTCTTCTTGATGCAGACAAATTCAGTGTGTACAAACCGTTCCTTTTGAATGCAATCACATGTATGGAGTCCGTCTAGCAAAACGAGACAATCTTGAAATTACAAGTGGGATAGAATATGGAAGAACGTCCTTTATGGCATTTGAGAACAGCATACTGTACAGTCTGCTCCAGGTCTATAGTGTTCTCTAATAGATAATAGCTTCTTCATTAGCTCAAGCGACTTTATCCGAGCAAAATATGGATCCTGACAAAACGTCTTTTCACCATTGAAGACTGATCTCGAAACCTGGTTTCCTAACATGCTTTAATGTACATACAACCCATCATTAACACCAAAGAGCCGAAATTTGAAAAGTGCCAGTAAATCCTAAACTTGTTATATTTCCATTCCAAATACAAACATAAGCATTTTGGACGGTTTAGAATTTTGAATTAATACATTATTATGGAAATATTTAACAAAAATGTTGTAAACTACCTCCCTTGCATATGAATATAAAGTAAAAAGATATTTGGAAATTATTTTCTTCTTAAAGCATATCGTGAAATCCGGCAAGTTGAATTAACTTATTTGAAGTGTATTTACATGTACAAGTATGTGTAATTTGATACATGCCCCATGACTAGAAAGTGGTGTTTTTAATGATGGGTCATATACCTTAAGATATATTTTTCCAGATTTGATATTTTCATTGGAGTGTACAATGTGTGTATATATAGAATGCCTCGTCATCATAAGCGGTTGGTTACATTTCTACTGGTCTAGCGCATCGAAATCTCACGATGAGATTTCCTGTCTCTGCAAATATCTTTTTTGACATTTGTTTCCCACCTATGGTTAGATTATCGTAAATGTACGTGGACGAGCAACCGGTCGTTCGGATAGGTTGAGGTAATTCTGAAAAGAGAAACGACATTAATCAATGATTACATTCTCCAGTCGAAGCTATATGCAGTGATTTTTTTTACAATTTAAAGACTGTGAGTCCTGGGGACTCGCTCGATTCCATATCAATGAGTCCAGGTACTAGCTTAGTGAGTCCAAAACACTATTTTTAATAGTAAATCTGTAAAAATTGTTGCGTCCTGGGACACGCTAAAATTAAAACTTTGCATCCTAGAGACCAAATTATGAGTAAAAGTTGCAGGATGCGCAGGTAAAAAAATCACTGTATATGACATTGCAGTTGAAAGAGACGTTAAACACCATTCAATCAATCTTAACTATTCGATTTCGTGTGAAGCTAGCGACTCGACATGTACAATATATGAATATTTACTTAGAAAGAGCTTCTGTCAAAGCTTGTACGTTCGCCCATTTGATAGAGTAATATTTTTAAGGTGGGTAATATCACCACGATGTTCAGTTTTATGAATATGTCATTAAAGCCTTTCCCAAACGGCAAAATTTTAGGGTGATCCACTTCAAAATCTTCCACAAATGACAAAACGGAAGTTATTAAAGTCAGGATTTGTGTAAAATATAGCTCAGAAAATATCGAGACAAAAGGAGAAACTGCTGGTTATCAGCAGTTTCTTCTTTTGTTTCAATGTTTTCCCAAGCCTTTTTATTAGGGACGTCTAAACCAGGGTTTGTTTGGGAAAGGGTGAAAGGGCCTGGTAGGTGTACCTAAAGAATATTATAAATCGTTTGAATGTCAGTGGGTTCTGTTCTCTTATGCTCATCATGTAATTGATCTTGGTACAACTAGTCGTGGGTGAAGACTTGCTATTCCAATCTAGTACAGAGGACGATATGTATGTGCATCGACTATGACCTAACTGGGAACCTTTATTTGCATATGGAGTACACGAATGAAAGCCAAACCGTTTAATCACATGCCTACATCTAAGTAGAACTATTATTATGCAAAAGAGTCTCTGTAAAAATAGCGGGAATCGATATGAAAGTCGTCTGGTGTTTATGATAATGTTTTCTTTCCATTCTGCCCGGAATATTTGATATGTTTACTTAGTCCCACGAATATCAAATATCTACTGCCCCATTATTGTAGCGTCTGTGGTCTTTCCACATTATATAGCCGTGTTTGAGTAAAAATTATGCAAAGATATTCATTGCGTTATTATTATGGGAAATTAACGGAATCTTTGAGGGAAAAGAAAAACTGCTGCCCCAAATTTCCTGGTGTGTAACATATTTCCACAAACATTAATTACCTGATGCTCCGAAACTGTAACGTCGGCGTTTAATGCGAATGCATTTGTCATTTATCTTTAATCCTTTCCCGAATGATGAATTCTTCGGGTGGTCCTATTCAAAAGCTGCTGAAGACAGCAAAATGGATGTTGGTTATGATTAAATTTATGCACGATATAGCTTAGAAAATATTGAGACAAAAGGAGAAACTGCTGGTTATCAGCAGTTTCTCCTTTTGCCTAAATGTTTTCCCAAAGCCTATTCAATTATGGACGTCAAAACCAGGTCTTGTTTGGGAAACGTTTAAAGTGACATCATATAAATCTTCAACTAAAATGGTCATTCAGTCAACAGTAAGTCAGTGTTGAACAACGTTTTCGAGTCTTGTCTAATGACAAATCGTATTGTTCAGTCAATTTTCATCCTTTTTGTAACCAAATTATTTTAGAGGTGCGATTCCTGGTAATAATTTTATTAGCTCACCTGAGCACAAGGTGCTCAAGTGAGCTATTGTGATCACCTTTTGTCCGGCGTCCATGCATCGTCCGTCGTGCGTCGTCCGTCGTCCGTCAACAATTTCTTTAAATGACATCTCCTCCTAAACTACTTGGCCAATTTCAACCAAACTTGGCGGGAATGTTCCTTAGGTGACCCCCTTTCAGAATTGCTAAAAGAATTGAAATCCATGAAAAACTCTGGTTGCCATGGCAACAGAAAAGGAGAAATTTGAATGAATCTCAATACTATCTTTGAACGACATCTCCTCCTAAACTAGCAGGCTTATTTTAGCCAAACTTGGCAGGAATGTTCCTTAGATGACCCCCTTTCAGAATTGCTAAAAGAATTGAATTCCATAAAAAACTCTGGTTGCCATGGCAACAGAAAAGAAGAAATTTGACTGAATCTCAATACTATCTTTGAACGACATCTCCTCCTAAACTACCAGGCCAATTTCAAATAAACTTGGCAAAAATATTCCTTAGGAGGTCTTCTTTAAGAATTGCCAAAAGAATTGAAATTGACTAAAAACTCTGGTTGCCATGGCACCAGAAAAGGAGAAATTTGACTAATTCTCAATAATTTCTTTGAAAAACATCTCCTTCTAAACTACTCGGCCAATTTCAACCAAACTTGGCAGAAATATTTCTGAGGAGGTTCCTTTAAAAAATTGTTAAAAGAATTGAAATCCTTTAAAAGCTCTGGTAGCCATGGCAACAGAAAAGGAGATTTTCCACCAAATCTCAATGACATCGTTGAATGATATCTCCTCCTAAACTAACAGGCTAATTTCCACCAAACTAGGCAGAAATATTCCTTAGGAGGTCACATTTAAAAAATTGCTAACAGAATTGCAATTTATAAAAAAAAAAACAACTCTGGTTGCTCTGGTTGCCATGGCAACAGAAAAAGAGAAATTACACGAAATCTGTCAGAAGCAATTTCTCAATAATCGCAGAGCCAAATTTGACAAAACTTAATATTTGCATTGCTTATGATATTGCTAAGAGGTACTTTTCTTTGCTTTTCAATATGAAACCTTGTCACAGAAAAAGGAGACTTCTTGTAAAAATCTGCTTATCAGGGGCATAGCATCTACATTTATGCATGGATTTAAAAAAATGTATGGGTAAATGTGTTCTTTATCATGAGTAGATGTTCTATTTGAAATATATATTTAGGTAGGTTCAAGGTCATAGATCTAGGTCAATTTGTAAATTTCTGTTTGTTTGTTAATCTGTATGTTTCATTTTAATTCCATCTGTCCAAAGCAATTTCTCCATAACCACATAGCCGAATTGGATGAAACTTCATATTTGAGTTACATATGATATTGCACTATGGTAGTTTTCTGGGTTTTCTATGGTTTGAAATCGCATAGCGGCGTTCATATGATCTTTGGCCCTTTATTGCATTACCTGTAAGAAATCTGATCTGTTATAAAACCTCATTTCAGGTGAGCGACCTAGGGCCAACGGCCCTCTTGTATATTATATAGTCGAATTCATTCATAAATTCAGCTTCACGAACTATACATGTAGTTATGATAAGTTTCCTATTAACAGTAAACAATAGCTTTATTGGACTGCAAACCTGCCAGAAGTCATTTACAAAATTGACATAAGAGGGCATCTGTTTATCATAATAATGTTCCATGCAGTTGTATGATATACTCATCTTTTAGATGATTGTTCGGTAGAAATGAATCTATTATAAGCATATAAGGATACGAGTTGGGATTTGGACAAGGGAGCCTGATCGAATCCAATGTTATTTTCTGACAGTTTCTACATTGCGTGTAGCTACCCTTGGCGATCAGCACGGATACCATACTAGCTGATCAAGATCCACGGTAGTCTCAAAAGCTTTAACCCTTTTCCAAACAACAAAATTTAAGGGTGGTCCTTTTTAAAAGCTGCTGTAGAGGACAAAATAGATGTTAAAAAGGAAGTGATTAGTGTACAATATGGCACAGAAAATATTGAGGCAAAAGGATAAACTGCTGGTTATCAGCAGTTTCTTCTTTTGTCTCAATGTTTCCCTAGACCTTTACTACTATGGACTTCAAAACAAGGTCTTGTTTGGGAGAGGGTTAAGGACAAGTATTTACATGTAGGCCTTCTTACAATCATGCCGCACTGGCCCATTGAATTTGGGGAAAACTATTGCAATTCCCAAACAAGGTAACGTTGATTTCTTCAGGTCTTTACTGATAGGGTATGAATCCTTCCTGTTCCAACCGATAAGATACGTTTTGCCAAATGTCTGCAGAAATACCCATGATACTATGCAGAGCACAACTATGCGTTTTGGGACTGTACCTTGTTGTCCGGATGCCTACAGTTTATAGATACTATCTACATGTAATATATGATTCCAATCGAAACTTTTTTCTGATGCCTAAATTATCGAAAGTAAATAACCGAGCACCGTTGTGTAGAATTCGAAACATCAAAGTCAAAATACAACTATGTGATAAGATCGGTTCTGCGTTCTACCTGTCAAAAGACATTTAGAATTCCTCATTAAATGTCACATAAATGTTGGTTTTCCATTTGAATTCATTTCAGTCCCATTATAAGACAATTTATATACAAAACAGTTGAAGTGCTGAAATGCGGGAAAATGGGTCTTGGGTAAATTACGATAAAAACTTAGATTGGTCCAAATTGGAAACTGTTTCAGAGGACAATTCAAATGTTCATGTAAAAAGAAAATATACAATTCAGGAAACCATAATCCTTGTGTGAAAAGAAGACAATAATGGAGGTTACTATCATTTTTCATTTCTCTCAAGATTTTCTATTCCAATGCCATTAAACCTTTCACAGACATGACCTGGTTCAGCAATTTCTCCATCGGTCTAAGTATTTTCTTATGCAAGTTCAATTATGGACGTCAAAACTAGGTCTTGTTTGGGAAAGAGTTTACAATGACCTTGGCTCTTGTATGGTGTTCCTTCAGATATTCGCTCACTCAAGATTATCAAAAAGCGTTTACTTTTGTGGCACCATTTTGGCAATATTTTTACGTCTATGATAAATGATATATGATGGCGTCTGGAAGTGCTTTTAAATACACATTTAGAACAGTTCAAACATTTTTAAACAATGAAAAGCGTATAAAATAAACAGAACTTTCGATTGATTCAATATAAATGCAAAACAACAATGAAGCAATCAATCAAAGGTTCACACTAAATGTGCAGTATGCATGTTTGTAATTTTCCACTGATTCAACAACATACCAAATAAAAATGAAGCTCTCAATCAAATGTCTGTGGGAAATTTGAAGTATTGGAGTTAAGCATGTATTTGTCTATCTATTCCGTTTACTGTTGACATTGCATTCATTGGATTCCTCTTGTTTTCGTATTGTATCTATAATTCATTGGTGCGTCCAATTGCACATTAATTAGTTTATAGCCGACCTTGTTAGAAGTGTTTTTCACTTAACTAGATGGGGTGGTATTAACCAACCTGTCTTTTTCAAAATTTATCTTTAAAATTACACAACAATCAATCTGATTGGTCGAGACATACGTCTCGTCCAATCAGATGGCTTGTTTTGTAATTTCGCTTCAGACAATCAATTCAGAAATGTTGATGAGTACGTCCCCAGGTCTCAAGCGGAATATACATGTAGGAGAAATTATTTCTGTGGCGTTTCCATTTAGATACTACCAACATGCAAGATAACAATGAAGCAATCAATCACATGTCTATATGAAATGTGCAGTATTGTAGTTGTGCATGTTTTGGTCTATTTATTCTGTTCATTCTTGGCACGGCCTTGAATTCTTCTCATTTATTGTATCTATAATTCATTGATGCGTCAAATTGCTCGTTAATTGGTCTATAGCCGACCTTGTTAGAAGTGTTTAATTATTTACTATATTTACTGGATTGGATGGTATTCACTAACCTGTATAATTCAAAGTTTATCCTTAAAATACACAACAATCCGTCTAATTGGTCAAGACATACTAGTACGTCTTGACCAATGAGATGGCTTGTTTTTTTGTAATTTTGCTTTAAGATAATCAATTTAAAAATGTTGATGAGTACCGTCCCCAGGTCTCAAGCTGAATTAACAAGTAGAAGTAATTATTTCTGTGGTGTTTCCATTCAGATACTACCAACATGCAATAAAACAATGAAGCAATCAATCACATGTCTATATGAAATGTGCAGTATTGTGGTTGTGCATGTTTTGGTCTATTTACTCCGTTCATTATTGACATGGCCTTGAATTCCTCCTATTTATTGTATCTATAATTCATTAATGCGTCAGGCTGCAAGTTAATTGGTTTATATCCGACCTTGTTAGAAGTGTTTTACAAATTACTAGATGGGATGGTATTCACTAACCTGTCCAATTCAAAGTTTATCCTTAAAACTACACAATAATCCGTCTAATTTCTCAAGACATACTAGTAAGTCTTGTCCAATCAGATGGCTTGTTTTGTAATTTTGCTTCAGAGAATCAATTTAGATATGTCGATGAGTACGGCCCCAGGTCTCAAACAGAATGTTCAGGTATGAGTAATTATTTCTGTGACGTTTCCATTCAGATACTGCCAATATGCAAGATAACAAGAAGATGGTGACGCAAGTATCATGTTCGACGCCGAATTGATTTGCCAGAATGTAGGCTTTTGATCTGGTTGAAAATCAAATCAGCTTTAAATGTTTTACTAAGTGAAAAAAAGTACTAGCAATCAATGAAGTTGAAAAGTTTGAGAAACCCATCTACTCCACCAACAATAAACCAGCATGATCAGCCTGGTCAGTTTGAGACGACCCCTTGATATTATGCGAGTTGATCAGACCAAATCGTATGTGTAATAAGGTACTCGCCATACTTTGGTATATGTTACTGGGAATTTTTAAAGACGACAACGATTCCTACGAAAATTTATACTATACTAATGTTTTGTAAACAATAACTGCTTTAGCAGACGCTCGTTAAATAAATAAACGTCATTACTAGTCTTGTTTTACATAATGAATTTGTATATTTTTTTACCTTTCTACCTGTAAAATATTACGTTGACTTTTGACTGCACGTCTATTCAATCCAACAACGTTTGATATACATAGACATTTACACAAATCTGTGACATTTTATATACGTGAAACTGTTCATTACCACGTGTGCACACGAAACTATTCATTACCATTTTTGCATGTACAAAGTGACTCTCCAGTAGCTAACTTGAATTTGTATACCATAATATGCTCGACGCTGCAGGCGTCGAGCAATCAATCATTTGTTTATATGAAATGTGCAGTATTCACTGTATGGAAACTACTGTATGTATAGTTAGTTGGGTTATCCGACGTCAAAATAAAAATGGCGGACGGGATTTCTGTACAAGGTAGGTGTCGTGTATTTTTGGTCACATATTATTGAATATGTACTTTCATGCAACTTGACGGATATCAGCGTGAAGACAATTGGTTGGAGAACCAATAAGTATAGCCCCCTTTTTACGAATTTGCCTCGTTTGACAGTAATGTTTGAATGAACACAGTGTCGTGTTGACCTTGAAATCCGAAGCGATAGATTTTGAAAAATCGGTCTGTATTTCCAAATTCCTAAGCATCCTGTCAACGACACAGGGCTAGATGGGTGGAGTAATTGATATTCTTACCTGAAATGTTTCGATAGATCGTCTGTGTAGTCTACATTTGTTGTAATTACACTTTGAAAATTCGCATGCTGTACAGTTGTGTGCAAACCGAAACTAACCCGGTGTACAGCTGGGTGAAACTGTTTTTCTGTATGTGTGGGTGCAATATCTAACCCCAAAACACTGTATGTTTGGGTTTTTTCTGGATAAAATCGAATACATGATTCCGAAACTATTTCGTGTTGAACTATCGAAATATATATTCCAAACTATCCAAACGATTTTATTTAAAAGACATTGCACATATAATTTCTCATAAATTTCACCTTTACTGTTAGATAGATAGATAGATTTATTTCAGCATTAATCAAAACATGACAAACAGTATAACAACACATACATATCACAATGTTTAACAATGATAAGATATATATTACTTTATATAAATAAATAAAAATTCATCAGATGATTATTTAATGTACTGTTATGAACTATGTCAGTTTCATCAATGCTAAGGATAACACAAAAAAGAGAAATAAATCTCTTATTTCCATTGTGGTCCTTCACATTGATGGCCTGACATAGAGAGGCATGAAATGAATCAAATACTGTGGTGACGTTAAAAGGATTTCAAACACATGAGCACAATAAAACATTAATACTGATACTATCCATCAAGATAAAAGATAATTGTGTTATTTTTAAGGAGATAATTCTAAATAAATGAATATTGCTGCACACTTATCACAGAAATATATCACATTGACTCTAATTGATACATGTAAAACATTTTACTTTCAAATAATGCTAATATTGATAGTTATATAATGGCTGCTTTTCCTCGAAAACCTAGCATCCGCAGCTTAGAACAAGCTGCAGATACGAGGCTTTTGCAGAAAAGCGACGAAATATTGAGTTGTAAAAGGACCTATGCAAGAAAAGTAATTGACAAGTTATACTAAATAAGGCAAAATAAACAATGTAACCCCTTCTACTATATATCTAAAAAGTGGTCTTTTACAGCTCTCTTAAACATGTTCAAATTTGATAACTGTCTGATAGAAGGTGGTAACGTGTTCCAATGTTTAATCCCTAAATATGAGAAAGACTTGAGCCCAAAACCTTTTACCTTGGGAGGCACAAAAGATCCATATTCGGAAGACCTTGTACTGTATGAGTGAACTGAATCCTGTGTAATAAAATGTTGGTTCATATAGTGAGGACTAAGACAATTTTTAATTCTATAAACATGACATAGCGTAATTTGCTCAACCCGTCTTGAAACTGGTAACAGGATAAAGTTTTAAAATGGTGATTATCTATGTGAGTCTTTTGATCTAACTTTAGTATGAATCTAATCAACTTATTTTGAGTAACCTGTAGCTTGTCTTTCCAAAATTTTGTTAGACCATGATACCAAAAGCTGCATGCATAATCAAAATGACACTGAATAAGTGCTGAAACTAAGAGCTTTTTTGTATGATCAGTAAGATAATCCTGTTTTCTATAAAGAAACTTTAACCTTGCATTAGCCTTCTTAATAACTGAACGAGCCATGGATTCACCAGTCAAGTTCTGGTCAAGAGTGGCACCCAGGTACTTAACTGAAGATGTTGAGTTGATAGCCTGGCCATTACATGAAACATTGAGATCATTATTTGACTTAAGTCTTTGTTTAGAACCAAAAATGATAGATTCAGTCTTGCCTAAATGTAATGATAACTTGTTGTCTACCAACCACTGGCTAACCATTTCAAGATCTCTGGTCAACTCTCTTTCAATAGATGATTTACATTTGCCAGAAACAAGGATACCCGAATCATCAGCATATAAAAGCAATTTGTTCTTTACAGCAGCCGGCATGTCATTGACATAAATTAAAAATAAAAGAGGTCCTAAAATTGAACCCTGAGGGACACCACAAGTAACTGTACATGGTTTAGAAAAGGTACCAGAAATATCTACTAGTTGTTGGCGCTCAGATAAGTATGATTTGAACCAACGGAGAATATCGTGTCCAAGACCCATGCTTTCCAGTTTCATGAGAAGGATTGAATGATTAACTGTATCAAAGGCCTTCTGTAAATCAAGTAATACCATGCCTATAAGGTTACTTTTGTCCATTTCAAACTTAATGTAGTCAGAAAGATGAACAAGACAGGTATCTGTTGAAAACTTCTTTCTAAAACCTGATTGAAATTCATAAAGTAAATTTTTCTCTTGTAAATATTTATCCACTTGATCATATACAACTCTCTCAAATATTTTAGATATAATGCAGAGAAGGGACACTGGGCGATAATTTCCTACCTCAGTTTTTTCATTCTTTTTAAAAATGGGCACCACTCTAGCAGATTTCAGATCATCAGGCACAACCCCTTGGATAAGAGACAAATTAATAATGTGAGTAAGAGGACATGCTATGATTGAAGCACTGTCTCTCAAAAATTTGCATGGAATGCCATCAAGTCCAGTAGATTTGTTTTCACTGAGCTTATTCAAATATTTCAAAATCTGATTTTCAGACATAATTGAAAATGGAAAACTATCTGGGGTCACCCCTTTCTGTGAATAAAAACTTTGAACAAACTTTTGTCCAAATTTATGCAAAGATTTTGGCAGTTTCTCAACTAATCTAGAGGCAACTGTTGTATAAAACACATTGAATTTCTCAGAAACCTTATCTTTATCAAAGCAAATATCAGAACTATCATCAATTTTTAGACCTATATTGGAACAAGATGCTGACTGAGACTTTTTTGAAGGCAGACCAAGGTTCTTGAGTGCTCCCCAGAGAGATTTAGTATCTGTTTTGTTTTTTTCTAAAGTGTCAGTGAAAAATACTTGTTTAGACTTAAATATCAATTTTTATGCCCCCGATAGGGAGGCATCTTATTTGACTTGTCCGTCCGTCCGTCCGTCCGAACGTCTGTCCGTCTGTCTGTCCGTCTGTCTGTCCGTCCGTCTGTCCGTCATTCCGTCCAAAAACTTTAACATTGACCATAACTTCCTTATTACTTAACATATTCGCTTCATACTTTACCACAACATTCCTTGGTACATTACCTTTCTGTAGGCACATACTTTGGTGACCTTGACCCCTGGATGACCTTGACCTTGAGCATAGATTGGCCATAATTTAAAATCAAAGCGGTGTCGGGGGCATTGTAATCTTACAGTGACAGCTCTTGTTGGGTTTTGTTTCTAAGTTGTCTAAAGCTGTTCAAATTTTCATCAGACTTATTTTTCTTATTGATGCAAAAAGATCTATCTCTGTCATTAATGCTTTGAAGAATTTCTGGATTCATCCAAGGCTCAGTGCGTTGCTTTATTCTTACTTGTTTTATAGGTGCTAAACTGTTAACAGCTGACATGAAAATAAATTTAAAAGAATCCCAAGCATCTGAAATGTTATTACATAATAAGACATAACTCCAGTCTGCATTCAATAAAGTGTTTTCAAGATCTTCCTTATTGTAATTTTTCATAGATCTTATAGAAACATTATTATGAGCTCCTATGAAAGATTTATGAATGAACTGAATTTCTTATGAAAATTCTGAAAATTTCAAACCAAAGTTTTGCGCCGTTTAAGAGACATATATTTAATATTGAAATTAAACTCATTGATGGATGCCGCAGTTAAAATGTAAATGAAATTTGTCCTTTTCGTCTCAACTTTAAAGGCGTTTCTTTTACTTATCAGCAATATTTTCAAACAACTGATAGCATTTTTTAAAAACGCATTAGAATAATCGGCCTCGGCATCAAGGCATACCTTTAAAAAATGAACTAGCAATGTTATGTCTTTTTAGTGTGCTTCGGAAAACGTATGAAATCGATCATCTTACTTCAGTCTTTCTGTATGTTTTTTTTCTATTATCGTTTTCGTTCTTTGACACTCCCAAACTGAATAGTCACACCATCTTTTTATAACTAGTATCGGACTTTCCCACAAATGAAAATATACACATGATTTTATAATATTTAAATCAAGAATATCATGCTTTTTTCAAAGTGTAATTACAACCAAAGTAAATTACACAGACGAAATATTGAAACATATCCGTTAAGCTTAACAACGGTATCAACTTCTGTACCCATCTAGTCGTGTGCTCTTTTCAGGGAAATTAGGCATTCGAAAATACATACCGATTTTTAGCCAAACATTTTTTTTAATTTTTCAAAATCATAAAATTATTGAAAAGATATGTGGTACATGTAATACTATTGTTATTTTTTTCGTCATATTCCCCACGTAATTATGGGGAAGCTAACCTTGTTCAATGTCATACAACTTTTAATATTACGTAGTTGAGTCATATTTCGTTACATCCGGCGTAACTGCCCCTTCCCCAGCGAGATTTAATTTGCGAATCAACTCTCTAAAATAGATATCATTTAAGAATAGATTAATGTCAACTGCTATCTTGTTTCTTGTTTTGTTTTTGTTCACAATAGGTTTTGAATGTATCTATGTCAAGTTTACTTCCATAAGATAATTTCCGGGTTTTTTTTTTTTTTTTTTTTTTTTTTTTTTTTTTTTTTTTTTTTTTTTTTTTTGTCAACATTGTGAATATATATTTTACTCGAGCAACCATTAAAGAATAGTTTCGATGCAACGAATGTGCCAAATTGGTAATGAATGAGTATTTTTTCCATCCGTAATCTACTTCAATTTGTAAAGGATGATAAGGTCGAACATAGTTTGACCACAAATATATGCCTTGACATATACAAAGTAAGTGAATGTATGTACCAGTAACTTCCCCACCCCTTTATTCGTATATATTTTAACCCCCATCATCGAAATCCTGGATCCGCCACTGGCATAATATGTTCAACAGCATTAATTCTATGTTTCAATTTTGTATAAAAAATATTTACCGTTTTATGGCCACACATCGAAAGATCGTAGTAGCCTGGGACCCCATTGTATCGGTCTACTTATCTTTAACAAATGACAGCCATGAAAATAAATAATTTTCCTTACTCATCTCATGTCTTCTTGTAAAATAACATTTTTACTTCTGGCCAAGTTTTAAAAAAATGTGACCATTCACTTTTTACATGCCACAGCTTTTACAGAGAAACATATTCAACCCAGTCAAAGCTAAAAAGATATGTTATTGTGTCTATATACTGGGTACCAAGTTTAAAGAAAATCGCTTCACAAATAAAAAAAGATATGTCATTAAAACATGTCAAAAATGTCAGGAGTGAAACGTTTTTGTGTGACACTTAACAGTTTTACCAAGTTTCTAAGCTATGGTAAATAAAAGACAGTGACAGGATACTACAATAAGCACTTGTAATTCATAAAATAACATGTGCATCATCATCTTAAAATTACTTTTTTATCTTATCTTCATTGGTTTAGGATGTGGAGCCTGTTTTATACAATACCCCTCTGAATTTTATGTCAGGAGTGAAACACTTTTATTTTTCAAAATGTGTTCTCATTTTTGTCTATTCAGCCAGAAATCTACCACTCAAATTTTTTTAGGAAGCCATCAACCTTGTGGGCATTCTACACTCTACTTTTTAGTGATTCGTGGGTTGCAATTTCTCATATTGTGCAATATATATGCTGTCAGGAGTGAAACGTTTTTTTGTTGTCATTTTGCAAGATTGTGCACACAATTTTAGCTAAAAAGTAGTGAACATGAATTTAAAATATAATTTGAGCACTGCTTAACCATTTAGAATAGTTTTTAGCCACCCTAAATAAGAAATCTGGATGATATTCTGTAAAATTAGCTGTTATTCTTAACATTTAAATGTCACACTTTGGTCACATTTTTTTTTAAACCTGCCCTTCTGTTAATTATATAAAAAATCATTGTCAAAATCCCAGTTCTATAGAACAAAAATGTCAACAATCGACAGCCATATCAAATTTGCTGAATAATGGTGTCACCCCCATTATATCAGTACATTGTGATTGAATGTTGAAAGAGTTAAAATAATGACTGACAAACAGCATCAAAAAGTATTTCAATTGAATCCGCAGTTTCTTTTTGGCTAATAGGTGTACACATTTTTGGAAAATAACAAAGTTTCAATATTTTTATCACTTTTAACAATGCATGGCTACCTGTTCAATTTAATTAAGTTTTAAAATGTTTGAATAATTATTACCTGATGAACAGATATTTAATAAAACCGATACTGGAAAGATGCAGTGACCTAGTTGTTAATGTAAATAATCTGAAGGTGTCAGTACGATCTTTGTATCACGAAATTTGCAAATAGACCGATACAGTGGATAGACCGATACAATGGAGTGGTAGTATATTGTTTTACTGCGTATGTCAGTTGGAAAAATATAGGCCTACATAATTTCTGTCTGCGGACATTGACATAGTTAATTGTGTCTTGTGAATCAAGCTAATATCACGCCTTTTCAATTTCTAGTAAATGTTATGTAAAATTCTCTGACTAAAATGGTCAAGTCGGATTATTAAGCTTCTAGTGTATAGGGTAATTGCTAAAATCCAGTCTAAGAAATGTTAAAAATGTCGGATTCAAGTTTTGGAGAAGGGCCTAAGGTCAAACCCTGTAGATCTTCTAATATACGTTGGCTTGAAAGAGTTTAGTATATACAAATCTTTCTTGATTTTTACATCTTACGAAACCGTCAAGTATTTGTTCTGAAGCACACTAAAAAGACATAACATTGCTAGTTCATTTTTAAAGGTATGTCTTGATGCCAAGGTCGATTATTCTAATGCGTTTTTAAAAAATGCTATCAGTTGTTTGAAAATGTTGCTGATAAGTAAAAGAAACGCCTTTAAAGTTGAGACGAATAGGACAAATTTCATTAACATTTAACTGCGGCATCCACCAATGAGTTTAAGTTCAATATTAAATATATGTCTCTTAAACGGCGCAAAACTTTGTTTTGAAATTTTCAGAATTTTCATAAGAAATTCAGTTCATTCAGATAAAAGTAAAGGTGAAATTTATGAGAAATTATATGTGAAATGTCTCTAATGAAAATCGTTTGGATAGTTTGGAATATATATTTCGATAGTTCAACACAAAAGAGTTTCGGAATCATGTATCCGATTTTATCCAGAAAAAACCCAAACATACAGTGTTTTGGGGTTAGATATTGCACCCATACATACAGAAAAACAGTTTCACCCAGCTGTACACCGGGTTAGTTTCGGTTTGCACACAACTGTACAGCATGCGAATTTTCAAAGTGTAATTACAACAAATGTAGACTACACAGACGATCTATCGAAACATTTCAGGTAAGAATATCAATTTCTCCACCCATCTAGCCCTGTGTCATTGACAGGAAGCTTAGGAATTCGGTAATACAGACCGGTTTTTCAAAATCTATCGCTTCGGATTTCAAGGTCAACACGACACTGTGTTCATTCAAACATTACTGTCAAACGAGGCAAATTCGTAAAAAGGGGGCTATACTTATTGGTTCTCCAACCAATTGTCTTCACGCTGATATCCGTCAAGTTGCATGAACGTACATATTCAATAGTATGTGACCAAAAATACACGACACCTACCTTGTACAGAAAACCCGTCCGCCATTTTTATTTTGACTTCGGATAACCCAACTAACTATACATACAGTAGTTTCCATACAGTGGTATTGTAGTTGTGCATGTTTTGGTCTATGTATTCCGTTCATTATTGATATGACATTGGATTCCTCTCTTATTTACTGTTTCTATAATTAATTGATGCGCCAGACTGCGTGTTAATTGGTTTTTAACTGACATTGAAATAACTGTTAATTGCACTTTTCAATGTTATTGTAAGACAAAAAACTATGTGCGAGGCGGACCCAGTGACGTATTATTTGTCTACCTCGTTTTATCAAAGGCCTGGTTACATACACGAACTCACGTCCATATCGCAGCCAAAGCACCTCCAAAGTGTTCAGTCGTATTGAATATTTTGGAAGCGATATAGACGTGATGAGGACACGGAAATGTATTTGACCAGACATTCAATTTTCCATTAATACTATACATCAGATTGCAGTTGACCTGTGTTTCACTTAGCTATGCTATCGCATCTATAAATTACCAATTACCTGCGGTAAGTCTATATTGGGCTACATTGAGCCGCTCGTAAAATATTCATGAGAACTCTTATATAATGCATTGGGCAATGAAAGGCATACTGCGCAACTTTGATTACATCCATGCATTTTTATGCCCCCGATAGGGAGGCATCATAAATTTGACTTGTCCGTCCGTCCGTCTGTCCGTCCGTCCGTCCGTCTGTCCGTCATTCCGTCCAAAAACTTTAACATTGGCCATAACTTCCTTATTACTTAACATATTCGCTTCATACTTTACCACAACATTCCTTGGTACATTACCTTTCTGTAGGCACATACTTTGGTGACCTTGACCCCTGGATGACCTTGACCTTGAACATAGATTGGCCATAATTTAAAATCAAAGCGGTGTCGGGGGCATTGTCATCTTACAGTGACAGCTCTTGTTCTTTAATACATTAAACATTTCCCAAACAGGACCTGATTTTGACGTGTCCACCAGCAAAGACTTTGGAAAACATTGAGACAAAAGAAGAAAATGCTGATCATCAGCATTTTCTTCTTTTATCTAACTGTTTTTGAAACGTTTCTGTTAGACACGCTAAAAGATGGACCCCGTTTTACTAACGACCTTACGAACATTATTTGCGAAAATATCTGATTGACTTTGGAATTCTGATTACATCCTTTTTCTGGAATGAAAATGCATTTGACTTTGATATTTCTATTTGTATTGTTTCTAAATAGACATGAATGCCTCGAAGTTCGATTGATAACTAATGTTTTTACTTAAATAGAATAGAAATTGGTCAACTCTTAAGTATTTGTGGTTTCTGTTCAGCGAGAAGAGGCATCAATTTCATCAACTTTTCCCCTGTCTGTGTCGCTTTTCGTCGACACACACAGAGACTACAAATGTCGCCGATTTGTGGCTTCAAAACAATGTCTTAATTAGGTCAGTTAAGATCATGGTCATCTGATTAGACTGTCCATTATAACAAAACAGATTGTACAATATTTCATGACAATTTCAGATTGATTATCATCAAAGAATGATATTATACCATTTTAAACTGAACAATCCTGCTTACGTAATTTCCAAGAAAGTAGCACTGGAAACTGGTCATTCTGACTAACTTGGTCGTGAAAGAGTTAACCCATTACTAGACGGCAAACCTTTGTGCAGCTCCAAAAATGTTGCAAATATGTTCAAAGATGTTACAAAACGAAAATTTCAAGAGAATAAAATCTAACATGTTTGGTCTTTTGGTCGGTAGGAGATAATGTGGGAAATGAGAAATTTCGTCATTTTCTACAATGTTTTCCAAAGCCCTTTTCCTCTTAGGCGTTAAAAGGTGTCACTGTGTGGGAATGGGTTAAGTTCTTCTAATTTGCTGTTGATATCTTTATTTTCATTTCTAATTAAGATCGTATAAATCCGTGGTTATCAAAAACAAGATGTGTTGGTTAAACACAAATGCCCCCGACATGGCTATTCTTCAAATGTTAAGTTTTCGGACAGGCGAACAGTATGGCAGACGGACGGACACGAGTGAAACAAGATGTTACTGATCTTTTGATACAGTATCATAAAAAATTAAACTTGGCACCCCTGTTTCAATTTTCTTTTTGTCCAAGATAACGAGCTGCATAACAGATAATTCTTCGACTACCGCCAGATTGTAATGGTGTATTTCCTAGCCTAAGTGTATTTTCTAGCTTAAGTTTATTTTCTAGCCTAAGTATATTAAGTACATGTTGCGTATGTAGTGTCTCTCTACCCTCTCCTTTCTTCGTTGACAATAAATATGACGATTCATTTTCAGGAGATGTAAACAAACGAATCAGTACAGATCGACCATGACCTCTGATTCACTGTCTCAGTTGGCCATATAAATTGCCAATTACCATGTTAAGAAGGTTTTCATGGTGCCTTGTAAAGCCAGTGTTAAATAATTCATTAAGGTCCTGTGTATATGCTGTGTTTCCTCTTATATTTTATATACAATGCAGTTTGTACATGCCTTTAACCTTTTCCCAAACAAGACCTTGTTTTGACGACCTTAATAGAAAGGCTTGGCAAAAC
Organism: Fragum sueziense; assembly: GCA_963680895.1. Taxonomy (NCBI): domain Eukaryota; kingdom Metazoa; phylum Mollusca; class Bivalvia; order Cardiida; family Cardiidae; genus Fragum; species Fragum sueziense. The sequence goes on from OY804598.1 coordinate 7,715,761, forward strand.
ATTGAAACAAAAGAAGAACTGCTGAAAACCACCAGTTTCTACTTTTGTCTCTATGTCATGTTTTATACAAATTCTATATTTGATAACTTCCATATTGTCAATTGTGGCAGTTTTTGAAGTGGGTCACCCTAAGATTTTGCCTTTTGGTAAAGGGTTAATTGGCCATTTTCCCTTATACTGTCTTCTTCTGTGGAAGTCACTGTGTATATCGCTGCTTTTCAAGAAAAACCTCATAACTGCAGCTTAAAACATGCTGCAGTTACGAGGTCTTAAGAAAAGCGACGATATACGTATAGTTTTGGAAAACCCCATGGAAAAGAAACAGAAATGTTGATCGATATATACGTGGTCCTTTCTCGAATAAGGTTTGACATCGCAAAGATCATATTTTAACAGCATTACAATGATGGTTGCGGCTACGGTATATATGACCTAACGCGGTTGTAAGGACATCCAACAAATTGTCGTTTTTTCGGATACAACATTTCAAAGAGGGAAATAAACATAGAGCAATGTTTGTATTAGCCTAGATTGAACTGCCTTTGAATTATTCATATTATGACTACATTTTGCATATAGGCCTACGTTGCGCGGCAAGAAAAAGTAGGCTCATTGAAATAACGTAAATGACTGTAATGGATAGAATTGTGTTTTACGTAACACTCAACTGCTAGGGTAATAAGGAGACCGGGCCCCGGTTTCTCGAAAAAAAACTTAAGTATATGCTCATGAGAACATGCTCAACTTCAAAGGAATACTCTCCTACGTTGAAGGGTAGCCTAATCTATTGAAGTACACGTGGATTTCGTGCGATTTGAGCACGGTGCTCAGATTTGAGCATGAGAACGTACTTAAGTTTTTTTTTGAGAAACCGGGGCCAGACCTCCGGTTTACACTCGAAAGACTGGATTGGCGGGGTATCGAATCTGCGACTCCTGTGTTATAAGTCCAGCACGACATGGATTTAATGCTGTGATAACACATTCATGCGTAACAAGATAGGACCGCCACGTTTGAACCTATGAAGAGCGGGGATTGTCATGAAAGACATGTAAGAGGAATTTGAATGCTAGAGCAATTGACTGAAAAAATAGCTGCGGGTTGGTTTGTCGATGTGTTTGTAGCTCTATTGGAGCAAAGGACCAGATTGCTCGGCAGATTAATGTGAAGCCGAAGTGACCCAGTTTCATTAAATCCTTGTTCGTAAGCCTCAAACATATCGTCGATCACATTCGAAAATGTCGTAACTACAGCTTCAATAAGCTGTAGTTACGATATTTTTTAACATGGCCGAAGATATACGTGTATAGTATTAATGTAAATTGTCACGCGTGTTCGTAACCAGTATCTACAGAGTGTCCCAAAAAAACGGAACCCTAATTCAAAGTCAAATATTTCAAAGCGTAAGCAGAGAATCTCATTTTAGAATTTGCAGTACTGAAAATACATCATTTTTGCATTTGTGTTCCAAATTTCACTTAAAAATATGCATCGGTTCAAAAGTTATAAGCAAATTAATAATGGCACTAAAAAAACGATCTGACATGATATTGATTTTTGCGTCTTGTTTGTTCGTGAAAGCGCACTAACGGTCAGTTGTTGAATACTGTAACGTTGTACATGTATGTACCAATTTTCTCAAAATTTGATATGTACACGTGCTGTACGTTCAAATTGAGTCCATAGGGTGGTTGTTTGAATTAATTTCAAATTATTATATGATTCATTGCACATGGCGCAGTTTTAACTTTTATATTCTTGAGATGCTTCCTAAAATTTGTCCAGTCATAATTTTCTTGCATAGTAAACATTTCAGTGGACTATGATTTAATTCTATTTGGCGAATTTTGTGTTATTTGTCATAATTATATGAAAATGTTTTGCATAAAGGTCAGTGTCAGGTCAATTGAAACCCGTAATACTTTTCAATTGAGCGGTGACCGGCATGTTGGTCAGAAATAAAATAAGTACCTATGATCATTATTCATGAGTCTGTGATGCACATGGGTATTTTGTTTGCATTCATTTTAGTTACATCGCAGCTCTTCTTTAACAGTTTATTTATTAGCAAAAAAGATGAAATGAAAATGCTCTATTATGAATACACTGTTTCAAAATCACTTTTGTATTGTATTGAATATATTAACCAATTAAAAAGCGTCAATTTATTAAAGTGGGCGCGCGCTGCAAAACGAAAAGATCGATATCGTGTTAAAATGGTTTTACGGGTATATTCATTTGAATGCCAATATTTTCCAAACTAATAATCATTTTTCAACAAAGTTTTCACTGCTAATAGAAATCTGTCTTTGCTATTGCATATGTAAATTTGGTGGAGAAATATTAATTGATACATGAGAAATGTACTTTCAAAAATGGGATCCGGTTTTTTTTGGGACACTCTGTATAGGAAAAAAAATTTGCTCAACTTAGTATTTTTATTTCCCTAAATGTTAGACTTGTCAGTGTAAAAATGATAATCACTTTATCTATTGAAGATATTTAACGTTTGGGAACTTTTGAATATGTATAGGACATTGCACTGACTTAGGCCTACTTCAAGGCGTATTGGGGAGCATACAGCTGATCTGGCTGGGTAGAACATTGACACCGTATTTCATAGAAACACCAGTCGGTGCAAAATAACTGAAATGTTGACAGTGGTGTTTAACCATTTGGTACACCATCAGTCCCATTTATTTATGGCTCTACACTATAGGGAATGATTTTGGTTCTGTTACTCGTGACTTTACTTCGGACAAACAATCATTATTTCTTATGTGTTGTGATAAAATCTCATAACTACGGCTTGATTCAAGCCGTAGTTACGAGGTTTTATAACAACACAGACGATTTATCAATGCGTAATCATAAACCCAGTCTATTTTTTGCACAAATTCCGTGTCTATTATGCCAACAAATGCCATGAACAATAAATCAATAAGACAGACAATTCATGCTCGCCTTTTCCGGTTCATTAGATGAGTTATGTCCCATTAATGAGGAAAAATATTCCCTTTGTCAAGCCAGACAATTGTTCACAAATACAAAATTATCGCCGTTTCCCAAAAGGCAAAGTTTGAGGGTGGGAAGGGGCTGCAGACTACATGATGAATTTAATGAAAATGCAATTTACGTAAATTATAGCAGAGAAAATATTGAGACAAAAGGAGAAAATGCTGTTATCAGCATTTTCTTCTTTTGCATCAATGTTTTCACAAGCCATTCCTACAGAAGACGTGAAAATCAAGTCTTGTTTTGGGAATGGGGTTTACGCAGAGTAGCCTTAATCAATTTAATTTGCGAATCATTGTCTGTCCGATTACTTTCATTTTTTGCAATGCGTTTTAGTACCTAATGGATGCTGATTCAGATTGATTTGCTGATTCAGAAAATCTCACTTCACTTCGATCAAAAACGTATATGTGTTTCACTATCCTGTTTCAAAAATGTAGACATGCCTACCTGTAAAGTCACACGCATTTCGCGTGTGTCATACGCATTTCGAGTATAAATCACTCTCGCGCACTTACATCTCTTGAACACGCGCATTTTTAAAACGACTAAAAAAGAAATGAATTATTGATTCATAAAATGATAATTGTTTATCGATAACTGTTAAGCTCGTTCACATCGTTACCGTAAAGATTTTGCCAAGGACCTGGAAATGCGTCCTAGAGGATATTGAAAACACCTGAAATCCAAACAATTTCGAGGGTAATTTCTTTGCCTCTCTGCCCCCACCCCCTGGACCTCTGGCAGGGGCGTTGCCCTTGACCCACCGTGGGCTCTAGTGGTCCAAGCCCCGGGCTAAAAAGGTCACACTCCAGAGATTCACGGACCTTTGACAGCTAAGGACATGTTTATTGTAGACCATCACGTGGATAACTCTCAAACTTGATACCAAGTTAAAAAGGGCGGGCTTAATTGTGTACGAACAAACGATGAAATAATTTCCTCGTCTGTACAAAAGAAATCCCAAAAATGTAAGGAAAGAAAAGGGATAAACAGATGCCGTTACTATATACAATGTGCTTTCTTCATTTCTATCAAATTCAACTTTACGGTCAGTTTCATTCACAAAAAGTGTCTGTGGCTAACAAAGTATATAATTATTAGCATAATTAACATCTTCATGTGTGAGGTTCGTGAATAAGGGTTTGATAACACTGTGTCACTATGGCTTCACATCTTTCTAGCGAGAACCCTGAAATGAGTATTTTCAAGAATGGATGTATTCATTGGCGTCAAACTAGTCAGATCTGTGTGTCGATAATTTCGTTTGTGTTACTCAAAACAATTTATCAGCGATCAATTCACGTGAATGCAGTTTACAGAAAAAACAATACGAGTAATTGCTTCAATAGTTGGTGCCAAGTTTCCCACAACAGTATCATATTTTTGGTGCATGAATAGTTTGGAGAGTAATTGCGTTACGTAAGTTACGTTCAAAAAAGGCTTTTGTCAGGGGCTTCAAAACTGATCATAATTCTCAGTCTGTATTTTCTGTCCAGGATAGAAACTGTTCCACCGCAACATGGTCGAACGTCTGTAATTGGTACAAGGACATGGCTAACGGTAATATAATCGAAATTGGTGTGGAAGCCTTTTTTGTAAATCCCCTTTTGAAAACCGATACATGCATTAAAAACGTCATTTGGTCATGTCACCTAATCACAAATCGGTTCCATAAATTGTATGATGAGAATTACTTTGCAATGGTATATGAAAAGTTATGTTCACCTACTGTCAAATATAAAATAATTTTTTGGAGGGAATTAAGCTTATCAAATTTACAAACTATTCCATAACTCAGTGGCGTAGGAAGGTTTATAATATTGGGGGGGGGGGGGGGGGGGGCAAACGTTCAAGTACATGGAGATATGGGTGTTTTAGGGGGGCATAGGGGGGGAGGCCCCTTTTTCAAATTATTGGGGGGGAGGCCCCCTGCCCCCCCCCTCTTCCTACGCCTATGTAACTTTTCCATGTGCAATATTCTGAAATGCTCTTTTTACATGGAGCACTTCATTTCGTTACAACATTGCATTTTCCGATGGATGGTCGCCAATTACGGAATACTACGATACCCCCTAGCGGGCAGAAAGAGAAATTCTAACCTAAATTGAAATTTTATTCTCTTTCTCTATCTTTACAAAATACGATGACTTTGCAATATTTCATAGAACTTTGAATTTCGACGATCTTTTCATGCAATATATTTATCCTTTCCACAACAACTTTAATTAAGGTTGTACCAATGTGAAAACTGCTACAGATGACAAAATGGATGTCGCCAAAGATTGGATATAAGTAAAACATGAGACACAGCAGAATTTTCTTCATTAATTTTGTCTCAATGATTTCAAAGCCTTTTCAGCAGGAAAGTTAAAACCCGGTCCTGGTTGGAAAAGAGTTAAATTGCGTATCACTTTTTCATGGAATTGTATTTTCCGATACAAGATCACCAATTGCCCTATATTATGAAGTCCCTTGTGTTTGGAACGAAAAATCAACCAAAATTAAAATATCCTATTTTCCAATATGAACGTCACCCTGCAGTAAAAATATGCTGACTTTGCAAATAATTCCCCTGGCTTAAGACCTTTCATATTTTCTTCTGTTTAGTATCACCATCCAGACAAATGAAACTATTTAACCCTTTCAAAAACAAGACCTGGTTTTGACGTTCCTAACTGAAAAGATTTGGGAAAATATTGAGACAAAAGAAGAAAATGCTGATAACCAGCATTTTCTCCTTTTGTCTCAATATTTTCTGTATCAATCACAAACAAATCCTATGTTTTCACCATCTATTTTCTTGTCTGCAGCAGGTTTTGAATTGAACCACTCTAAGATTTTACTGTTTGGGAAAGGGTTAAAGGGACATAACATTCCAATTTCATTTTTAAGTATGTCTTCATTCCAAGATTGGCTATTCTAATGTGTATAAATCAGTTTTTTAAGTTGTTGCTTATAAGTGAAAAGTACGCCTTTAAAGTTGAGACAGAAATGAAAAATTCCATATAAATCTGAACTGTTGTCCACATCTTTTTTTATTATTATTATTAGGCCTATTATTAATTTCATCACAAAAATATAGATCTAGGCTATATTTCTTGTAAACGGTTCAATATTTTGGCTTGAAATTTTCGGATTTCATAAGAACTTTTGCTCTTTCAGATACAAATAAAAAAGAAACAATGGGTTGCAACAAGGGCTCAAAATCGCTCAAAGAATAGATTTCTTTAAATTTTGTGAATCGCTAGGGTTGCATCCTATCTTTAAGTTGTATGTGTAAAAAGTCTGATTATGACTTATTTTTGGAGATAATGGCTAACAAAGTGGGTGGAGTAAATTGACATGAAAAGCAACTTTTGACTTTGAAGTTAAATAAATTTTTCTATATAGATCAGATCAAATTGAAATTTTACGTGTACTTTCAATGTATAAAGGACAGAAGATAAGTCCTAATCAGACTTTTTACACATACAAATTAAAGATATCACATGTATGTAACCCTATCAATTCACAGAATTTAAAGAAAATCTATTTCTGAACCCTTGTTGCAACCCATCCTTTATGAAAAAATGAATGTGAAATGGCACTTTAACACTCCTGATTAAAAAAATCAAGTGTTATTTTTTTCTCCTGTGGTAGAAAACAATTGACTTCGTGACAATGTCTCAATAACTACCCTAGTTAGTACGTCCAATGATTTACTGCTTTTTTATTACCCAACATTTCCCTGCTCGAGTGGGGGCGAGTTTTATAAATAATTAATCCTAAAAAACTATCTTGTTTATTGAACTGGGGTCAGAGCGGTTATTTCTTGGTAATTCTTTGCTCCAAGCTTTGTAGTCGATTTTCTTAACAATTTTCCCACTCACTCCAAAACATGACATTTATTTGGAGTTGGCCGTGATAGACGAGTTTAGCTTTGTGAACAAAATATCTTACCACTATAAAATCTATCTGCTCATGAAACACAAACTTTCGTTTGTTTCATATCTGAGTTAAAATCTATAAGTTAAAGGCCGAATTAGATGAAGAAAGAGTTCAACATAAGATACTATTAAACTTCGACCGTGGACAAACAGAGAAATATTCAAGATTTTCTTCAAATCGCGTGTATATACCAAGTGACTTTTTCGTCGAAAAAGAAGCACGCAAAGTCGCTCGCCACAAGGAAGTTGTTTTAACTCACCCGGAACGAAAGTCTCGGAAAAGCTATAGACATACCTTCGGATGTCGGTCTCGGCCTCGGCGTAAGCGTCCGCAAAAAAACTAACCTGGCCCATATTTCACGCCCTATTAGACATACAGTCTTGATATTTCACATGTGGGTACCTCTAACCAAGACCTTTCATTTGGGATCATGACGTTTGACCTTGTGACATTGACCTTAGAGTTTGAACTACTTTTTTGAAAACTCTAACCTATATATTATGCCCTATTGTAGCCTCTATATTTCACATGTGGATACCTCTAAACAAGACCTATTATTTGACACCATGAACTTTGACACTGCGACCTTGACCTTGGAGTTTGACCTACTTTTAGATAACTTTAACCTAGCATAAAAATGTTAACCTGACCTATATCGTATGCCCTACTACAGATACAGACTCGATACTTGATACGTGGGTACCTCTTGTCAAGACTTTTCATTTCTGACCATGACATGTGACCTCGTGACATTGACCTTTGAGTTTGACCTACTTTAAAAAAAACTTAAACATGGCCTATATCTTTTGTTCTATTACACATACAACATTGATATTTCACATACATCTTATTTCACATATGGACACCTCCAACCAAGACTTTTCATTTGTGACAATGACGATAAAGTTACCTTAACCTTGGAGTTTAAAATAACTTTAACTTGGCCCATATATTATGTCCTATTACACATTATAGCCTTGACATTTCACACATGAATACCTCCTACCAAGACCTTTCATTTGTGACCATTATCTGTGACCCAATGACCCACTCTCTTGCACACGGTTCATTCATTACATTCACCTCTGTAGTTGCCTCAGAGAGTATTGCGTCATCATCTGCTAGATTACGTCACTTTCTATCACATCAAAACGGCAATAACAAATAATTTTTCTTTTCCAAAGTCCGAAATATGTCATACTTCACGTTGTTTAAAATTCAATATCATTTTCCAACGAAAATAATTTAATTTTTTTAGATTGAAATTTTCTGTACGTTTCATTCTGATAGGGAACGATTTTATCCAGCTAACCGTGACGTATTTCGGACAAACAATAGTATTTCGTAAGTGTTGTTGTAAAATCTCACAACTACGACTTGATTCAAGCCGTAGATACGATATCATATAACAACACCGACGATCTATCGAAACAAAACGTAAACCTAGTCTATTTTTAGCACAAAATTCCTGCCATTGGTAAGGAGGCTTGAGAAAATAGTTCCATTGTATATGGGTTATTTCTTTAGTTATAGTGCCTTTCAAATGTAACCAGAATCATCATTTCTTTGTCTACTTTATTATGTTACACATGAAACAGTTAAACAGCAATAATACACGTTTTCCTCGGTTTGACAAGATTCTTGTCATTCATACGCCCAGGCCGTTGCAGAGATGTATGTGAGAGTAACGAACGACAACTCTGCTCGGAGATTGCCAATGACCTTGACTTTAGAGTGTGACCTACTTTAAAAAATATTTAAACCTGACCTTCATTCTATGTACTACAACAGATAGACCCTTGATATTCCACACCCGGATACATCCAGCCAAGGCATTTGACCTTTTGATATTGACCTTTGAATTTGACATAATTTTCTAAAACTTTTACTCGGCTATTATCTTATGTATACCCATTTTAAAATACCTCCTGCCAAGGATTTCCATTTCAAACCATGACCGTTTACGTTGACCTAGGACTTCGACCTTTTCTTTCTGACAAGCTGTTGTTAGGATGAGCTTCATCACGGTGGATGATCACGTGATGCAACAATTTCAAAAAATCTTCAATAATTTTCTTAATACGGGACCGATTTGAATTCGGTTTGAAGCAGAGAAGGCGGACAGACATCTTCGCAAGCCAAGGGTGACATCTACGACGTAACGTCGTTTCTGTATTCACCCTTGGCGTATTTAGTCCGATTTTCTTGGTCTCCTGGAAAGCGTTTTCATTGGTTCCAGCGAGGTCTCGCTCGAACCAATCAGATTGTCGATCGATACATTTGTTATGAGTAACATAATCATGACAACGGGCGGGAAAAAGCATTGCATTTGCAACTCAAAAACGCGAAGATGGGCGATTTTTCCTATGAATTTCACTGCAATAGACAGGAATTCCCTAACTTTAATCGACGAATTATTATACTTTCGACAATTCGGCCAAAAAAGCAGCTAACCTTTACATAATCCGCATGACGTATGACGCGGAAGACAACGCGCGTTAATGACGTCATCAATAATGGACGTAAACAACCAGCAGAACAACCGCTAGGCGGCGCTTCGCGAAATCAAGAAAATCGGACTAAATCCGCCAAGGGTGAATACAAACGTAGGTGGGTTCAACCTTGGCTAGCGAAGATGGCGGACAGACGTCACGCATTAGATGAACGTGTTGGATTTGTGAAAAATCAGCAGATGAAAAAGTTATTGAATATTAACCAAATTTTTGGTTTATCTTCAATAACTTTTTAATCAGTTTATTGTTTTAAAATCCACCACGTCCAGGTTATTCTTGACATTTATTTTTCCATCTTCTCTGCCTCAAACCGAATTCAAATTGGCCAAGCATTGACAAAGTTATTGAAGAGTATTGGAAATTTTAAGTCACATGATTTATACACCGTGTTCATTGGTGGTGGTAGATACAATAGTTCATGCATTTCGTGGTTGTTATAGGAGGCGGTCGTATATTTGCGTCATCTCCGTCCGTCCGTCGTCCGCCTGTCCGTCCATCCGTCCGTAGGTACGTCCACTTTTCTTGAGAGCACAAATCATCCTTAGTTTCTCGATGGATCTTTTTGAAACATAGTCAATGTTATCACCTTAATTGATAGATGTGCATGAAGTAAGGATTTCATGATTCATTGATTTTTACCCGAGTTATGCCCCCTTAACACGTAGTATCTGTGGCTTATTAAATTGCAGCCTTGTGGACGCAACTCCTCTTAAGTTTCTGGCTGGATCTTAATGAAACTTTGTCAATGTCATCACCATAATTTTTAGATGTAGGCCTACATGGATCAGGGATTTTATGGTTCATTGATTTTTGCAATAGTTATGCCGCTTGACACTTAGTCTCTGTGGCTTAATGGTACACTTTTTGTATTTCAGCCATGTGAACGCAATTCCTTGCAGGTTTTTGACTTGATATTTATAAAACCTTTTTGTGAACACAACTTTTTAATTTGGTGAAACAGAAGGAAAGTTACCCCGTATATCATGACTATGACAATCTTGTGTGGTATATCGCATTATCTACGATCAAAAGAAATATTTTGTTCACGTTCTATCGAAGTCCATATTCCCATAAAAGTTACTAGAAATGAAAAACGCCGGTAGGTAAACAAAGATACGTAGTTACTTTAGATTTACTAGATCCAATTGAATTTTGTAGGATGTTTTCATAAATCTTGAGTTACATGTTTGTATGCTCGTCAAACTAACATGGGCCAGTTTACTCTTTTCCAGACAGCAACATTTTAGACTGGTCCAATTTGAAAGAAGTTGCAAACGACATTTTGAACCTCATGAAATTGTTAAGTTTTACATATTTTTAGCTAGAAAACAGAAACAAAGTCTTAATTTTCTACAGTGTTTTCCGAAGCCGTTTTGTGAAGTGTCAAAAAAGCGTCATTGTGCAGGAATGGGTTAACGTCTGATAAAGTCTCTGTTATGTTGATAAGCGGAGTTTATTTCTCTGTTTTGGTAGGAAATTGATTTGTTTTGATTGCAGAAAATACCCTCAGAAGAAACATTGAAATTCAATGCGGCGGGGGTGTTATGCCGTTAACGGCTGCCAAATTTCTATTCAGCCACTATAATTAGAGATCTTTCCTATTATTAACCGGATAAATGGGTCTATATTCGGCACCATAGACGCTGATTCCTGGATAAAATCGTGTCTTTTGTCCAAATAAGGCATTGTCCCTGAAAATGGTGGTTTACGATCAGTGGCTAGACCAGAGCTAGTATTTCAAAGACGCTCCTTTAGGTAAATAGAACAGTGTTTTAAACTTTCTCAAACGACAAATTTCAGAGTGAAAAAAAAGCAAGTTTTTACAGACGAAAAAATATTGATTGCCCGACATGATAGCTGTGAGAGATGCTGCCAAACCTTCACAATGCCTCTATATCGAGGAATCACACAGGCCCGTAGGAAGCAATTTCATATTTGGTGGACTTAAGCCCATTAGTCTTAATGTTGGTCGGGGGGATAAATTAGACCTTCCTTAAATTTTCGGTGTAAAATAAGGAAAATTTGGCATTTTTGGCCAACATTGGGGACTAAGCAAAAAAAAAACCTAGCCCCCCCCCCCCCACCCACCCCCCTCCCTCCCCCTCTCTCCCTGTTCCAACCGGCCTGCCATATACAGAGTGTCCCAAAACAAACGGAACCCATTTTTGAAAGTACATTTCTCATGTATCAGGCAACATTTCTCCACCAAATTTACATATGCAATAGCAACGACAGTTTTCTATTAGCAGTTAAAATTTGATCGAAAAATAATGATTAGTTTTGAAAATATTGACATTAAAATGAATATACCCGGAAAACCTTTTTAACACGATATCGATCTTTTCGTTTTGCAGCTCGCGCCTACACTCATTGAATAAATTGACGCTATACAATTGGTTAATATATTCAATACAATACAAAAATGATTTGGAAACATTGTATTCACAATAGTGCATTTTCATTTCATCTTTTTTACTAATAAATAAACTGTTAATGCTGCGAACTGCGATGTAACTAAAATGAATACAAACAAAATATCCAAGTGCATCACATACTCATGAATAATAATCATAGGCTCTTATTTTATTTCTGACCAACATGCCGGTCACCGCTCAATTTAAAGTATTACTGGTTTCATTTAACCTGACACTGACTTTTATGCAAAACACAAATAACACAAAATTCACCAAAAAGAATCAAATCATAGTCAACAGAAATGTATACTATGCAAGAAAATTAAGGCTGGACTAATTTTAGGAAGCATACCAAGCTTGTCATTTATGAAAATAAATGTTAAAAACTGCGCCATGTGAAATGAATCACATAATAATTTGAAAATAATTCAACGTGTACATATTAAATTTTGAGAAAATAGGTACATACGTGTACAACGGTACAGAATTCATTAGCTGACCGTTAACTAGTGCGCTTTCACGAACAAACAAGACGCAAAAATCAATATCACGTCACATCGGTTTTTTAGTCCCATTATTAATTTGCTTATAACTTTTGAACCGATGCATATTTTAAGTGAAATTTGGAACACAAATGCAGAAATAATGTATCTTCAGTACTGCAAATTCAAAAATTAGATTGTTTGCTTACGCTTTCAAATATTTGACTTTGAATTAGGGTTCCATTTTTTTGGGGACACTCTGTATATGCGACCCGTCCCGTCCTTGTGGGAAGTCCATAAAACCATTTCGAGAAGCGGATTAGACTCAGCAAAGGCAAACCAGATGTCACATTTGGAATATGAACTTATAATAAGGTTAATCATTCTAGTTGAAGAAACGTATCTAAGTGTAAAAAGTATTGACTCCAGTCAGTCTGCGCGGCATGCGCAGACAGACTGGAGTCGATACTTTTTACTCTTGCCAGAAGATCCCTTTTAGCGTGACGGGTAGCAAATGCTGTGTATTTATCGCCTACAGACCAAAGAATGTGACAAGTCCATATTTAGATAAAACTGGCTTATAAAGAATATAATCGCACTATAGACATCAATCGACATGATTAGTGTTTAGTTCAGACATCGCCTACGGGCTCATATGGTTAAAGTCAGGCTTTAAAGTACTTTTTTTTCGAAAGTATCCTTCTGATTTTTTAGACAGCCGGGACTTTATGTCCGAGGAGCTAATTATGTCACAGTCCTGGTATGGTGTCGATATCGCGTCCCATCGCGTCTTCACTCGAAAAAATCTAATGTGGTCTATGGCACTATAAGAGATACAGCCTTGATATTTTACACATGAATACTTGCTATGACCTAGTGACCTTGACCTTGGACTTTGACCTAATTTAAAAAAAAAACTTTAACCTGGCCTATATTTTATGCACTATTATTGATAGAGCCTTGAATTTTCACACATGGATGCCTCCTGCCAATGCTTTTCGGTAGGGACCATGATCTCTGACCTTGTGACCTTGACCTTTGAGTTTGACCTACTTTTAAAAACTTTAACCTGGCCTATATTTTAGGCAGTATTATAGATTAAGCCTTGATATTTCACACATGGGTACCTCCTGCCAAGACCTTTTACTTGGGCCCATGACCTTTGTTCTCTTGACCTTGGAGATAATGTATTTTTTGTGACAAGATCCCGTATAGACGAGCTATGTTGTTCGCGCACAACTCTTGTTAGCCCTTTTTTTCAAACAAGACCTGGTTTTGACGTCCTTATTAGAAAATGCTTGGAAAACATTAAGGCAAAACAGCATTTCGTCAGTGTAAATGCAAAACCTCGTATGTCGATTGTTGCGATTTTCAAAGAACAACATTGTATGTCCAGTTTGGACAATTCTTGCAGGCTTTTGGGATAGTTTAACTTATCAGTACTAATGACACGTTAACTGTGAATAATATGTCTAAATTACGACTAAAACCTTTCGGTTTCAGACAAGTTAATAAACCTTTTTCAATTCCCTTTAAAAACTTCCAGAAACGTGATACGAGGTTTTGCATTAACACCGACGAGTTTCTTCTTTTGTCCGCTTACACAAATTGGATCGAATCCAGTATCAATCTTGTTGTTGGAAGCGGCTTTCCAATTGGACAACCCTATTTTCTTTAAGAAAATCGGTAATTTTTGGAGAGAATGTTCCCATGACGGGCTTCTTTCAGATTCTTTAAGATATTTTATTACTATCGTATCTGTATCCGTGTTGGTCTTAAATGGAATCACAGCTCTTTCTCTGTATCACATTTATATTTTGTCAGTTCTGTAACGTCAATATTGAGAACCATTTTAGAAGTTCAGCCCACACGATTCAATGTCGCTACGCCTTCACTTTACCTAAATTCATGAAAATATTTCTTCAACCACCTTTGATATTTGACATTAAAACTGTTCTATTCTACACTGACACGCAAAAGAAGGTGTGTATTTAGTTACAGGAGAATAGTTTATATTTTTAGGTTGCAAAGTAAAAGTCGCGGGTATTTTGGGGTTATTTTTTCTTTCTTTTTTACGATTTTACTTGCACGGTTGCCTTATATAAAGTCAATCAGTTCGATGTGGTCTGTGTTGATCCAGAGACTGGGATATCGCAACAAACAATGACTTGATATTAAATTACTGGACAGATAACAAAGGAAAAATCAAACAAAATGCTTCAAGTCTGCAACTTTTACTTTTCGCCCTGTCTGTGATTTACGTAGACCAAGCATCCATTAACCCATTACCACACAGTGACTCTTTTTGACTCCTACACGATAATGGCTTTTCAAAATATTGTGGAAAATAAAGAAATTGTTTGTGACAAGCAATTTCTTTTTTTTCCACAGTGTTTTCCATCCAAAAAGACCTAAAAATGAAAAGAATCCATTCACTTGTAATTGTCGTCTGCGGGATCTTTCAATTTGGACACCAAAATGTGTCGTTTAGTAATGGGTTGATGGTCAAAATGTAAGTCAATTGTGATCTATCTATTCATACATGTTTGTTACATTTGATTCCACATAAATTATGACACTATTTTTGTTTAAATAAGCGTAATACTTCCCTTAGATCAAATGCACACTTTCTTTTGTGTGTCAGTATTCGGACTCGATTTCGTTGACATCACCTTTTTCACATATAAACTGTATTTTGGTCAGGTCTGTGTGTAAGGTCTAAAAAACGTTTTAGAAGTTAAAGCCACATAGTGTTACTTGAAAAATGATAAGCCTACATAATATAAATCAGAATTTGTGTAAAATATTTCTTCATGCATCTTTGATATTTTAGGCTGATATATTGCATGTTAAACTCAAATGCTTTGACAGCGCATTTTTCGTTTTGAAGTTAAATTATTTTTGTCTGTTCTATAAGGTCAGTGTTGATGTAATCCGAGTCTTCTCTGATGTAAATACGCTCTTTGATATTTTGATTTTTCGCTATTTCGTAAATAGCGAAAAATCAAAATATCAAAGAGCGTATTTACATCAGAGAAGACTCGGATTAGTGTTGATGAAGATTTCAGACGATCAACCTACAAGATGTTATTTGAACATCGCCTACATTTCACCACATTTTATGTACAATATTTCTATTTACCCTTTCCCAAACAATACCTGGTTTTGAATACCCAAGTGGTTTGGAGAAACATTATTGCAAAATAAGGAAATGCTGAAAAACAACATAATTATCCGTTTCTCCTTAATATTTTCCTCTGCTTCATTATAAATTAATTCTTTATCGACGCCCATTTCTGTTGTCTGTACTGGCTGTAAAATTCCAACAGTCTAGAATTTTGGCATTTGGAAAAGGGTTAGACATCTTAAATATTTGCATATCGTGGGCGAATATACAGACTTATCCATAAACGGCTATTTTTCCGTTTCAATGTGTATACATAGCCTATCTTCCAATTATCGAAAGTCAAATATCGGTTAAAAACATAATAGATAGGCTTTAGGCCTAATAATCCTTATAATATAATATTATCATTTCCATGCTGCGCCTCCATTTTGCGAGAATCTGCTGACTTTCTAATAAGTCTTTCAAATTATTTGCATATCGTAGGCGGATGTTCAAAATTAAATTCTTTGTTTTACCCTATAAAGCATTTTGTTCTTCAAATGATAGCTTAATTTGATGGGTTCATAAATTTCTTCTGATTATTTAAGGTCACGTAGCTATAAACACATAAAAACTGTACCCCTTCTCAAAAGGCAAAATCGCATATGCTTATGTCGGCCATTGATTGCTAAACGATGACAATGCACCTGTGATACAGCTTTAAAAATCCATAGCACCCTGCTGAACGTTTGTTGAAAAAAATCCTAGAATAAGTTTGTTGTTGGTAGAAATGGCAGTGAATTTTGTACTAAAGCTAGAAAACGGTTTACCGTTATGTTTTGATAAGTCAATGCCAAACAATGACCGTTCTTTTTCTAAGAATAAAGACAAAAGAAGGTTATCATTTTGTCCTAGAACTGTCCGTACGAAGATCAGAAATTGTTTCAGCATTTCGTCGCTTTTCTGCGAAATCTCGTAACTGCAGCTTAAAACAAGCTGCAGTTACGAGGTTTTCGTAGAAAAGCAGCGATTTAGCACATTGGGCCATACACATGTATCACCAATTTTACCTTTCTGTGCGGTCATTATCATTTCTAGAAATGAAGACAAACGGAGGCGTATAATTATCACTTTGTCCTAGAACTAACTGTCCGTACGAAGATCAAAAATCATTTTCAGCATTGAGCCCATAGGGGCCATACACGTGTATCACCAATTTTACCTTTCTGTGCGGTCATTATCATTTCTAATGATAAAGACAAACAGAGGCGTATAATTATCACTTTGTCCTAGAACTAACTATCCGTACGAAAATCAGTGGGTTTATTCTTTGACAAAGAATAATTGAGATACCCTATAGCCAAGCATGTGCCACTCGGTCGAAAGGCAACACAGACTAACACAATATTTTCTTAGATCTATGATATCGAATCCTTATTAGATCTACTTATTCTCCAAAATTGATCCAAACCGACAAAAAATCACCTTCAGTGATATTCTAGTTTATTTAAGAATCATTTTACTTTTCGGAAAATTTAATTACTGATGGATTGGGATTGGGATCAGTTTTCGGGGAAAGTACAAGGATTATCCAAATAAGTCGTAGGCGTACATCTGAGGAAAGAGATCAGTGACATCCCCAGCCCAAATGTTGACACATTTGACAATACTGAGAAGACGGTTGTGATAAGGCTTCAGTGGTGGATCCAGAGGGGCTTCAGGGGTTCAAACAAACCCCTCTCTGTAGCCATATTATTTCATTTTCATGCAGAAATTCAGTCACGATTGTGTTATACTAGGAAAACGAATCCCCTATTCATACATTCGAACCCCCCCCCCCCCTCACAGAAATCCTGAGCCGCGTTCTTTAGAGCGAGATTTCTTGAGATTTCTTGAGATTTCTTTAGATGTTTTAGGATAAAGCGCTCTTTTGAGCAAGATTTTTTAAGACGATCACTGGGAGCCGCCATTGCTCTTTACTTCTTTCGGAACCCCTCGGTAAATTCTGTAGAATCTATATGGGATAGAACTGACCGAGTTGTTCCGAATGCTCCATGATTCATAAACCGCGGAGTTCTGAATGCTCTATACTTCATACAAATGACGTCATGATGACGTCATTTGTATGAAGTATGGAACATTCGGAACACATCCGTATAATCTCGGTCTCTAAAATGCTGTATCAAAAACATCTTTTAAAGAAATCTTAAAAAATCTCGCTCTAAAGAACGCGCCTCTGGATCCGCCGCTGGGCTTGTAACCATGGAGGCTCAGTCTGCGGAACAGCTTGAAAAGCGATTGTATTCAGTGAACCCTTTCCCAAAATGGCGATATTTTAGTGTTGTCTAATCGAAAAGTTGTTGCAGACGACAAAATTGATAATGATAAATGTAGGTTATCTGTACAAGATAGCAGAGAAAATATTGAGGTAAAAGAAGAAAATGCTGATTATCAGCATTTTCTTCTTTGGCATCAATGTTTTCCGACGTTCTTTCTATCAGGGACGTCAAAACCAGGTCTTATTTAGGGAAGGTTTAATAGAAGTCTTGCATTTTTTGTTGAAGATTAAAGGAATTGCAGAGCGTCAGAAAGATTTTTAAAAAGAGACGAAAATGACCAGTTGACTGCTACTGAGGTGTGATAGCAAAGATACAAATACCTTGACTTCTGTAGTTTGGGTATCACTAATTGGCAAACTTAAGGTAGAACCGGATACTTTTAAAACTTTAAGCTACGGTCATAAATTTGATATCTTTTAAAACTATAAGCTATTTCTAGTTCAAATCCGATATTCATTTCCTCGTTCATGTCGTGACGACGTTACCACGACGACGTCAACATAGGTACCTCGCACGTTTTTTACGTCGAATTTCTATAGCCCGGAAATGCACAAAATTGCGTTTTAGTCGGGCAATTTCAACGTCACAACAATGAAAATTACATTGATGGAAAGATATTTTCAAACCTAATAAAATGATACAAGAATCAATTATTTCGGACCGACGACGCAGAAAAAACCGACGAACTTTCATCTTTTTTCCACGTCAGATTTCGAGAAAAAACTAACTTCAGAGCAGAATTTCGTAAAATTGGCCAGAACGATTTTTGCCATTTTTCATTATTTTATTGCATGACCATATTGTAAGCTTTCAGCAAGAAATCAGAGATAATCACCGTACCGATTTGTAATAAAACATATATTGTTGGTATGCGTCAAAGTTATGCTGTCGGGCATCGGCAAATTTCGACTAAAAATCACTTTATGAAGGAATTTCGTGAAATTGGCCACCGTGATTTTATGTTATTTTATTTTGCACCCATATTGCAGGTGAAATGCAAAAAATCAGAAAAGTTTATTGTATAGTTTTTTTAATAAAACGTGTTTGAATGTTTTAGGTATAAATCAAAATTTACACAGTCGGACGTCGACGTCGAAACTACGTACGTTGATGAGCAACAAGGGTGAACACAGGCCAGGATTTAAAACTCCTCCACGAGAAAAAAAACTTATACAAATGCATTTAAATGGAATTTGTGTATTTCATTCCATAAAAGATATTAAAATAAAAAAGAGAAATTGTGACTGTCGCTATTTTCTTCTTTTCTCTAAACGTTTTCTCAAACAATTTTGGTCGGAACGTCAAAATCACATCGTAATTGGATAATGGTCAATTGTAACATTTGGGTTGAAATAAAAACATTTATAAATTCTGTGCATATATGATAGAGTCTTTGTTTATTTTTCATCGATGACAACGTTTTAACGAGATATTAAATAAGCTGCATTTACTACTGCGATTTTGATATTAGAAATGAAACAAAAAGTATCCGATAGAAATTGATGCAATGCGAAAGACATTATTTTTTGATATTGCGATGTTATGTATATTCGCATTAATTTTCATTTATTTTATTCATTTTATTATTTTTTACATTTTCTTTTTTGCCACATCATGCGATCAGAAGTGGTTTAATTATTCTATGACATTTTTTAATGTTTGTTACCAATATTTTCCGCATATTCTTTTTCGAAAGTATCATTAATTTCAATCCCGTTTTCGTTGTCCCCTCGAATAGGCTTTCATGAGTGTGTCGACTGTTATCCCGATTCTGTACTTCTTACTAGGTATTTACTTAGACAATAGAGATTTACTTTCGCTGTCCGACTAATTGAGTACACAAATGTGGTCTCTTTGGTCAGTTTGAAAACCCCGGCGCGTCTACATCCTTGTTGCTCGTCAACGTACGTAGTTTCAAAATCGACGTCGACGTCCGACTATGCAAACTTTAATTGATACCTAATATATTCAAACACGTTTTATTACAAAACGACA
The DNA here is from genome assembly GCA_963680895.1 of Fragum sueziense. Classification (NCBI taxonomy): domain Eukaryota; kingdom Metazoa; phylum Mollusca; class Bivalvia; order Cardiida; family Cardiidae; genus Fragum; species Fragum sueziense. The sequence goes on from OY804598.1 coordinate 7,735,555, forward strand.
CAGTAAACTTTTATGATTTTTTGAATAACACCTACAGTATGGATGTAAAATGAAATACAATGTAAATTCCTTCTAGCCAATTTTACGATAATCCGTCGTAAAGTGCCTTTTCGTCGAAATTTGCCGACGCCCGACTGCATAATTTTGACGCATACCAACAATATTTGAATATGTTTTATTAAAAATCGGTACGGTGAATTTTTCTGATTTCTTGCCAAATGCTTACAATATGAGCGTGCAATATAAAAATGAAAAATGGCAAAAATCGTTCTGGCCAATTTTACGTAATTCTGCTCTAAAGTTAGTTTTTCCTCGAAATCTGGCGCGGAAAAAAGATGAAAGTTCGTCGTTTATTTCTGCGTCGTCAGTCCGAAATAATTGATTTTGTATCATCTTATTACGTTTGAAAAGATCTTTCCATCGATGAAATTTTCATTGTCGTGACGTTGGAATTGCCCGACCAAAACGCCATTTTGTGCATTTCGGGGCTACAGAAATTCGACGTAAAAAACGTGCGAGGTGCCTATGTTGACGTCGTCGTGGTAACGTCGTCACGACATGAACGAGGAAATGAATATCGGAATTGAACCAGAAATAACTTCTAGTTTTCAAAGATATCAAATTTATGACCGTAGCTTAAAGTTTTAAAAGTATGCGGTTCTACCTTAAATGCAATACCTTTGTCGAGTTGAAAGGGGCTGTGTTTCTTCAGACGTTCTTTTAGCGTATTCATTTTAATCAATTCGGAAGCGATTTTCTTCAACATAGGCCTACATGTATTTTGATCCCTCTCGATTCTACTTCCTGGATAAACACCAGTACTCGCACCGAATTCACAAACAATGTTCCAAGTCTTTTGACACTCCTAATAGACAAAAGATTGGGAAAATATTTAGGTAAAAGAAGGATATGCTGGTTAACCAGCATTTTCTTCTTTTGTCACAATAATTTTGTCCTAAACTGTACACACATTTTATCATTATCAATATCCATTTTGTCGATCTCAAAATGGGATAGTCCAAATTTCTTTTGTCTGGTAAGGGGTTATGACGCTGTTTAACCCTTACCCAAACAAGACCTGGTTTTGACGTCCCTTTAAGAAATGGCTTGGGAAAACATTCAGACAAAAGAAGAAACTGCTGATAACCAGCAGTTTCTCATTTTGTCTCAATGTTTTCTGTGCTATATTTTACACAAACCCTGCCTTTATCAACGTCCATTTTGGTCTGCAGTGGATTTCTAATTGGAAAAATTAAGAATTTTGTTGTTTGGGAAAGGGATAAATCCCCTGAAGTTCAGCGGTCAATAAGTAGTTGTTATTTCCATTATAACTAACAACTACGAGTTTCGTCCAACCTTTAGGGAAAAATAAAATCTTCCTCGAAATGTGAGTGTAAAGTAATGAAAACCGAGCTTTTTCTGCCAAAATCCCAGAAAACCCTAGGCTATTTATGCCAGACTGTGTTTATTGTGGCATTATTTGGTCATCTGCTTTGCTTTATTTTTCGGTTTTCTCTTTCGGTGCACATTTTAGCTCACGATAATTGACCTGGCAGAGCATCTCTAGAGATGCACTGTCATGTCATTTTTCTTTCAAGAGCTATAGTATTGAATACTCTCAAAAACAATACAAATTGAAAGGCATTACATAAAATCATGAAAAACACCGATAGAGAAATAAAAGAAAGCAATGAATTTTCTCCTATTCGACATTGTCAGCGCTGTGGAATTCAAAGTTCGCATTTGCGATTGAACATATTTGGCATCTATGTAACATCTTTGATATCAAACTATTAAATAAAACTATTCTAAAACAATGCCATGTTGAAAAGTTGTCTACCTCTCACATTTTCAACTATGGATAATTGAGAAACAAGCAAAGAACTTCAAAGTAAGAAAATAAGAAGAATATACTGACAACCCGTATCTTTCCTTCACGATTTTCAAAACTATATCGCATACAATTCCTTTCTTTAGAAGCATCGATTCTGCCTTCTACAAAAACTTTCAAATTGGATCATTCTGGTTGAATGGTGTTTAATGATTCTTTCAACAACAACCATGGTCATAGCTGCTGGAGCAACTTAGCAGGAATCCTCTCCTTTCTCTCATCAGTACCACCACAGCATCCTTACCGAGACTCCAGCTGCTCGCCAACATGGCATTCATGTAGGTTTACGATTATCCAACCATTTGGGAAACAACATTACATGTCAGGTGTTTGTCTCGGTTAGCTGCGATATCGTAGCCACAAACTTGATGATGGGTATTGTTTTTTTTTGTTTTTTTTTTTTTGTTTGTTTTTTTACCCAGATCAAAATTCAAAAAAGGTTTCGATTACATTATTGCAACTAGTCTCGGCCAGAGGTCGAACCTATGACCTTATGAATTAGAGTCAGTTGCTCTATCACTTGCGCTATGACTGTGGCAGATTTGGCACATTCTAAAGCTTGACATTTTAAATTTGGTAAACCCTTTCTTCAAACTGCAAACTTAAGACAGTTCAAATTTAAAATCTATTGCAGATGACAAAATGTATGCATATATGATGATAAGAATATGATTTGTGTAAAATAGAACAGAAATGCTGAAGGCAAAGGGGAGAAATGCTTGTTATAAGCATTTGTTATCTTGCCTCAATGTTGTGAAAGCCTTTCTAATACATGTAGTCTTGTTTTGAAAAGTATTAATTAACCCATTTCCAGGCGACAGAATTTTGGACTGTTCCAATTTGAAAGATCTCGCAGACGACAATTTCAAGTGAAAGAAATTTTACATTTTTTTATACCCCCCACCTACGAAGTAGAGGGGGGTATATTGGTTTCACCATGTCTGTCTGTCTGTCCGTCCGTCCGTCCGTCCGTCCGTCCGTCCGTCCGTAGACTTTTTCGTTTCCGTGCTCTAAGTTAAGAACCGGTTGCCCTAGGATCGTGAAACTTTACACAGTTGTTGCCAATGACCCAAGGAGGTGCCCTATTGTTTTTGGGTCACGAAGGTCAAAGGTCAAGGTCAAAACCAGACTTTGTTTAAAATCCGTTTCCGTGCTCTAAGTCGAGAACCGGTTGACCTAGGATCATGAAACTTTACACAGTTGTTGCCCATGACCCAAGGAGGTGCCCTATTGTTTTTGGGTCACGAAGGTCAAAGGTCAAGGTCACAATCGGACTTTGTTTAAAATCCGTTTCCGTGCTCTAAGTCGAGAACCGGATGGCCTAGGATCATGAAACTTTACACAGTTGTTGCCAATGACCCAAGGAGGTGTCCTATTGTTTTGGGTCACAGAGGTCAAAGGTCAAGGTCACAATAGGACTTTGTTTAAAATCCGTTTCCGCGCTCTAAGTCGAGAACCGGTTGACCTAGGATCATGAAACTTTACACAGTTGTTGCCCATGACCCAAGGAGGTGCCCTATTGTTTTTGGGTCACCAAGGTCAAAGGTCAAGGTCACAATCGGACTTTGTTTAAAATCCGTTTCCGTGCTCTAAGTCGAGAACCGATTGACCTAGGATCATGAAACTTTACACAGTTGTTGCCCATGACCCAAGGAGGTGCCCTATTGTTTTTGGGTCACGAAGGTCAAAGGTCAAGGTCACAATCGGACTTTGTTTAAAATCCGTTTCCGTGCTCTAAGTCAAGAACCGGTTGACCTAGGATCGTGAAACTTTACACAGTTGTTGCCCATGACCCAAGGAGGTGCCCTATTGTTTTTGGGTCACCAAGGTCAAAGGTCAAGGTCACAATCAGGCTTTGTTTAAAATCCGTTTCCGTGCTCTAAATCAAGAACCGGTTGGCCTAGGATCGTGAAACTTTACACAGTTGTTGCCCATGACCCAAGGAGGTGCCCTATTGTTTTGGGGTCACGAAGGTCAAAGGTCAAGGTCACAATCAGACTTTGTTTAAAATCTGTTTCCGTGCTCTTAGTCAAGAACTGGTTGACCTACAGCACTTTTTCAGTGACAGGGCGCTAGTGGGGGGTATTTGTCCGCTCTGCGACAGTTCTAGTTTCTTTTCATGTAGAAAACAGTGTGGGAAATGAAGAAATTGCTTTACACAATCAATTTCTTCATTTTCCACTATGTTTTCTAAAGCCAAAATCTTGTGGGGAGTCAAAAAGAGTCACTGTGTGGTAACGGGTTAATCATTGTATCAATACTGTTCAAATTAAAAAGACTGGAAAGTTTGCTTTATCCTTTCCCCACGACAACTATCTAGGGTCGTCCAAATTGCAAGTTGATGAAGATGACAAATATGGTGATAATAAAGATATGATTGTATGCATTATAGCCAAGGATATTGATCCAAAAGGAGAAAATGCAGAGTATCAGCATTTTCTCTTTATGGCTCAATATTTTTCCAAGCTTTTAAGACTATACAATGGACGTCTAAACATGGTATTGTCTGGGATTGTGGTCAAAACAAAATATTTCAAAAGACAAAAACACTATTTTTTCAAAGTATTTCACTTATTGATTTTAATTATTTTACGTTCCATATTATGGTTATTCTACCTTTCAGTTATATCTGAATTATCGAAATTGACTAATCCAATTTTATCTTAAATTCCGTCCCTTTCTTCAAAATCTCGTTACTAAAGCCGCGTTCCCATTGCCGACCAAATCAACTCGATCGCCTAAATTCCCCGCTCAAACCCGATTAAACTCGATCAAATGTATTTACACGACTTCTTCTTTATTTCTTGTCTATTAATTCCCGATCATTTTTGCCGACCACGCTAGATCGTCCCGATCACTCTTGTCGACCAAGCTCGATAAGTACTCGATCGCTTGATCGAGTTGATTTGGTCGGCAGTGGGAATGCGCCATAAAGTTTGTAAACGATATGGGAAAAATCCGCAATCATGAACTCAATAAGTCAAGGTCGATCTTTCTCTCTCCACAAAAGTAGCTAATACGTGGTTTATGTCTAATGTTGTACTTTTTTGTACCTTAGATATTTAATAAAGGATTATGTTATGTTATCATAAAGTGCCCGTATAGATCGGATATGTTAAGAATGTTTACGACGTCGCACGAAAAATGCCGACGTCGCTTAAATCTCCCTGTACCAAACAATGACCCTTTTACAGCCCCACGAATTTGTAATTTATAAACACTCGAAGAAAAGGAAGGATTATGTTGGTAATCAGCAATCAGCAACCCCCCCCCCCCCTCCAAAAAAAAAGGATTTCGTTTCTATGAATTGCAAGTTTTCTAATTTCATAACATTGGATATATTTTCTGTGTCACATTTAGAATTAGACTGGTTTTAAATCGTGCAATCTGGAAAATCGGTTAAATCATTCCAGTATCTCTCTAAATGACAGAGTTAATCGCCAGGGCCGCGTCGTACTCTGACTGCGATCAGAACAATTTTCTGCGTTGATTTTTCCCTCGTGAATGCTAAATGACCAAACATCACGAAATTTTAGATTAAATTTCTCTGCAAATTAATTAAAAAAATTCCAACCTATAACCATAACAAGCAAATTTTGCTGAAATTTTGTGAAACTTGGACTGGAGGAGAAATATGCTAGGGTATTATAGTCTTTCATTTTGTATAATGTAACCCAGTTACTTAACCCTTTCCAAAATAAGACCTAGTTTTGACGTCCCTAATCAGGCCCGTAGGAAGCAATTTCAAATGGGGGGCTAAAGCCCTTGTCCTGAATATTAGGGGGCTAATTTGGATTTTCAGTGTAAAATTACGAAAATTCGGCATTCCCCCCGCCCCCTGTTCCTACGGGCCTGCTAATAGAAAATAATTGGGAAAACACTGAGGCAAATGAGAAAATTTCGTGGCCCAAACGCCCGTCCTCCACAATGAACCTACGTTTTTGACGTCCATATTAGAAAAGAATTGGGAAAACATTGAGGCAAAATGAGAAAATGATGATAATCAACATTTTCTCCTTTTGCCTCAATATTTTCTTAGTTATATTGTACATAGATCATATCTTTATTAGCATATAATTGGTCGCCTTTAGCAGCTTTCGTAATGGACCACCCTAAAGTTTTGTTGTATTTATTCGGACGACAGACCATTAAAGCCCACACTTCGCCCACTTGTGGAAATTATACTTTAAGAACAGACAATTTCACACTTTTCTTTTATTGTTTCGACGTTCGTATGACATTTTTAAAGGTCGTCAAATTGAATTAACCTCTTCCCAGACGACAAAGTTTTACGGTGGTCCAAATTGAAAGATGGTGCAGATGTAATTTTAAACAGATGTCGATAACGATACAATTTGTGTTCAATATAGCCCTGCGGCCGATCCAGAATTTCTCTGAAGGGATGCGAACAAATATGGGTCGTTTTCCTAGCATTACACAATTTATGACTGAATTTCTACGTGAAAAGGAAATAATCAGGCTTCATATATACGAGGGACGGTCGGAAAGTAGTTGGACTTTTCGTGCTGCTGTCTCTCCATTTGCAACTGTATAAACACATTATATATTGGTGAAATCTACATCCATTTGCCAATAATGTGGTCAGTTTATTTTTAAAGAAAGTTGAATATATGCAATATTCTGTCCACTTGTATGTGATAGGGGTTTTATGTACCATAGACTATTTGTTAGAGGAACAACAAGGGTAACCAAAACAAAAGAACAGTCTAGTCATTTTAATCGCGAAGAATTTAAGTTTTTGAACTACATTATCACTGAACATGGAATAATGGTTCATAATTCCGAACTTGGGATAAAAACTCAGTCACAGCAGTCATAGAAACGAGCTGGTTCCCCACCTCTGAATAGATTAAGCTTTTACATTCGGCTGGTAGTCATGTTTGTTGCTTTTGTGGATTCACGAGGTCTGATAGTTAGTCATTTCATGTCAAATGGTAAAAACTGACATTGCTAAGTACAATTCTGAAGTAATTCAGAAAAAAACAAAGAATAAATGCTGAAGTAAACGCGTCCCAGATTAGCAAAGAAAAATGTTTTCTACTTTACGATTACGCACGCTCCCATACCACCGCATCTACAGTGGAGATTATCAAATATTACCCATGACAAAAGTTGTTTTACTCTTCTTATAGCCCAGGTCCTACCCCACACGACTTTTATTTGTGTCTAGAACTGATGAAAATGCTTGCTGAGAAGAAATGTGAGACCAGGGCGCCTTTGATACCGGTGGTTACACAGTACCTAATACAGTGGGTCTACGTCATGGTTAATAGTGGCAATAGTAAAGCTCCTACGAAGATGGCAAAAATGCATAGACATAGATGGATAATTTTTTTAAACAGTGTAGAAAGAATTTTGTTAAAAAATTAAATGGTTTTAGAGAACTAGTCAAAAGTCCAACTACTTTCCGACCGTCCCTCGTATATATGTTTATTTGAGTCTCATTCATGTTTTTACGATGACATATATACAATTTAAAACATAAAACCATATTTAAAACATGACCGTTCAGAGTGAACGATAAGAGACTAAAAGTTACATTTTGTTTACTTTTGCGAAAATCTCAAAAGCTATTTTCAATTCAGCTCAGTTCAGTTCAATTGCTTTCTAGCATTTCAAAGGTTGACATAGTCCATTCGAAATTTTCGGAACCTTGCAATGTCGAGTACAATGAAGTTTTATTTTTTCTTTGCATTGTATAGGTGCTCTAGAGCAGATCTAGATTTGTTGCCAGAATGGCAACCTTGGGGAACTCCCACAATCCGCAAAAATCCAAGATGGCCGCCAAACGCAACTGGAAAAATCAACTTTTTCTCAAATTGTCCGAAATTGACGCAAAAAATGTGTAAATATGGGTTCTTCGGTACGCTGAATCCAAATCTGATGATAAAAATCGCATTTGAATATCAGAAAAATACTCAAATGGAGATGGCCGCCGGAAGCCATCCTGAAAATTACAATTTTATAATATTTTTCAGATGACGTACAAAAGACATACTTATGAATCCAAGTTCAACTTAATTTCTTCATCTGGCATTTGAATCAACCAGATGTATATTAACTTTCGACATGGCCGCCACATGCCATTTTAACATGATTTCTAGTTGAATAATGGTATAGAATGCGGCTAGATTTTGATATTTTTCTGCATTTTGTTGCTTTTGTATTTATTTCGAACGCAAAATGTTATATTTAATGTAGACGCTACACATTTCCCGAATGTAGAAATAAAAATAAAGAGTATGTAAACTAGTTGCCATCCTGAAAAAGAGGGGAAATAGGAGATCATTTTAAGCAGAACATACCGAGATTAATATCTTAATAAACTTAATGTTTATTTCAACTTATTCTATCAAAATGCTCTTGACATTTCGTTTCAAAGAGCGCTGACTGAAATATTTCCAATGAGATATCGTGTGTTATTATTGTGCATGTAAGATTAGTTTGAAGCTTTTGTCCTGCGCTGTAGTCTTCAGATATGTCTGTGTGTCACTTTGCTTATATCATTTATGGCGACCAGTTGCCATATTGAAATATGACAAAGTTGATTCTGTAGACATAATAAGTTGCATTAAATTTCTTGTCGGTATTATTCTTAGCATTCCAATAAATTTCAATATGGCCATCTAATGATTTCAGATTGAACTAAAATACGACGATATTATCCATGACAAGAAAAAAATACACAATAAAATGGTCCTTCTGTCTATATCTATTTCATGAATCATTTTCACATTTGAAATTCCCTGTGAGTTTGAAAATGATAATAATGATTAAAACACCATTCATCTTTTGAAGCTGATCGTTTTAACAATTATGCCCTTACTTTAGTAGTTAAAGGGGTGATCTTTATATCCCTTAAATGGGACTGATTTATGTAAAGATTATTCTTGCCATATTTGTATCAATGAATGATTCTGATACATTATTATATGCACCACTTGCAAGATCCAGACGTTTTTCCCAAGGGAATGGGGTTTCCAGAGGGAACCCGACTGCATTGGCGAATGAGAGATTCCTTAAAAGTCACTTTGACAAGCCACTTTTTTTAACAAATTCGAGAGGGAGCCCGTACCCAAGGGCTTTCTGACTAAAATTGGTGTATTAAACTCTAAAAAGGTATTATGAAAATCAATTGTTTCTATATGTAGATACCGTTTGATTGGTCAGTAGCATGGATTAAGTACAAGAAACATAATAATCACACTTGTGTCTTTATGGATGAGTCATATCTACATGTAGTTCCATTATAAATTGCTTAATAAATCTCAACAGTATCGTTCTATCTTGTCACTAGCTACTCAGTATGTGCAATGAATGTTGGTACATTTTGCATGAGTGTGCTAGATCCTTCTTATCTTAAGATTCACCAAGAGATATTAAAAAAAACTTGACGGCTGTAAGAAGACTAAATATTTCAAAATAAAAATTGAAAAATGGACTTATAATTATAATGAAATTATAGTTTGATTTCTCTTCAGTTTACAGATTATAGGACATTTGATATGCTATGAATAAAAAACTGAAAACTAAAATGACAATGCATTTGAGGAATTGTTGAACGGTTATAATTCAGAAAAAATCCAGTATATAGGACGAGCCCCATTTTATAAGGCTCGATCTATATCAAGTAATCAGGCGTCAGTGGTTGTTCAAAAATGCATGCTTGTTCGATTGAAACATTTCATAAAATCATCCAGTTTGCCATTCCTTTACTTTTCTTTATATGCCAAAATTAAGAAGCTGTCACATGTATAAGGTATTCAGGTACAGTTAGAATGAATCTAAATGGTCTTTTTAACAAAACATTTATGCAATTGATGTTGGTACTTGAATGTATGGAAACATTGGCATATATCTTCACAATTATCAATGTAATTATGGTACCTTATTAAAGCTGTTTAATAATTGTAAATTTTGACTTACCTAATAATTATTCTTTATTTTTTCAATCTATTTGACCAAAAGCTCATGTAAACATCGCCAATGTCTGCCTTGTACGGTAGTAACAGACTGACCAACCCTGTCTTTTTGCTGATCTTTGCTTTGACCCTCAAGCTACTAGGAGGGGTCTTTTATGACCCAGACAAACATATTGTTTGCCATTTTCAGAGTTTTTCTCCGATACACGTTTACTTTCTTGTCTTTGTCAATCTCCTATTCGTCGATGATATGTCAACATTTTAAACATCGAAAGACGTATGCAGCATTTATTCATCTATTCTTATATATACCCAAATATAAACGCATTGGAAAGTATTTAGGAAATCGGAATTTTATTCCTCATTTTATTGCAAATGCAATAAAAATCTTTTGACGTTTAACACATTATTTAATAACGTTTACAATATCAGAAGTTATAATTTCCAACACTTTTAACATACTCTATCAAGTAAAACTTGATGGAATGGCGATTTTCTGTCAAATGTTACATGCGTTTTTTCGAATCTTTTGTCGAGAAACCACCGGATTTTCGCTTAATAAATATGTAAGGAGCTAATTAAAGAAGATCTCATGTAATTATCTTCAATATTGGCGACGTAACAGGTGTTTTGCGAGGATGTATATGATTTTCTGGATTAAAAAAAAAACTTGGGACTTTTGTCTTTAATAAGGAATAGACAACATAGAAATCGCTAAAATTCCCTGTGATAGAGAAAAGATCATGAATGGCCTCTTTTTAAAGGCGATTAGTACGTTAGTTGGATTATTTCGGGGTCAATTTTTTTCAGCCACGAAATAAGGATGGCATATGTCTACTTGTTCTTTCGATGACGATTGTCTGCTACAACGGCTTCTAAAATCATCAAATATGGCAAGCGTTGATCATTGCAATTAAAAATGTATAGCAAAAGCTCTACAGTCATTGTTTGCACCAAGTTTTTACATATAAGAACGAATCAATTTTAAAATGGCATCTGGTGGCCATTTTAGAATTTATCAAAGAGATCTATATCATAACATCCACATGAAGACTACAAAGTGTTAGAAGTAAACACAGAGAATAGAATATGAATACAGTTTATGATTTTGGATGTATTTGTATCAGTATTTCAACCAATAATAATTATAGATATAGCTTCTGGCGGCCATGTCGGAATTTGATATACATCAGCTTAATCCAATGTGAAACGAAAACCTATTTTTAACTTGACTCACGAAGTATGCCATAAAAATGTCTTATGTGGACCATCTAAAAACAATATCATAAAATTGAAATTTTCAGGGTGGCTTCCGGTGGCCATCTTTAATTTAGTACATTTCTGATATCCAAATACGATAGTTATCATCAGATGCGGATTCAGCATACCAAATAATCCCTAGTAATACATTGTTTGCGTCAATATAGGACAATTTGACAAAAAATATAACAAAACTGTAATTTTCAGGATGGCATCCGGCGGCCATCTCTATTTTGGCATATTTCTGATATCCAAATGCGATAATTATCATCAGATTTGGATTCAGCGTGCAGAAGAACCCCTATTTACATATTTTTCGCGTCAATTTCGGACAATTTGAGAAAAAGTTGATTTTTCCAGTTGTGTTTGGCGGCCATCTTGGATTTTTGCGGATTGTGGGAGTTCCCCAAGGTTGCCATTCTGGCAACAAAGCTAGATCTGCTCTAGAGCACCTATACAATGCAAAGAAAAAATAAAACTTCATTGTACTCGACATTGCAAGGTTGTCATATAGGCCATATAGCAGCGTCGAATGGACTAACAGGCATTATGATAAAAATAGCTGGGTTCTACGTTTAAAACCATCTATTTCTATTAGAATGTCTTGTATCTATTATGTCTCTTTGTTTCTTACACTTTAGAGTGGAAAATATGTTAAATTATCAAATAATAATTAAGAATAATTACTATGTGAAATGTTTTGATTTCTTTTTTTTTTTTTTTTTTTTTTTTTGTTCCAAAAAGAGAAGAGAAAAAAACATTGAGATTAAGGAAGGGATTGGTTACCAATCTCTTCCTACTCTCAGTGTAATACAAGTTATTTCCTAATTTATGATGCATATATATATAAAATATACACTTGTCAATATGATATTACAGATTCAAAGGCTACAAATAGATTTTGGAAATTGTGTTTAATGCATGGCTCCCCTCAACTGCACACAAATGCAAGTTGAGGAAAAGTCATGCATTGAACAATAAATATTACATATTGACTCCAATTATTGCGATTTTAGCCAAATTAATATTTATTATGAGAGATGATTTTAAAATAATTATTAAAATACCTTATCTCCTATTGTTGTCATAAGCACATTACACATTTTACTGTCATCTTGTTGACCCAATCCTCTACCTGACAATACTTGGTCAGTATCACTTACATAGGAGAAGTTTTGGAGAACACTGAGACAGAAGAAGCAAATGCTGATCATCATCATTTTTTCCTCCTGCATCAATATTCTGATTATTCTCTGTGAATATAAATCTCATGCAAATCTTTACATTGGAAATTGGATCAAACCATATTCATCCATCTGACTCAATCCTCTCCCAGACAAGATTTAGTCCAAATGTCCACAACAGGAATAGCTTTAGAAAACATTGAGGCAAAAGAAGAAAATTCTGATAATCATCATTTTCTCCTCTTGTATCAATATTCCATGTTAATATATATTATGCCAATCCTGCCATTGTATACAAACATTTCATTTATTGCAACATTCTTTAATGGGATAAATCTAAAAAAAAGGATGAATCAAAGCAAAGCATTTCAAATCAATGTATAACGTACCTATGCTGCTATATGTACAATATATTATTTCGCTTTTTTAAAATACTACAGCAGGTTTTTTGCAACAGTTCTACATATATCAGGGTGAGTGAATAAAAGTTTCATCTTATCATGATCACTTAATTCAAGGAATGTATTGTTTATAGTCCTTGCTTTTGCAAAAAGAATCTTCCTATCTTCACTATATGTTGGACAATATAGCAGAACATGTACTTCAGACTCAACATCAGTAGAGCAGAAAGGACAGGTCCTTTGTTGTTCAGGTAAATTTTCATAACGACCAGTTTCCAATCTCAATGGTGCTACTCCACATCTAAATTTAGCCATAGCTGAACGTTGAGGAAGAGGAAGATTGAATTTGCAATAATGTTCGACTTCATAGTCTTTTTTAAAAATACTGTATGTTCTAAGCTTGTTACGACCATTGCCATTTGTACTTTCTGCCTTATTTACACTATTTTTCCAATTATTTACATGGTTCAACATCATAAATTTCTGTAGATCATCTAGCATTTCTTTACGTGAAAATGGAAGATGTGTGTATGTTGACATGTCAAAAGAATCCAGGCTCTTGCTGACAGTAAAAGGCCAATTCTTACATTTACTATTACCCTTTTCCTTTGCCCAATTGAAAATTTTCCAATTTGTTCTGCTAGGATCATAGCCAAGACACCTACTCCAATGATTGTAGACACTCTTCCACTGTTCTAATAGAATAGGTGGCCATGCTAATTCACCCTGTATATGGGGTTTGTTTGAACATCACGAACCTCCCCTGGCTCCGCCACTGTTGCTTCGGGGCCTAGTTCAGAAATATTTGGGCAAAGGTGAAAATATACACGTAGCTGGTTATCAACATTTGCCTTCTTTTGTCTCAGTGTTTTCCCAACCCTAGGACGTCAAAACCAGATTCTGTTTGTAAAAGGGTCAACATAATGAGTTGCTTACTGCCTGGTGACAAGTTAGCCTTTTCCTACACAGTGACGCCTTTTGACTCCTCTCAAGATACAGGCATTGGAAAAAAATGTGGAAAATGAAGAAATTGCTTTTCGCAGGCAATTTCTTCATTTCTCACAATGATTTCTATCCCCAAAGACCCAAATTGTATAGTTTCATATACTTGAAATTGCCGTTTGTGTGATCTTTGAGTTTGCAACAGCCCAAAAAATTGCTGTTTGGCCTTTTCCCCAAACAAGACATAGTTTAGACGTCCCCACCCTCCAAGCAGAAGGTATCGATAGGCCTATCCCATTACCAAACGGCAAAGTTTTAGACTGTTCCAAATCACTCAAAGATGTTGCAGACGACAATGTCAATTGAATAAAATTTTAATATTTTGGTCTATTTGGGCAGAAAAAATTGTGGTGAAATGAAGAAATTGCTTGTCGCAAGCAATTTCTTCATTTTCCACAATGTTTTCCAAAGCATTTATAACGTGTGACGTCAAAAGGCGTCACTGTGTGGCAATGGGATATAAACGTTTGACCAACGTATGGAGAGAAAGACGCCCTTGTAAGAAATGAATAGTCTGGGAAAACATTTAGAGAAGAGACGTTGCTCTGGAGTCTGGATATAGGCCTACCCCACCCGGCCCAGTCCTTCTTTTTGCAACATTTTTCTTTTTTTAAAAAAAATGTACTTCACTATTATTTAGTCAAGGAAGTGGCTAGGGATACGGGCCCGTATCTCTAGCCCATGGGAGCTAGAGATACGGACCCGTATCCCTAGCAAAACCCCCTTGTTTTTGCTAGAGATACGGGCCCGTATCTCTAGCGAAACGATGGGGTTTTTGCTAGGGATACGGGTCAAACGACTTCCGGTCTAACATAACCTATCGTGTCATTTATGGAAAATCGATATTGATCATTTTCCAAACTGCGAAATTTAGGACTGGTCATTCTGAAATTAGTTCCAGAAGACAAATAATATATCATTTATATCTAGCCTATTAACTAGAAAAAACGGGCAATATTGCAGGGGAAATGTCGAAGGAATGGAGAAATTGCTAAAACGAATGGTTTGAAATTGAAACTTCTTTATTTTTTCAATATATCATGTTATTTTATTTACCTTTTGACAAGAAGGTGCTGGCTGTTTGCAACTTAATCAGTGGCAATGGTTTCACACGTGCGGACTCCACACGTGTAGCCTATAACCCTTTCCTTTGTTTAGATGTAAGACTATTCTTGTTTAATTGACAATAAACTGTCCTGTAAAAATCTAACCGGGGTTGAAGCTCACACAATTTGGACCGGCAGATAAATGTTCGCAGAGGAGCAAGATTTTCACTCATTTCGATTGTGTTACCTCTAAATTTGGACATAAACGCCCAATGTCTTACTTTTATAATGAAGAAAATTGGGAAAATCTAATAAATCCCCTCCAATATTCAGACACTGGCCCGGAGAGGGGGTGAAGCCTTCTTCCCCATATGAAATTGCTTCCTATGGCCCTTTATAATTTAGAATATACTGTATTTATATTTTGTCTGTAGAAAAGGGGTGTCATCGCGTTGTTGAATAACTCAATTGCAACAATAATATCATCAAAAATAATATCATTTTCAGTTTAATGCAAAAAAGGTGTAATTACATAGATCTACACTTACAGCTGTCTTACAAGTTCGTAACTCTTGCCTTCGATATTTTGAAAGTAAGTCCAGCATAATTATAGACATGCAGTAGATAACCCATATAACTTTTGGGAAACATTCACACCGAAAATCATCTGCTTCACTTATGTTCTGTGTGCAATATAACATAAATAATATTGACGCAAAAGGATACTGGTCATGTAAATTACCAGCATTTACTTCTTTTTTCTTCATATTTTGTAGCCTTTTCTTTTTGGGACGTCTAGGCTTTTACCAGGTCTCGCAAACCAGAACAACAAACATTTATACCCGTCCAATTTAAAAGCTACTTCGGGAAATAAAACGGTTTATCAAGAAAGTATTTCTGCACATTATAGCAAAGAAAATATTGAGGCAAAGTAAGAACATTCTGATCATCAGAATTTCTACTGTTGTCTCAATGTTTTTTCCAAGCAAGAAAGACCTCAAAACCAGGTCTAGTTTTGAAAGTGTTAAAGCAGTTTCCATTACTGGCCAAAATTAGATAGTCGTTGAACCCTTTGCAAAATTATGGTTTTGACGTTCGTACACGAAAAAGTTTTAGAAAACATTGAGGGAACACAAGAAATTGGTTGATGATCTACCCTTTAATTTTCTTCTAATTACTCTTTTGTGCAATATTGCGGCTTATTGTATTAAAATAAAATTTTCCAAAGTTTCATTATTGTTTAGTTTGGTTTCTTCTGGGAACTATGTACTCTATTCGCCTTTAAAGTTTCTTGTCAAACAAGAATAATCTAATCAAACGAAAGGATTATACACACGTCGTACGCGTGAAATCATTGCCACTGCTGAAGCTGCAAATAGTTAGCACCTTGTTAAGGTGTTAGAAAAATATAAGATATCAATACCCAAAAGGTTGTCAAACTGACGCATTTTGACGCCCATTGACTGTAGACATAAAAAGGTTTGCAAAACAATGTGAGGATTGAAGACACTGATTGTGACAAGCAATTTCTTAATTTTTCACGACGTATTCTGTCCAGAATTGAGAAAGATAGAATTGTACTCGTCTAAAATTTTGCCGTCCGGGTTAAAACGTAAATACATGTAAATAGGCCTAGTTATTATACATATGTATATATTTTACAATAAATGTTATACCACGAATAAAAAAAAATGTTACAATGCAAAATATAATTAAGTTTTCTCCTATTTTCATGCAACAATATTCCTCATAAATGCGACTCGACGTTCCGGGAATAAACTGATGATATAAAACTTAAAGGTTTCTATTTTAACCCTTTATCAAACGAGAAGAAACAATTTCAGCAATTTCCCCATTCCCTCGACATTTCCCCTGCAATACCGCCCGTATTGTCTAATCGAGACATAAATAATACTTTATAATTTTGTCTCCTGGAACTTTTCAAAATGTCCAGTCTGAATTTCGCAGTTTGGGAAAGGATCAATATCGATTTTCCATAAATGACACGATAGGTTATGTTAGACCGGAAGTCGTTTGACCCGTATCCCTAGCAAAAACCCCATCGTTTCGCTAGAGATACGGGCCCGTATCTCTAGCAAAAACAAAGGGGTTTTGCTAGGGATACGGGTCCGTATCTCTAGCTCCCATGGGCTAGAGATACGGGCCCGTATCCCTAGCCACTTCCTTTAGTCAAATAGAGCCAATTCAGTAGAAGCAGACATATCTAACTGTTTATAGGAAGGAAAATTGACCGTTTATGTCCAAATAATCCAATATTGGAAAACCCCACTGCAGGGCCTCTGCAGAATCCCTAATAAATATTCAAGTAGCCAAGGTTGACGTCACAAACCAAAATGGCGACCTACAGCAACAACCGATTATAATCATAGATAAAGTTCTGCTGTTATTGTGTAAATATGTGGGATACTGGATAGATTTGGGATATTTTGGAGTTAAATAAAGATAAATAAACGCACAAACGATGTCTCTTTTGTGCATATGTGGTGGGTATTTTACAATAAATACGGTTCTTCACCGATAACCTCTGCTAAATAGGTCGATAAAAATCTATTTTCCCACGAACTGTCATCCGCTTCGTAATCCGATTTTCGTAGATTTATTCGCGCTGACCTAGTTATTTAAGATCTATTCTTGTATTATTTGATTGTGAATATTTTATAGTCATTGTCCTTGCGTTGTTCGACGAAAATCCTGACCAATTAGTATCTAATTAATTAATGAGTGTACTAGTATTCGTACATGACTAGTAGTTCGGATATACAAACAAAACATTTGTAAACCTTGCTTGCCACCTTAGAGGATGCACTTTTCAATGAGATTCTTTTAATACAGTTTTGACAGAAACAGACAGCAGACAGAGAATCATAAGAAGAAAATAAAGAATAACATTTGTTGAATAATTGAATAATTCATTAGCCCTTTCCCATGAAGATGTTGCAGACGACAATTTCAAGTAAAGATTTTGTTGTCCTTCAGGGTACAAAGCATTGTGGGACACAAAGAAATTGGTTGTCATAAACTATTTCTTCGATCCTCCAAATGATTTATCAAGCCTTTATTGCCTAGCCCCAAAAAATATCTGGAAATAGTCCAAAATATGCAGTGAGAAAAAATTTGAGGGGTAAATACTCCTTGCCTCAAAAAATTATCTGGAGCTCTGTAACAGTGATTCAGATTGGACAAAAAGTTTTTCATGACAGTTGTCCTAAAAGTAGAATTTTGCATAGGCCATTTTGTCTTAAACTTTGGCCACCAAATAATGAAAAAAAAAAACAATGATAGAGAGATCTACAACCATTTGGAATAACTAACATTTTAAACCCAAAAGATACTTTGTTCATTTTTTATGGCTGAGAAACTTATACAGCAAACAAAGTATTTTACCAGATTAAACTTTGCAGTTTTCTCGTCTTCGGCACCATGACAGTTTAGGTATCATATTAGGACGCTTCCATTTGGTAAAATCCAAACTTCAAAGATTAGATCGGCTACTGTAATGTTGATGCATCACATGAACTCAAAGGTTCGGTTCGGTTATACAGGTAGTTTCCCCTGCTTGCTCTCGGGCACCACTAGCTATGCTAGTGTATAGACTCTGATGAGTCTTCGCTTATCTAATTTATGGAACTATAGTGCTCTATTTACAGTGAAGTGCAAGTGCAATGAAACAATGCAAATGCAGGGGTCTTGCTACCAACTTTTGTCAGGGGCCAGAGAAATTGGGAAAAATAGCGATGTTTTGACCTAAATTTGGAAAAACTAAAACAAGTTTGTATTCATACTGTCACTCAGTTTAAGCTGCAAATTAGACTGTAATGATGTAAAATGCATTTGTACATACTCTTGTGTAAGAATCTACTCTAAAACTGTCTTCAAAATGTTTGTAAATGAAGATCAGGTCTGAACATGGGGCATTCTGGGTCCTCATTGGGAATTTTCACCAGAGAATTGGGAAAAAAAGATACTTTTTGCCATTGGGAATGGGGCCCAATAACGGCTCCAAATTTTGGCAAACGAGACCCCTGAAATGAAACAACGCAAATCTGTTACTCGGAAATACGCGCGGATTAGAAGAGAAGAGATCGAAAGGGCAGTGAGTTTTACCTCACTGCTACCCATTTAACAGCTGGGTGGACTGAGGCTGACAATTAAGTGTCTTGCCCAAAGACACACCTCCCCCCAGTGGGGTTTGAACCCGGAACCTCCGGGTTTCAAGTCGAGTGCGCTAACCACTGCGCCACCGAGGCTGTCAAAGATCCAGAATAATTTGTTTTGCATTCAAGTAACTCTCCTAACGGAAAATTCCAGTCGCATCATGTGACCTTTTCAAGCGACTGCAGGTTATCTAAATATGGATATGTTTACTACAATTTGTTTGTATAAAAATTGCGCATGTAAGCAAGCGTGGGAAAAATTAGACAATTGTAATGAGTGCCCACATTATAAATTATAGCCATAATAGGGGTTGTTGAAGTATAAATGAAATAAATATTATATTTTGAAAAGCCTTCACTCCCTCTTATTATTAGCTCTTCTTCTGACTCCTGCAAGATTGTGAAGAAAATTCCATGTCTTCTGTCATTTTAAATTTTTGCTTGTACCGGGTATATTTACAAAGGAAATATTTCAGACTTTTTATGCATCCCCTATAGAAAGATTTTGGGCATATTGTTTTACAAGTGTGTGTTCATCTTTCTGTCCAAAAACTTATCATTGGCCATTCGGAGCATTCATGTTTGACAAGTGCATCTTGTTTAGTTTTAGTCTTCTGTCACACCGTCAGCTTTCAACTCGGACAGGTCTAAAATTCTGCATTTTTGGAAAGGAGTAATTATGTATCACATCCCATGTACAATATTTCCTAAACCTGTCATATTCAGCTGTATATTTGGTTACAGTTAACCCTTTCCTAAACAATAAAATTTTAGGTCCATTCAACTTTAAAGCCTCTTCTACCGACAAAAGAGACGTTATTACGGATGGACTTTGTATAAATTTTAGCACAGAAAATATTGAGGCAAAAGGAGAAATTGCTGATTATCAGCAATTTCTTCTTTTGGCTCAATGTTTTCCCAAACTTTTTCTAAATATGAACATTAAAACCAGGTCCTGTTTAGGAAAGGGTTAATGTCGTCCACATCTGTTGTGTAATTGTATAATCCCTAAATCCAAAACAATAATAAACAGGGTTTTACATTCATCAATAAACAAAATCTAAGGGAAAAAATTTTGAGGGAGAAATATCGAGGGAATAGAAGAATAATTTTTTAAACAACTCTTATCCAATCTTCTTATGTCTCAATGTTTTCTATATGTCTATTATTCATTTCAAATATTTCAGATTTGCAGGAATGCAGGGTTTCTCAATATTCTTGTATGTTCTCAAAATCTTTTAAAAGATTCATTCCAGACTTAAATTCTAAAAGAGACTTGCCTTCTTCATTTCCCGCAATATTTTTGACACAAAAACACCATAAGTGTAAAATTCCATTACCTTGATATTGTCGTCTGCAACACCTTTGAATTTGAGCAAAGGGTTAAAGTTTTTATACCCCTCCGTATTGAAATATTGGGGCATATTGTTTTACTCGTCTCTGTCTTTCAATCTGTCCATCAGTTTGTCTGTCCGAAAACTGAACATTGGCCTTTTCTGGGGTATTCATGTGTTTTACAAACACATCTACTTTTATGATCTGTAATAGATCTAACTCTATATCATTTTCTATTTTCAGTGAAAAAAGCAAAATTAATCGGAACAGCTGGTAAGTCCTATACATCTTTTACACAGTGGGAAATCAAGTGACACAATATTTTCGATTATGTGGATATGTGACAAATTTGGAAATGGTTTGAAGCAGAGAGAAGGGATTTTGCTGGATGTGTTTGATCATTTCATTTCTAAATACCCACCACAACCAGCTAATCCACCACATTTTTTGTCCTTTTTATCCGATTTGAAATCTTTCTGATATCAACAGATTTATTGGAGATAATTCTAGCAATAGTTGTAGTTTTTGCGTCACATGATTCCCCACAATGTTTTATTATACATATTCATTAATTTGCAAATTGAAAGGTTGTCATGTTTTTTTGATGTGGACAGAAATCAATTTCTACCTTTCAGTAAATATTTTCTATTTATTATCATATCTTCCATTAGGAGTCTCAAAACACGCTGTATTTTGAGGGATGATTTGTAGTAATTTTCGTCTGGAGGAATATCGGTGAATAACCTTTGTAGACTTGAATTATCACTTTCCCAAATAGCAAAATTTTCGATGGCTGCAATTTTATAGCTGTTACATAGTTAAACAATAACATATTTGGAGGACAAAGGTTGGGAATCTGTATGGTCTAGCATGGAAAATATTGAGGGAAAAGGAGAAATTGATGATCATCAGCAATTTCTGCTTTTCCCTCAATATATTCCCTCCGAAGGCTTTTCTGTAAGATAGCTGAAACCAGGTCTAATTCTTTGGGAAAGGATTAAATTATCATCTCTATGCTTATTGCTCATCAGTGATCTTGCAATGGCCAATTGGGGGGAATAATTCTGAAAGTGGAAGCATTTTTACTTATTTTATTAAGCCGTCTAATGCATTGATAAAACTAATGGTTTGATAATATACTGACAATGATGGCGAACAAAATATGCCTTTCACAAATAGAAAAAAAATGTGCTCTTTACTTTTGAAAGCTGTAGTGAACCCTAATGAGATTCGCCTGATGTCGGAGTTATTCGGGCGATTTCTGTACAATGTACACATGTAGCACAGAAAATGTTGTGGCATAGGGAGAAAAGGCTGGTTATCAGCATTTTCTTTGTCGGCCTCAATGTTTTGACTTGGAAGCTATTTGGTTAACTCTTATGTGGGAGAGGGTTAACCCGTTACCACATGGTGACACCTTTTGACGCCCTTCAAGATAAATTTAAGGCTTTGGAAAACATCTTGGAAATGAAGAAATTGCTTGTGACAAGCAATTTCTTCATTTCCCATAATGTTTTCTTAACAAAACACCAAAAAATTGTTAAATTTCATGCACTTGAAATTGTCGTCTGCAAAATCTCATCAATTGGAATAGTAAAATAATTACAGTTGGGGTCTATCTATGGGTGACCTCCAAACAACCGATTAGGCAGAATGTTTTTGAAGTAAGATTTCTAAAGAATATTTTGAACCCAGGTCTTCCAATATGACCCTTATGACATTTCATAACACCACAGTTGCGATGAGCAATTTCTTCATTTTCCACAATATTTTCTACCCAAAAATCCCCCCCCCCCCCCCCCAAACAAAAAAAAAAAAAAAAAGTAAAATGTCATCTCACTGAAATTGTTGTCTACAACATCTTTGAATTTGGACCAACCTAAAGTCATGTTGTCTGGTAAATTGGTATTGGGTTAATCATTGTCAAACGTTCAGGGCTTTATTCTGAAAGGGGTTTGGGCCCCTTTTTCGAGATGCCGTCTTATTTGTCTATATTTTATTATGTTGTCTAATGCATTGATATAACCTAGGGTCTGCTGGTCATAATAAATTTGTCTGAGTGGATGTGAATACAATCATACAGATGATGCAGAAGTCATCTCAAGATTATGTCGGATGATTTAAGGGGGAATGCTCCAGTTTCCTAATTTTTTCCCCAATAATAGAATTTATTCATATTTTGTATGTTGAAATTACATGTTATTACCAATTGAAAAATAAAATAAAAATGGATGGTCAGCGATCTTGTTTGAATTTTATGGGCATTCGTATAACATACCCATACAACGAAAAAATGCACAATTTCTTGCACCTGTCCAAGGTCACTAAAATGCTTATAAAATGCTGTATATTCTTTGTTTAGTCCCGAAAACGGATTTAAAGTAACGTCTTACATTTAATAAGAACAGAAAACCCAAAATATGTGCTAATATAAACGCGTAAATGTATAAAAACAGCATGCTCACATGTTCAGGTAGATCAACGAAGCTGGAGTATTTTATGTCAAAATTTGCATATTTTTGGAAATATTTCAAGTTCTACATAATAGAATTTGATAAAACTCCCTCATTGTATTAAGCAACATGTCCTGGTAATAATTCAAAAAGAAAATGTATAGGTCAGCGCACTTATTAATGAATTACAGCAATTTTTATCAGCTACACGTGAATAAAATGACGCAAAACATTGGTAACTGCATACACACTTAAGACTGTCTTGCTCTAAATAATCGATTTCCATCTTGAGGAAATCAGTTTCGAATAATAAATACACTTTTACCGTCGAAAATAGTAAATTGTGATGAGGTGTTATATTATTGAAAATATGGTAGCGAAACATATTGGTACGAAACATCTAATTTACTACAGTAATGACCGAGTGTTCCGAAAAACTGGAGCATTCCCCCTTAATCGATTATCAAACAACTACTTTTAACCCTTTCCCAAACAAGACCTGGTTTTGAGGTCCTTTAAAGAAATGGCTTTGGAAAACATTGAGACAAAAGAAGAAACTGCTGATAACCAGCAGTTTCTCCTTTTGCCTCAATATTTTCTGTGCAATATTTCACGCAAATCTTATTGTTGTCATCATTTATTTTGTCACTTGTGGCAGATTTTTAATTGGACCACCCTTAAAGTTTGTTGTTTGGGAAAGGGTTAACCGATTATCAAACAACAACTTTTAAGGGCAGTCCAATTTGAAAGATGCTGCAGATGACAATGTGTATGTGTGTAACCGTAGTATGTACGATATGACACAGAGAATATTGAGGCAAACAGAGAAAATGCTGTGATGTTGTAGACAGATTCTATCTTTATCAATATCCGTTGTGTCATCTGCAGGTGCTTTCACATAGGAAAGACCCTAAATTTTTGCCGCTTTGGAAAGGGTTAAGAAACTCAAAAAAAAAAAATACTGATCTTTGTAAGACTGTGTGTATGTACAGCCTGATTTGGATCTTGGTTGGTCACAAATGGCTTAATCCTTTCCAAAACAACAAAATTTTGGTATGTTCCAATTTGAAATGTGATGCAGAGGACACTATTATAACATTGATGAAATTTAAAAAAATCTGTCCATTTTGAATTAGAAAACATTGTGGAAAATGAAGAAATTGCTTGTCACAAGCAATTTCTTCATTTTCTACACTGCTTTCCTAAGCTCTCTCTTGTCAAGGAGTCAACTTAAAGGCATCACTGTACAGTAATGGGTTAATGCTACTTGTGTCCAATTTTAGATCTATGCTCAATACTTTGTCCACCATACAGCATGTTCAGAACAATTCACTTGCAATTTTAAGATCGTCTTTCTTTCACAAAAATAGAAGCAAAAGGTAGAGCTCTCCAGACAATTCTTACTCTCAACTTTAGATATAAAATTACACAACTCTCAATCTGATTGGCTTAGTCATGTGTCCTCTTAATCAGATTGGTTGTAATATACTTTGGACTGAGACAAGACAATTGAATTTTGTATTCTTAAAAAGCACTTGTATGAATCAGTGGATATTGATATGCAAATAGTCTCTCATTGTTGGATATTTTGAAATGTCTTGAACTCTTTAGTCTATTGGAACTAATTGATTTTCATCAATGTATTATCCATTATTAGATCACTCACTCATACTCACTTGAAATATATGAGACTTATCTACATTTCTTCATTGTTATGGCTAGGCATTGCTTCAACATAAAGCTCAGGAGAAATGATCTGGCAGAGCATCCCTAGCTAATAGCAAGGGATGCTCTGCCAGGTCATTTAGCGTGAGCTAGCCTATACAACATATAAACATGAATGTATTCCCTGTACTAGTGAATAATTGATGAAGGATGGACAGAGAATAATCATGAATAAATAATAAAGGCTGCTGAAAAAGGGATCATCGTAGTCTAGATGCTGCTATCAAGTGTTTTCATGTCTCATTGAACTCATACAATGGTCGGCCAGGGACGATTTTTGTCAAGTCTACATGTACAACAAAGAGTAGTTAACCCTTTTCCAAACAAGACCTGAATTTGATGCCCCTAATAGAAAAGGTCTGGGAAAACATCCAGACAAAAGAAGAAACTGCTGATAACCAGCAGTTTCTCCTTTTGTCTCAATATTTTCCCTGCTTTATTATACAGAAATTCCATCTATACCAACATCTTTTTTATCGTCTGCAGCAGCTTTCAAATTGGACGACCAACAACTCTTTCTAGCTATCAAAGGTCAACTACGAGCTATATTTTAATTTTTATATCGTGAAAAGTAGTTAAAAACAACATTTTTCACGATTCCTGTTTAAATTTTACCCCTCAGGTTAATTAGAAAGAACATGTAGACAACTGACCTATTTAAAAAACGGACTAGAGTAATTGTTCTTGATAGAATGATGTTAACATGAGAATCAAGGTGTAGTTACAAGATTTTATAATCAACACCTACGAAATACTAAATTGTTTGTCCGAAATTACATCACGGTTTACTGGACAAAATCGGCCCCTATTGATAAGACAAATAGAGCCGTCCAGTAAACAGTGGACTGTATTAATGTCATTGATTTTTTTGGTCATGAGTAAGAGTACAGAATCATCTATGTCATTAACCATTGCTATCCATTACTCTCAGTGTAATATTGCTTGAGGTCTTGTTTGGGATTTTTCACCAATTTAGATCATCTTTATATGGGATTCACTTGATCACTAACTGACAGTGTGCAATAAGCTACCATCTGCAGCTTACATGTAGCTTTAAATTTGCTGTGACAAAAAATTCTGTCAATATTTGAGACCTTGCTGAATCATAATTTACGGTATAAACATAATCACACCAGAAATCAGCCAAATTGTATAAGACTAATAGAGCCGTCCAGTAAACAGTGGACTGTATTAATGTCATTGATTTTAGTGGTCGTGAGTAAGAGTACAGAATCATCTATGTCATTAACCATTGCTATCAATTACTCTCACTGTAATATTGCTTGAGGTCTTGTTTGGGACTATTTCGCCATGCTAGATCATCTTTATCTGAATTACTAGTGCCCCTGACACAGAAATCTTTATTTGTTCAATGGTCTTTAATGTCAGACATGGCTAATTATTTATCTATTAATGTCATTGATTTTTGTGATCGTGAGTAAGAGTACAGAGTTATCCATGTCATTACCCATTGCTATCAATTACTCTCAGTGTGATATTGCTTGAGGTCTTGTTTGGGATGTTTCACCAATTTAGATCATCTTTATGTGGGATTCACTTGATCACTAACTGACAGTCTGCAATAAGCTACCAACTGCAGCTTACATGTAGCTTCAAATTTGCTGTGACAAAAAATTCTGTCAATATTTGAGACCTTGCTGAATCATAATTTACGGAATAAACATAATCACACCAGAAATCAGCCAAATTGTTTAACCCATTACTGCACTGTGACACCTTTGAACTCCCTTTAAAGAAAAGGCTTCGAAAAACATTGTGGAAAATGAAGAAATTGCTTGTGACAAGCAATTTCTTCATTTTTCACAATGTTTTCTAACCCAAAATAGCAAAATTTTTAAGATTTCATCAATTTGACATTGTCGTCTGCAACATCTTTCAATTTGGACCAGTTTAAATTATTGCCGTTTGGTAATGGGTTAAGACTAATAGAGCTGTCCAGTAAACAGTGGACTGTATTTAATGTCATTGATTTTTGTGGTCGTGAGTAAGAGTACAGAATCATCTATAAATCCACAAGCAAAAATTGACAGTGAAGTAGTTTTGTGTTTATCGTTTACAACCAATCAACCTGTTCATTTATCACGTGCACATTGTAAACGGTACAAATGAGAAAAGTTTATTGGTTTAGAAACAGTAAACACAAAACTACGTCACTGTCAATTTTTGCTTGTGGATCTATAATATGTCATTAACCATTGCTATCAATTACTCTCTCTGTAATATTGCTTGAGGTCTTGCTTGGGATATTTCACCTTTCTAGATCATCTTTATCTGAATCGCTAAGTGTCCCTTGCACAGAAATCTTTATTTGTTCAATGGTCTTTAATGTCAGACACTAATTATTTATCTATTAATGTCATTGATTTTTGTGGTCATGAGTAAGAGTGCAGAGTTATCCATGTCATTGCTATCAATTACTCTCAGTATAATTGCTGGAGGTCTCGATCCATTCAGGACTTTCAGGTTCAATCCAACTCTCTGAAGGAATCTGACAGAGGGTCATGCAAGTATCATTCCTGTGAAGTTTGGTAGAAATGCATCTTGTAATTTCTGCGAAGAAGATTTCTAAAGAAAAAGTTATGGGTATATGAATGAACACACGATGAACAGTACAATCCGACACATTGCCTGGACAATAACCTGCTGTCCTGACGGCTAGGGGAGATAAAAAGTGTGCTAGGTAGAATAATGAAACTGCCTTTATGGATAAATCTTATGAAGGAAAATTGCAATGCATAAGAACAATAACTCTGATGATCATGTTTATCGAGTTATTGCCCTTTGTTCATTTACATACTTGATAGTAACTATCATTGGACAGCCCCAACTGTGATATGGCTACATCAAAAATTGGCCCTTAACCCTTTCCCAAACAACAAGATTTTAAGGCGTTGCAATTTAAAAGCTGCTGCAAACGACGTAAGGCATGATGTTAACCCTTTCCCTCACAATTACGCCTTTTGACGCCCTACAAAATAAAGGCATAGGAAAACATTGTGGAAAATAAAGAAATTGCTTCTGACAAGCAATTTCTTTATTTCCCACAGCGTTTTCTACCCCAAAAGACAACAAAACTTTAAATTTTATTCATTTGAAATTGTTGTCTGCAACATCTTTGAATTTTGAGCAGTCCAAAATTTTGCCATCTGGTAATGGGTTAATGATTGAATTTATGTAATATATAGCATGGAAAATATTGAGACAAAAGGAGAAACTGCTGGTTATCTGCAGTTTCTTCTTTTGTCTCAATGTTTTTCAAAGCATTTTTTATCAGGGACGTCGGAACACTGTCTTGTTTGGGAAAGGGTTAAGTGACATATAATTTTGTTTTACAAACATCTCTCGTTTTGCTGTCTTCAACATATTTTCAAATTTCGACAGTATGAATTTTCGCTGTTTTGGAAAGGGGTTATTGAGATATCAGATTATTTCTATTCATCACTTGTAAAAAGTTCTCAAAATCTCCTTGAGGATGAATCCCTTCTAGTATATGTCTAGATTTTCCATGATAGTATGACAGTTAAATCAGTGTGACATTGCACCGCTAGCTCCGACTATTTAACGCTATAGGCATGTGGTATAAACTCGATTATTTTCCATTGATTTTTGTCCATACAGTACAGTCAAGTTAGAAGCTCGACTTCGTTACAGCATTTCCCTGTTGTATCATTGTCTATAGCGCCAATATGCTTTAGTACTTAACCCATTACCAAACGACAAAATTCTAGACTAGTCCAAATTCAAAGATGTTGCAGACGACAATTTCAAGCGAAAGAAATATAGCAAATTTTGGACTTTTGGGGTAGAAAATATTGTGGGAAATGAAGAAATTGCTTGTCACAAGCAATTTCTTCATTTTCCACAATGTTTTCCAAAGCCTTATTCTTTAGGGGAGCCAAAAAGAGTCACTGTGTGGTAATGGGTTAACAGCATAAAGATGCAGTTAAAAAGTTCATTGCATCAGCTTAACTACAAAAACTTCATTAATTGTTAACCAAACCTATTGTTGTGGGTACTCATTTGAATTGTCTCGTTGAGACGATTCAAATGAGTACCCACAACATAGGGTTTGGAATTGAAATTAAAGATTTAGATGGTAATTTTCTGCTTCTATCTGCTTCTAAGTTCATTTATTCAAGGATTATCCGATCACAAATCCTCTGCTTTTAAGAATAGCTACACACATTTAGTCAATAAAAGACATATAAATTTGTATGCCATGCAATTGCTTATAATCAATGGATTTATGGCAAATCTCAATGGAAAGAAGACAATAATTGACATTAATTTTTAAATTTAAAATATTTTGTTTACATTTATTTTGGACAGCCTGTTTTGCTAAAATCTGCGGATTTGATCTTTTATTTATTTTCCACAATTTGTCTGAACTAGAAAGACCAAAAAAGAAATATTTTAAAATTCACTTAATTTTTTTGTCTTCAGCACCTTTCAAGTTGGAACAGTAAAATTTTGCTGTCTGGAACACTTTATGAATCATTGTCATTTGGGATAGGGTTATTACTTAACCCTTTCCTAAATAAGACCTGCTTTTGACACCCGAATAGAAATTGCTTGGGAAAACATTGAGGCAAAAGAAGAAAATGCTGATAATCAGCATTTTCTCCTTTTGCATCAATTCTTTCTGTGCTATAATGTATGCAAATCTCATCTTTATCAACACCTGTTGTG
The DNA here is from genome assembly GCA_963680895.1 of Fragum sueziense. Taxonomy (NCBI): domain Eukaryota; kingdom Metazoa; phylum Mollusca; class Bivalvia; order Cardiida; family Cardiidae; genus Fragum; species Fragum sueziense. Next base: position 7,764,680 of record OY804598.1, read on the forward strand.
TCATTCGCAGAAGCTTTAACAACAATTTTTGCAGTTTGGGATAGGGTTAATCGCCATTCTGTATTTCTTCCCTGGTTTATCACTATTATCCATGGTGTGAAATATAGCATTTAAAACTGTCAAAGTGTAAATTGAATTTCACAGAGCTTTGAAAATTAATTCTCTGTGTAAAATGATAATTTAATTTCATTTTCCTTGTCGGAGACCTGTTTTCTCTTACTTTAATTGTGTTGCTGTCCTTCAAAACCCTTGTAACAGCAGCTTGTTTTAACCCTCTCCAAAACGACAAAATTTTAGGGTGATCCACTTCAAAAACTGCCACAAATGACAAAATGGATGTTATTAAAGATAGGATTTGTGTAAAATATGGCACAGAAAATATTGAGACAAAAGGAGAAACTGCTGGTTATCAGTAGTTTCTTCTTTTGTTTCAATGTTTTCCCAAACCTTTTCTATTAGGGACGTCAAAGCTTGTTTGGGAGAGGGTTAACCCTTTCCCAAACAAGACCTGGTTTTGACGTCCCTAATAGAAAAGGCTTGGGAAAACATTGAAACAAAAGAAGAAACTGCTGATAACCAGCAGTTTCTCCTTTTGTCTCCATATTTTCTGTGCTATATTGGACATAAACCAAATATTTATCTACATACATTTTGTCGTCTACAGCTGCTTTGAATTTGGAGCACCCTAAAATGTTGTCGTTTGGGAAAGGGTTAAGCTGCAGTTACTGTGTTTTGAAGAGTAGCCACAGTCTGATTGTTTCCCAAATGGAGAAGTTTTGGACTATTCCAATTTGAAAGCTGTCGTACTGGCAACAGAAAGATGAATGATGGGCTTTTTCTATTATCTACAATATACAGTACAGCTCGTGAGTTTTTTGCCTAAATCACTCACCCACTGCAATGTGGACATAAAAAATTCCGGTGGATAAAATTGCGTCGATTTGCCAATGCGACCATGGCATTTTTCCACTCTGAATTTCCGAGCATCACCGTGAATCGTGGCATAGATGGAATGGCAGTGATCGCAGAAAAGGGCAGAAAAGGTTTTGGGGAAAATATCAGTTTACTATTGTTCTGGGCATAAGCTGCTTACAGCGTTTTGGAAAAGTTAACTTGAAAGAAAAAAATCAATCTTAGAGGTCTCTAAATTTTTATCGTGGTAACAAAAGAGCCAGTGTGAATTACTACCTCATCCAAGCATAAAATTGCATGCTGAAAGCAACAAATCTTAGAAATTTCACATCTCTTTGGAAAATAAAAAGGATGCAATTAATTTTTTTGCAGGAAGACTGAAACACCTATCATTGATTTTGTATCCATCTTTCTGTGTCAATTCTGCAGGAGTAACCCTTTCCCAAACGATGAATTTAATTTAAAGGTTGTCCGATTTGAAAGTTGTTTCTGGCAATGATTACAAAATTAAAGAAAATAGAATTTTGGTAAATTTTAGCGCAGAAAATATTGAAGCAAAAGAAGAAAATGCTGGTTATCAGCATTTTCTTCTTTGGCCTCAATGTTTTCCTTAGCTGTTTCTACTTTGGATGTAGAACCAAGTCTTGTTCGGGAAAGGAATAAATACAAACTGTAGGGGAGATAGCAGGATAGGAGAATGATTTGATTAAAAATTGATTTGAAACAAAGTTTCATGCAACTTTGTAATGAGCAATATAAAGTTATTCCCACACTTTCCCAAACAGCAATAAATCATACAGTTCCAATTTGAAAGCTGCTGCATAATGTATCAAGACAGGAAAACATTGCCTAGACTCTACATAGATGTCGAAAGTAACCAGGGCTCCCGCTGTCGATCGCCACTGGCGCCAATTGCGACAAAATAAAAATTCTGGCGACAAAATTTGCCAGTTGGCGATTTTATTGGCGACAACTTATTTGCGCCGTATTCTGACACAAGATTTCAGGTAAAGGGTTGAGTCTCAAAAGCTATGACAGTCGCGTGTATCGGTGCTGGTCAGTCATTGATTAACAAAAATCGATAATCGGTAACCAATTATCCGAGATAGCAGTTTGTCCATATGATTATGACACCTTCTAAATAACTGTTTCAATATGCGTGAAAATGTCTTGGTCGCGTGGCTTGCCGAGGAAGAAAACTTTAGTCACTGGAAATTTATTCCGGTGCGTTTACCTGGAGCTTAATTTCGGCCTAGATCCGACAAATTGAATAAGGAATGATTTTCGCGGGCTCGTGTGCTAAAAATAGATTTCTGATGGGAAATCCCTCAACAACGTTTGCCGGGTACCAGTCTAATTTTTTGTTTATCGGTCATGAATCGGACAATTTTTTCGTAACAGTGTTAGCGGAAAATTATCATTTTCAAGCGAAATATTAGTCGATCATAGATAATGCAGGCGGGAACTAAAACTACGAAACATTGCGCATATTCAACAGGCAACATTGATTCAAGATACGGAGACAGACCAGAAATGACAAACGTTTTTTCTTGAGATTCCTCAGCAGCTTAACCAGAAAACACATCGAAAAGTCTGAAAATAAAGTAGCTATGATCATGAAACTTCGCGGGTAGATAGATCTCACCAAGGAGAAGTGCAACGTACAAAGAGCGTAACTCTACCTTGCTTATTTTGTGAGTTATTGTCCTCTGTTGTAGTGAAAGCCTGTGGGGTATCAAATCACATTCAGCGACAAATTCTAGTTTTTTTTTTTCTAGATTAATCCTTTCCCAAACAAGACCGGTTTTGTCGTCCCCAACAGAAAATTCTTGTGAAAACATTGACGCAAAAGAAGAAAATGATGATCGACCAGATTAAAAAGACATGCACAGCAGACAAAATGAGATTGAACAACTTCTTTGGATATTGATGATCATTCTACTTTTGCCTCGATATTTTCTCTGACATAAAACACTAAAAGTATTCACATCCGTTTTGTCGTCTGCAGACTTTTTTCAATTTTGCCCAACGTGAGATTTTGTCGTTTTGGACAGGGTAAGCGAGTAGCACGAGCGGCACGACGAAGCTAGGGTAGGACCGAATGTGTAAACATTACTTGTCAACTGGTTATTTTATAGTTACCTATCTTAAAAAGTACACGACAGTGCAGCAACCTTCTCAACTCTGAATTATAATGTTTCTCAACAAATGATTACGGCAATCCAGCTCTTAGAACGTCATCTTCAGCAAGTTGAACGTGGAAAAACTTCGCGACATGCGCAGCCATATTTGTACGATAGAGGATTCCCAATCTATTTTTAGAACAGTGAGGCGTGACGATGACGTATTTGTTTAACCGAAAAACCGACTCCTATTCTAAATCCTTTACACATATTCCCTTATAAAGACAACACATTTTTGTCAAGACTGGAACAAAAGGGCCAGATGTGTCGGCGGCATTTATTTGATCTCGGGGTAGTGACGTCATATAAATAACGAGTGACTAAAACGCCGTATCGTTACGATGTTTTAACCCCCAAACGGTTTGTATTTCGTGTAAACTTTCGCAAATCAATTACACAATGGAATTTGTTTCTATCGCATTTGAAAAGATTTTCTTTTTAATCAATGGATATAAAACACGAGGTAAAGCTTTTGTCAGAATCCGATTCAGGCTACGAGTCCGAGCATCGTATCGCAGATCGAATTTTTTTGTGATCAAAAAAGATTCACTTTCATTCCTTGTTTTCACATGGAATTTTCCGAGTCAGATTTCTTTAAATCTTATATGTAGATTCTATCAAAGCTTGTGATCGAGTGATCGCCGCAATAGGTTCTTAAGTTTTAAGTTTCATCACGAATTAATGATTTACATCGTATTTTAGGTCCTCGTGTATTCGTTCGGAAAAATGTACTAGTTCTAGTCGGAAGGCATGCCGAAAAAAGGTTGACTTTAAGATTCTCCGATTTACCTAAAATAACTCATGTAATTTCTGCACGCATTTCAATCTGTATGTGTGTGTGTGTGCGCACGTGGTTTGGGGAGGGGGATGGGGGGGGATGGGGGGGGCGCATTGACAACTGGGTGGGGTCAGTGACGTTCCGTATAATTATTGTAAATCAGAGGGAACCGCATCCAATCAACTCAAATTATAGAATTTATGCTAATGATCTTGATTTCTATATTGATGTCAATAAAAAGTCATAAACATCATGACATATTACCTAATTGTGATGATAATTATGCATTTTACAGACTATAATGTTGGGGTGCTTTTTTAGGGGGGGGGGGGGAGAGCGGGGGGGTCTATATGTTTTTCTTTTTTTCCCATTGGCTCCTCTACTGGCACTGACTGGCTCCAATTGGCCCCAAAAAATTTCAATTGGCGATTTTGCTGGCGCCAAGTCTGAAATTGCCAGGGGAAGCCCTGGTAACTTGTAAGAAATGGTAAGAAAAAGACAAAGTTGGATGTCAGTCTGCTCAGAAGAACCTACATCATGTAGGATATAGTAAATGAATTTTGTAGGATGCTTTGGATTTTGTAACATACTTTTACCAGTGCTAAGATAGTCTCTCAGGTGCTGAGCATTAACCAATATGCAGATAATCATCATCCTATGGGGGAGAGCAAAATGAAGCCTCTGAAAGGATGCTCTGGTTCTACTGGTGCGGGAAACACCAGGAGTCTATGGTTAATTTTCATCCCAGATTCATTTCCGCGCTATTCCTTGAAAACTATAGACCGGATTTCAATGAAACTTTGCGCACAGCTCCACTACAAAGAGGACGTGTGCATATCGTGGGGGTTACCCGGTTCGACCATTGAATTTAAAGTCACTGCCCCTGACTGTTGAAGCCATATACATACAGAGTGATATACGTTTCCGCGCTATTTCTTGAAAACTATAGACCGTATTTCAATGAAAATTTGTGCACAGCTTCACTACAAAGAGGACATGGGCATATCGTTGGGGTTACCCTGTTCGACCATCGAATTCAGAGTTACTGCCCCTGACTGTTGAAGCCATATACATGCATACAGAGTGATACTCGTTCTGTTGAAGCCATATACATACCGAGTGATATTCGTTTCTGCGCTACTCCATTGACGATGAAAATATCTTCGGGGGGGGGGGGGGGGGGGGGGGGGGGGGGGGATATCAATTCAATGAATTTGCTTGTTACAGCTGCCAGGATATGATTCTGGTAAAAGAGGTGTTAAACACCATTTAATCAGCAAACCAGATGGTCCCTTATTGCATGATACATCGTAAAAACAGATTCATCGACAATGTCACTCCCAATATTAGATAATTAGATTTGAGGGAGCAAAAACAGAATTATTGTATTATCTTGAGAAAAGAATCTGGGCCTTATAAATGGAGTCCTTTTAGATTCTTTAATTAACCCTTTCACTGCCATAGGCGACTTTTGTCGACTATAGGGGGTCCCTGCCATAGGCGACTTTTGTCGACAAATTTATTGGGACGAACAACAACAACAACAACAACATAAAAAAGAAAAAAAATATTGTCATTTCATAAATTACCTTTAAATTTTGGTCACATATAGGTGCTTCATTTGTCTGTATGTGCTGAAAAATTTGAAAGGAATCCATCAAATGAGTCAAAAGTTATGCATGTTTTTGTGAACAGGGTATCAAAATTTCTTCGAATTAATTCAGCAGTGAGAAACACGTCCGAAAAAAATATTTGGCAGTGAAAGGGTTAAGATAACCCTTGATTTAAGGCCTTGCCCGAACACAAAAATTAAGGACCCTCAACTAGAAAGCTACTGTAGGCTACTGTGGATGTACATGTAGCTTAACATAAGTTTTGTGTACAATATGGCGCAGGATTTACTGAGGCTTAATAGGAAATTGCTGGTTATCAATATCTCTTCTTTTGCTATAAAGCTTTTCCAAGCCTTCTGTCAGGGACATCAAAAGCATGTTATAAGGCGACCTACATTTTCCGAGGACCACATTTGTTCGAAACCCTATGTTGCCCGGGGCCATATCCCTGGAATGCTGTGTTATCAATGTAATCAACAATTTCTTCCTTTTCCTCAATATTTTTTGGGAAATTTTTACACTTATAGGAGCTTCAAAATGCATCTATGTATGAGTGGGCTTTCAGTAAATAGATTCATCAATGACATCATTGTTGTTTCTCAATCTGGTGCTGGGTCTGATTAATTTGTATCTCTACAAAACAGAATTAGATTATCCTGGGCATAAACCATTTAACCAAATGGAATTCTTCGGTTCATTGATAGAAAAACAAATGATTTGCGTTGAATTCTCAATCAAATGAGATGCCATCTTAAATAAGGGATCTTGTTCACTTGCTTTTAAGTCTAACATGGATCATGATCAGCCTTTGTGTACACACAGTCTGATCAAAATGCATGTTGGTCTTCCTCTAAAAGTTTGATCATGATCGGTGGAAAATGTAAGATAGTCGCCATGGTCTAGATCAGAATTCACTCAATTAATGGATGATAGATTTAATTTAACCCTTTCCCAAACAGCAAAATTTTAGGGTGATCCACTTCAAAAACTGCAACAAATTATGACAAAATGGATATTGTTGAAGATAGGATTTGTGTGAATATTGGCACAGAAAATATTGAGACAAAAGGAGAAACTGCTGGTTATCAGCAGTTTCTTGTTTTGTTTCAATATTTTCCCAAGCCTTGTCCATTAGGGATGTCAAAACCAGGTCTTGTTTGGGAAAGGGTTAAATGTTATTAAGGTCCCTTTTCCAGATTTCGGCTTAAGGACAGATCCTCCATTTATTTCCTACGGTAAGATTTTTTTTATTTTTTCTGTACTGATATCTAAATATATGAGAAGTAAAAAAATGACTTAAAAACTATAGGTCACCAAGCGAATTAAAAAGTTATTGGATTTCAAGGGAGACTACTCTTGTCTAAAATTGCAAAAATGAGGTGTCACTTAAATACCCACAAAAATGGTGTTCGAAATGACTAGCATTACATAAATAAGTCTTTATTGTGTTCAATATGTTTTATTCTATATAAATGAGTATCAATTTGGGAAAATGTATTGTTGATTTTGAAATTTTTAGTAAATCATTCTTTCAAAAGTAGCTGAAATTGCTTTTTTTTTTCGCAACGTTTCTGATAATAAAAAAATCCAGCGGTAAGAATTTTTTCTTTTTTGGTATAGACATAGTGCTTGGTCATACCTACAAAAACAAACAAAGAAAAATATATCAAACCAAGCGTTTTTCTAAGTTGTAAGTAAATTTTGGTTTACTTTTTGCAGCTCTATCCGAAATTGTTTCATTACTTTTATCCATTTTCTTCCTTATTACCAGCTTTAGATAATAAAAAGTGTCATATTTTGTGTCCATCTGAAGCGGACTAGCTCATAAAAACACCACTTTGCTTTTGTTGCTCCGTTTCCTATCGCTAACGCCACATGTTGAACGCGTAACAGAAAGCGAAATGTACCATCCGAGTACTATTACACTTTAATTGACTAAACAGAGAAAATTGAAATAACCGAAAAGGGTCTTGTCATTTATCAACCAAACATTAACTAAATGTAAAAAATGCATTTTCTGAAAAGGCCAATTACTGAAACAGCTTTATTTTCGTTATTTAGGTTATGCGCAGTAAGTTGCGCAGTAACAACTGGAGGATCTGTCCTTAAATAATTTGCTTAGATCTCTCCATCTTCCAATGTCAAGCCCTTGTCTAAGATTGTTTTGAGGCAAAATAGACTGTTTCCTCATTAATTATGCCCCCTTTCGAAGAAAATGGGGGTATATTGTTTTGCAAGTGTCGGTCGGTCGGTCGGTCGGTCGGTCGGAAGGTCGGTCGGTCGGTCGGTCGGTCGGTCTGTCCGTAGACCAAACCTTGTCCGGAGCATAACTCAAAAAGTATTAAAGGTAGAGTCATGAAACTTCATAGGTGGATAGATCTCATTATGGAGAGGTGCAGTGCACAAGAACCGTAACTCTGCCGATCAAATATTTTGAGTTATTGCCCTTTGTTGATTTTATAACTTGATTCTTGTCCGGAGCATAACTCAAAAACTATGTTAGGTACAATCATGAAACTTTACAGGTGGATAGATCTCATTATGGAGAGGTGCAGTGCACAAGAACCGTAACTCTGCTGATCAAATTTTTTGAGTTATTGCCCTTTGTTGATTTTATAACTTGATTCTTGTCCGGAGCATAACTCAAAAACTATGTTAGGTACAATCATGAAACTTTACAGGTGGATAGATCTCATTATGGAGAGGTGCAGTGCACAAGAACCGTAACTCTGCTGATCAAATTTTTTGAGTTATTGCCCTTTGTTGATTTTATAACTTGATTCTTGTCCGGAGCATAACTCAAAAACTATGTTAGGTACAATCATGAAACTTTACAGGTGAATAGATCTCATTATGGAGAGGTGCAATGCACAAGAACCGTAACTCTGCTGATCAAATGTTTTGAGTTATTGCCCTTTGTTGATTTATAACTTGATTCTTGTCCGGAGCACAACTCAAAAAATATATAAGGTAGAATCATGAAACTTTACAGGTGGATAGATTTCATTATGGAGAGGTGCAGTGCACAAGAACCGTAACTCTGCCAATCAAATTCTTGGAGTTATTGCCCTTTGTTGATTTTTACACTTAATTCTTAACCTTGCCTATATCTCGTGTCCTTTTACACATACAGCCTTGATATCTCACACATAGATACCTCCTATCAACATCGTTCACATTTAACCATGACCTTGAACCTTGTGACCTTGACCTTGGAGTTTGACCTACTTTAAAAAAAAATTAAACCCGGCATGTATCTCATGACCTTTTACAAATACAGCCTTGAAATTTCACACATGGACACATCTTACCAAGACCTTTCACAATTGACCATGACCTTGGACTTTGTGACCTTGACCTTGGAGTTTGACCTACTTTCAAAAAGACTTTAACCTGGCCGATATATCATGTCCATTTACACATACAGCCTTGATATTTGACACATGGAAACCTCTGACTTAGACCTATCACATACGACTATGACCTTGGACCATGTGGCCTTGACCTTGGAGTTTGACCTACTTTAAAAAAAAATAAACTGGGCCTATATCTTATGTGCTATTACACATACAGCCTTGGTATTTCACACATGGACACATCTTACCAAGACCTTTCACATTTGACCCTGACCTTGGACCTTGTGACCTTGACCTTGGACTTTGACCTACTTTAAAAAGAACTTTAACCTAGCTGATATATCATGTCCTTTTACACATACAGCCTTGATATTTGACACATGGACACCTACGACCAAGACCTTTCACATTTGACCATGACCTTGGACCTTGTGACATTGACCTTGGTGTTTGACCTACTTTTATAATACATTAACCTGGCCTATATTTCATGTCATTTTACATATACAGCCTTGATATTTCACACATGGTCACTTCCAACCAAGATATTTCACTTTGACCATGACCTTGAACCTTGACCTTGGACTTTGACCTATTTTTAGAAATATCTAACCTAGCCTTTATCTTATGTCCTATTACACCTACAGCCTTGATATTTCACACATAGACACCTCCTACCAAGACCTTTCACATTTGACCATGACCTTGAATATTGCAACCTTGACCTTGGAGTTTGACCTACTTTTAAAAAGACTGAAACCAGGCATATATATCATGTCCTTTTACACCTACAGCCTTGATATTTCACACATGGACACCTCCAACCAAGACCTTTCACATTTGACCATGACCTTGGCATTTGGCCTACTTTTAAAAACTTTAACCTGGCCTATGTTTCATTTTACTTTTACATATACAGCTTTAATATTTCACACATAGACACCTCCTACCAAGACCTTTCATATTTGACCATGACCTTGGACCTTGTTAACTTGACCTTGGACTTTGACCTACATCAAATGTAGGCCCTTGAGGGGGCATATATGTTTTACAAACATCTCTTGTTTTAGAGAAATCATCAATCTTATATCTCATTGCTCAGCACAAATGCCTTGGTTTTAATGAACCTTTGAAGAGTTCAGAGAATCTTTCTGTAATTGAAGGAACTTTAACCCTTTCCCACACATTGACACTTTTGTATGCGCCTCATGGTAAAGGTTATATGAAACATCATGGAAAATGAAGAAATTGCTTGTGACAAGCAATTTCTTCATTTCCCACAATGTTTTCTACCCCAAAAGACCAAAAAATGTTAAATTTCATCCAATGAAATTAAAATTGTAGTCTGCAATTTTGTTAACTTTGGACCTGTCTAATTTTGCTGTCTGGTAATGTTAATGAGGCTTTTTGAAGTTTTCTTTGTTTCTTATGATATTTGTTATTGCGGACGAGAATTCACCTGGCAGAGCATTGCATTCGATTAGCATGGGCTGCTCTGCCAGGTCGATTCTCGTCTGCTGTATTCTAAGTTTATTTTAGATTGGACTATTGTTATTCTAAGTTTATTTTAGAGTGGACTATTGTTATTCTAAGTTTATTTTAGATTGGACTATTGTTATTCTAAGTTTATTTTAGAGTGGACTAAACCATGAACTGATGTGATTTCAGAAATTTGTGAAATAAATATGGATACCTTACTTTCTTGCATATTTTGATGTGTTCTGATGATGATGATACCCGACTTTGTTAGCAAGTATATTGTCACTGAACATCATTGAAAACTTCATAACTGCAGCTTGTATAAACCTGCAGTCACAAGGTTTTGAAAGGAGAGAAGCTATAATGCCATCTAGAATTAGAGCAAGTCTAATGGCTTAATTCATGAACCTTACTCTTACTTATCTGAAGTTACCTCAAATAGAATTGCACGGGTTTCTTACATTTTACCGTGCAGCCAGCACGATGTTTTTATTAGATTTCGCTCTTGAGGACAGGTTGGTATTCAGAGACATAACGAGGGTTCGAGGCGACTTAACTAAGTTAGGATTTCTCGAGGCAAGAAGGTCGGACCTTGAGCTAAACTCATGCTTATTTAATCCTAGATTTAATAGATTTTTGAAGGAAAATTTGCTGGAATTTATTTTTCTGAATCATATTCTTCCATAAAATCAAGTGTTTGTGACATAAACGTGAAATTTTTAGTTTTTGAAAATGCCAAAACGCTTCTTCTTTTGTCACCATTTTAATTTTCTATTTTATTGTTTAATTTTAGGCAAGTCATGTTTCAAATGTGCGGCAACTAGCATTATGAATAAGACAAAAATGGTATCGGAAAACTTTTAGAGAAAAGAGGAAATTGTTGATGATCAGCAGTTTCTCCTTTCCCTCGATATTTTCTATGCTAGATCTATAACGTAATCATTTTCTATTTGATGCATCAATTAATTTGTCGTCTGTAACAACTATCAAAATTCAATCGACAGATTCTAATGTTATCAGTAGAGCTGTGATGTTTGGCTATTTTGTGAATACATCAGATCTAGAAGAAAAGACGCGCATTTTAAATCCGCATAATAACTTTTTTCCATCGAAGTTTTCAGACGCATTGTTGTTTGTCAGAGCATTAAAATTTTGTATTTTGTCGAACGGATTTATCTATGAAGACATGAATGACCTTTCCTGTAAAATAGTTTAACTATGAAAATCACTTTCAAGCGATGTTTCGACGAAACGGGTATAAAGGGTTGTAAAAGATTATAACAAATTAAGAAAAGGGTTGAGAAACATTTCCTCTATAAAGAAAAGAAAGATTTTGACTGTGAATACTACTTTGTTACCGAGTCTTTCTGGTCCGGGGATCTCGTGCTTACGGCATAATCAGTAACTTCAGGCGTCCTTTGTTGAGTTTGACTGAAGTTTGAGTCAAGGAAATGTTCATGAATTAAGCCATAAGATTTAATAGTGTGGAAAGGTTTAGTTAAGCAAGTTAGTTATTTGAGAGCTTCCGAACACAATCTCTTTCAATCTTTGCAAGTATTATTGTATATGCAATCTGATTAAAATATGATGTTAACATACAGTAACATTTGTAATGGGTCATCTTCAATGACCTTTTCTTCTGACCAATCAAATAACCACTTTCAAGATTCTGTTCAGTGATGAAAAAAGACAATTATGCCATGATTTTGGTTTTTCCTGGGTCATGCAGTAACTGATGCCTGTCAGTTGTTAATGTAAGTTAACATGCAATTTTAACCAGATTGATTATATACGAGGGATGATCCAAAAGTAATGTCACAAACGTTGTTTTCGGTGATTTTATGAACGTATCCTTATGCAACTTTAGATGCCGAAAGATTAACATTCGTTTAATACATGCACAAATTTTCATAAAGTTTCGTGTAATTTTTAATTACAAAAATAAACTACATTTTTACATAGCGCATCGGTGTCCAGCGCCGCACAACACACGACGTCATTGACGTCATTCTACTCCTCAAAATATCGCCCTCTGTGTTTAATCAATGCAACATTCGTGGCGTTCGACCCGCTTCGTAAATGCATTTTTAAAAAAATCGTTCAGCAATTCTTTGAATGCATTCCTTGAATCAAATTGTTCTCAGTTAGTTTAGGTCGAAATGATAAATTCTTCTTAAATTCCGCTTAAGATGCGGAAATAGCGCAAAGTAACACGGACGTTGGCGTTATTCCCCAGCTCCACATGTCTTCCGGGTCGTTTTTATCTTCAAACGACTCATATTCACTCTCAAAAAAGCTTGCAATAACGGTAGACGTCTCTATCATGAAATGTCCGTTCCTTTAGGTTGAATTTATTGTTTCTTTTGCTTCAATCGGCTATTTTGCAAGCATTTAGCAAAAGTTCAGAATTGCAGGTTGTGGGCATTTATCCGATTCTGCCATTATCCCGAATGCGAGTGATGAATTCAATAAGACTTATTTGGTATTTCAACCCACTGATTTTTAGCTCCACTGGCCGAAGGCCAGCGGGGCTTATGTCATGGCCCTGTGTCCGTCGTGCGTGCGTGCGTCCGTGCGTCCGTGCGTGAACTTTTTCTTTAAACATCTTCTTCTCCAAAACTACTGGACCAATTTCAACCAAACTTCACAGGAATCTTCCTTGCATGAACCTCTTCCAAATTCCTTCAAAAAAATTAATTCCATGCAGAACTTGAATTTTAATTAAATAAATTAAATCAAATTTTCGAAAAAACTTTAAAAATTCTTCTTCTCAAAAACTATTGGACCAATTTCAACCAAACTTCACAGAAATCTTCCTTGCATGGATTTCTACCAAATTTTTTCAAAAGAAAAAAATTCGAAAAATTTTCTCCAAAAGTACTGGACCAATTTCAACCAAACTTCACAGAAATCTTCCTTGTATGAATCTCTTCTTAATTCCTTCAAAAAGATAAATTCTGTGTATAACTTCAATTTCAATTGAATTAAATTTTCGAAAAATCTTTAAAAATTCTTCTTCTCTAAAACTACTGGTCCAATTTCAACCAAACTTCACAGAAATCTTTCTTGCATGAATCTCTACCAAGTTCTTTCAAAAGAATAAAATCCGCACAAAACTTGAATTTAAATTAATTTAATTGATTTAAATTTTCGAAAAATCTTTAAAAATTCTTCTTCTCCAAAACTACTGGACCAATTTCAACCAAACTTCACAGAAATCTTCCTTGTATGAATCTCTTCTAAATTCCTTCAAAAAGATAAATTCTGTGTATAACTTAAATTTTAATTAATTTAATTAAATTAAATTTTCGAAAAATCTTTAAAAATTCTTCTTCTCCACAACTACTGGACCAATTTCAACCAAACTTTACAGAAATGTTCCTTGCATGAATCTCTTCTTAATTCCTTCAAAAAAATAAATTCTGTTTAGAACTTAAATTTTGATTAATTAAATTAAATTAATTTTTCGAAAAATCTTCTTTTCCAAACATACTTTACCAATTTTAACCAAACTTCACATGAATCTTCCTTGCATGAATCTCCTAATTTCCTTAAAAAAGATTATTTCCGTGCAGAACTTAAATTTTAATAAATTTGATTAAATTGAATTTTCGAAAAATTGTTAAACAATCTTCTCCAAAACTACAGGACCAATTTCAACCAAACTTCACAGGAATCCTTGCATGAATCTCTTCCAAATTCCTTCATGATCGGATGAAAAGCTTATTTTTCGCTATATGAAACAGTGTAATTTTAAGAAAATTTTAAAAACATTTCTGCTCCTTAATCACCTATTGGATTTCATTCTGGTGTAGCATGAATCTTCTTTGGATAGACCTCTATTGTATTCCTTGAAGAAGTTTGTAGTCTAAATGTCTAAAAGCCAGTGGAGCGATACAGGGCCATCTTGGCCCTCTTGTATTGAAATGTTCTAAAATTGCTTAGAAACATCATGACGTAGCGGCATTTAAATATCAGCTTAATTGTCTTGATTTTCATTTATATTATGACAGAACATAAAGTAATATTAATCTTTAAAAGAATAGTCGATGGCGTGCGGCGCATATGCACGACATGGATTCTTTTTGGCATTTTATTTTCTTGGATATATAAACAATATTCAAATAATTTAGAAAAGCATGTTTCCAATAGGATAAGCTTGAATGATAGGTCTTTATTTGTACAAGAATATGTCGAATAACCAAACTATAGGCACTGTGACATTACTTTTGGATCATCCCTCGTATGTACAGAGCAGTGATTTTTAGCTCCACTGGCCGAAGGCCAGCGGGCTATTGTCATGGCGTTGTGTCCGTCGTGCGTCCGTGCGTCCGTCCGTTAACTTTTTCTTCTCCTCTTATACCAGTGGGCCAATTTTGACCAAACTTGGCAGGAATGTTCCTTGGGTGACCCTTTTCAAAAGTTGTTCGCGAATTTTTGATTCGTCAAAAAATGTGGGCGTGGCAGGGCGGGGCTTATCAGACTTAGAGAAATCATAAGAAAATTCTTTAAAAATCAACCATTGGGCCAATTTGAACCAAACCCGGCAGGAATGCGCCTTGAGTCATTCTTTTCAAAATTTGTTTACAAATTTTTACATTTGTCAAAAAATGTGGCCGTGGCAGGGAGAAAGGGGCTTTAAGCCTTATCAGACTTAAAGAAATCATAAGAAAATTCTTTAAAAATCAACCATTGGGCCAATTTGAACCAAACCTGGCAGGAATGTGCCTTGAGTCATTCTTTTCAAAATTTGTTCACAAATTCTTACATTTGTCAAAAAATGTGGCCGTGGCAGGGAGAAAGGGGCTTATCAGACTTAAAGAAATCATAAGAAAATTCTTTAAAAATCAACCATTGGGCCAATTTGAGCCAAACCTGGCAGGAATGTGCCTTGAGTCATTCTCTTCCAAATTTGTTCACAAATTTTTACATTTGTCAAAAAATGTGGCCGTGGCGGGGAGAAAGGGGCTTATCAGACTTAAAGAAATCATAAGAAAATTCTTTAAAAATCAACCATAGGGCCAATTTGAACCAGACTTTGCAGGAATGTTCTTTGAGTCTCTATTTTCAAAATTTATTCACAATTTTTTACATTTGTCAAAAAATGTGGCCGTGGCAGGGAGGAAGGGGCTTATCAGACTTAAAGAAATCATAAGAAAATTCTTAAAAAATCAACCAGTGTGCCCAATTGAACCAAACTTTGCAGGAATGTGCCTTTAGAGTTCTATTTAAAATTTGTTCACAAAATTTTATATTTGGCAAAAAATGTGGCCGTGGCAGGGAGAAAGGGGCTTATCAGACCTAGAGAAATCATAAGAAAATTCTTTAAAAATCAACCATAAGGCCAATTTGAACCAGACTTTGCAAGAATGTTCTTTGAGTCTCTCTTCAAAATTTATTCACTAATATCAAGATTTGACTGCCGCTGTGTAAGGCTTACAAGAAATCATGGGATAATTCTTCCACTTTAACCAGTGGAGCGATTCAGGCCCTCCTGGGCCTCTTGTTTTACCTGCGCATCCTGCTACTTTTACTCATAATTTGGTCTCTGGGATGCAAAGTTTTAATTCAAGCGAGTCCCAGGATGCAACAGTTTTTACAGATTTCCTATTAGAAGTAGTGTATTGGACTCACTAAACTAGTGGCTGAACTCATTGATATTGAATCCAGCGGGTCTTGGGGACTCGCAGTCTTGAAATTGTAAAAATATCTCTGACAGAGCTCCAGAAAAGAGAGTTATAACTTTAACCCATTACCAGACAACAAAATTTGGGGGTGGTCCAAATTCAAAAGTCTTGCAGACGACAAAATCAATGTTGATAATGATAGGTTTTGTGTACGATATAGCTCAGAAAATATTGGGGCAAAAGGAGAAACTGCTGGTTATCAGCAGTTTCTTCTTTTGTCTCAATGTTTTCCCAAGCTTTTTCTCTTAGGGAAGTCAAAACCAAGTCTTGTTTGGGAAAGGGTTAAGCAAGTTAGTTATTTGAGAGCTTCCGAACACAACCTCTTTCAATCTTTGCAAGTATTATTGTATATGCAATCTGATTAAAATATGATGTTAACATACAGTAACATTTGTAATGGGTCATCTTCAATGACCTTTTCTTCTGACCAATCAAATAACCACTTTCAAGATTCTGTTCAGTGATGAAAAAAGACAGTTATGCCATGATTTTGGTTTTTTTCTGGGTCATGCAGTAACTGATACCTGTCAGATGTTAATATAAGTTAACATACAATTTTAACCAGATTGGATATATATGTTACAGAGCTCCAGAAAAGAGAGTTATAACTTTAACCCATTACCAGACGACAAAATTTGGGGGTGGTCCAAATTCAAAGGACTGGCAGACGACAAAATCAATGTTGATAATGATAGGTTTTGTGTACGATATAGCTCAGAAAATATTGGGGCAAAAGGAGAAACTGCTGGTTATCAGCAGTTTCTTCTTTTGTCTCAATGTTTTCCCAAGCCTTTTGTCTTAGGGATGTCAAAACCAGGTATTGTTTGGGGAAAAAAAAGGTTAAGTCATAAAATATTGTTGGTACTCACTTATAAAATATTGTTGGTACTTACTGAATCTGCTGATCGAGACCATTCATATGAGTACCTACTACAATACCCCGGGCTCTCTTGTCTGTTGCTCTGATGTTTAGCGATATAGTGCTGTACATGTATACTTTGACCCATTTCCAGATATTTTCAGTTTTTGACGCCCAAAAGATAATAGGTATGAAATCAACATTTTGGAAAATTCAGAAGTTGTTTATGTCATGCAATTTCTGCATTTCTCACAATGTTTTTTTTTTAATTTTTTAAATGTTTTTAAATTACAAATTCATTCACTTGAGATTGTTATCTGAAACTGTGAATTCAGACCAGCCAGTCTAAAATTTTGCTATCTGGATATTGGTAATGATGTAAGATTTACAAATAAGAGGGGGTAATGGCTTTTCAAAATGTAAGATATATTTAAATGTTCATCAGCCCTATGTTGTTGGTACCCTTTGGAATCATCTCATTAAGATAATTCAAAGGAGTACCCACAACATAATTATTAGGATGTGGATTTGAAATAACAAAGGATAGGCTTAAAAAAATTTTCTTTTAATTCTGTAGATTGATAGTGTTACATGATATCTTCAATTTCACTTTGATCTGATTTTGAAAATTTTCGCACCATGCATACCCAAACCTGCAGCGCGGAATTGTACGCTCTTGTGTTTGTGCGTAAGCGTAGCTACGCCCCTGATGCCTTTACTCCCTCTTATCTCTGACTATGCTGCCAGTGATTGACCATACTTATTGTTCTTTGCTCTGTTTTGTGTGAAGGTACTGGACTGCCAGATGAGAATGTTTCCCGTAGTACTCCATCCCTCCATCCCTCTAACTCAGTAGGGAACTCCCTATCTGCCATTACAGGTAAACAAACGCATGTCAACGCGGTGTACAATCACGTGATACAACAATTTCAGAAAATCTTCAATAATTTTGTAAATATGGGACCGATTTAAACTTGGTTTGAAGAGGTGTGAAAATGCCAGGAATAAGCTGGGTGTGGTGGATTTTTGAAATATCAACTGATAAAAAAGTTATTGAAGATCAACCAAAATTTGGGTTGATCTTCAATAACTTTTTATCAGTTGATTTTTCAAAAATATACCATGTCTATCTAATGCGTAACGTCTGTCCACATTATCTGCTACAAATGGAATTCAAATCGGCCCCATATTAACAAAGTTATTGAAGATTTTCTGAAATTGTTGTATCACGTGATAATCCACCGTGGTAAATAGTACTGCAGTGTTGTAGACTAGATTCACACTATATTGTCTGCTTATAGGACCCTACAGTCCTTTGATTCTTTGCAAAAAATTTTGTTGAATCTTTCTCTGTCTTCTTTTTCAGTGGATGATTTTCCTTTTTGTATGGAGATGTTATCAATTCATTTTTGTGTTTTTAATTTTCAGTTCTAGATATGTTATTTGCATGTATATGTTGTTAGTTTCAGTTGTTTGAATTATGCTTAATTTTATTCTAAATCTTCTTTTTCAGACCTAGATTTTCCTTTTGTATCTAGATGCTGTATGGTAGCACTGTATATTTGTTAACTCACAAAGCTTTTCAGTGGTTTAATTTTTAGCTCCACTGGCCTTTCAGGCCAGCGGGCTATTGTCATGGCGGTGTGTCCGTCGTGCGTCCGTCCGTGCGTCCGTCTGTCCGTCCGTGCGTCCGTAAACTTTTTCTTTAAAAATCTTCTTCTCAAAAACTACTGGATGGATTTCAACCAAACTTCACAGGAATGATCCTTGGGTGACCCTCTCTCAGATTCCTTCAAAGAATATGGATTGAACCAGAATAACCTGAGTTATCTGCCCTTGAATGTCAAAAATAGCAGGTTTTGACTTTAGTTTTCTTCTAAAATCTACAAATATTGAACAATCAAGACAAAACTTTGACAGAATGATGCTGACTACAAGATCTTGCCTTGGTAAAATTTTCAGCTTGATTTGAATTTTACATCATGAGTTATGTGCCCTTGAAATTGACAGAATCGCCATTTTCGGCTGTATTTTGACTTTGTTTTCACTCTAGCAACTACAAATTTTGATTAAACAAGACAAAACTTTGACAGAATGATGCTGACTATAAGATCTTGCCTTGGTAAAATATTCAGCTTGATTTGAATTTTATAGCATGAGTTATGTGCCCTTGAAATTGCCAAAAATTGCCATTTTCGGCTCTATTTTGCTGGTTTTGACTTTATTTTTACTCCAAAATCTACAAATATTGACCAATGAAGACAAAACTTTGACAGAATATATATAAACATTATATGCTGCCTGGATGTAATTTTCAGCTTGAGCGGAGTCTTACATCATGAGTTATGTGCCCTTGAATTTGACAAAATTGCCATTTTACATCATGAGTTATTATTTTCAGCTTTGGATCTTTCTTGAACGAGCAGGACGTGCTTCTGGCTGCTCTGATAAAACCCTTTACTTTTCATGTTAAATCAAATAAAAGATAGAATAAGATAGAATAGTATAAAAGTGGAAATGAATAAGGAGTTATATTCTTAGATAATTATACAAACATAGTATAAACATTAAGATGTGACAAATGGATCTTATTTATGTGTAAAATAACTTTAAAAGTGATTAATTATGGAAATAGATAAAAACATATCAACAAATCTGGACTCTTATCTGAACTTCTCTGGATTTTTAGGTGTAGAAGAAGACAGATATGCACACTCCTGTGAATTATATAATGTGAATGATTGTACTGACAAAACACTGTCTTATGTTATTAATTTCGAAAACAAACTAGTGTTTGATACTTTTCTTGAGATATTCTACCTGGATTATTATGAAAGTGATTTTGAAGACAGAGGATTTAATGGCCATGTCCTTAGTACCACAATTAAAGACAAAAAATTGTGCTTCATCTTCATAAATCGACAAACACATTACATGTGCAAGGAAAAGGATGCACAGACTGGATGTATACATGCTTTATAATTTATGGGAAAAGGCTTGAAACTGAAATTAACATCATGAATCTTAGTGAATCAAAAAAGGATAGCTACCAGGAGAAGGATCGTTACACAACAATGGAGGGACTGATAAGCCAGGAAACCCTATCTGTGGATAATAGCCATTATTACTCGGAAAATGGGGAGGCTGCCACATTAATTAACCTTAATGGCCGGTCAAATGGGGTCAGGGAGGAAGGTAGCTTATCCCCAGAGGAACTCTCTACAACAGCCATAAACCAATCAACCACAGAGCTGAAACAGATAGCTGCCGATAGACTCAACCCTTTCCTAAATCAATCACCGAACATTACAGATATTACAACTGGACAGGGCCCTTACAATTTCCATTCAACTCCAATGTCAGGGAAACAACATGAAAAGAAATCAAAACGAAACTCCTTTCTTTCATCAATTTCAAAAGTTCTATTTTCTTCAAAACAGAATATACGTTCACAAAAAGTGCTAGAAAACAGAGACAAGAAGGATTCCCTTACAAAATCAAAGAACAATTCAATAGAAAACTCTTACACTAATGTTAAAGAAGTGTACTCCCCAATTCATGGTCATAGTCAAAGTATGTACAGTGAAAGCGAAAACATAAAATCTCTCAAGGATTTGGACAGCACCAGAGAGGATTCCAAGACACCGAACAAAAGGCAAACAACAAGTACTGACAGTCAAACATATAGAAAAATGGTCACATCATTCTCTCAAACCAGTGACAGTCATTGTTGCAAAAAGTCAAAGAAAAAGATAGAAGAACAATCAAAACAAATAAACTCTCTCACTAAAAAGTTGAAATCACAGAAAGAACAACTCGAAGATTCAAACCTTACCCAGCTCAAATCACAAAATGAAACTCTCCGTAAACAAGTTGCTGACCTAAACGCCAAGTGTTTAATACTTGAAGAAGAAAAAGAGACAATGGCTTCAATAATCAAACAAAGAAAGCATGAGATGTGTAAAAGTGCCAGGACTAATAGCCCAAATCAGAATAATGAGAAACTTCAAGAACAACTCGAAGATATGCAGGCTACTATGACAAATTTCCAAATAGAGTTAGAGGAAATGAAGGCAAAACTGGAAAAGTCAGCAAAATCATCAGACATTGAGGAACTAAAAAGCCATCTCAAAAAGGAATATTTACAAAAATCAGAGCCTGTACCCCCTAAAATTCAACCAGAGGAAGCCTGTCGCAGTGTCCAAGAATCCAAAACCCCCAAAAGTACAACAGCAAGCACAAGCAAACCATCATCAATCCAAAACAAACCATCATCAATCCAAAACAAACCTTCGTCAATCCAAAACAAACCATCATCAATCCAAAGGAACACTAACAATACTCTAAGAAGCAGTAAGAAAGACAAGCCAAAAGTGTGTGTTATTGGTGACTCCGTTACAAAGTCGCTTGACAATCAAAAACTTGCAGGAGATACATTGGAAACAAAAGTAAAATCTCACTCTGGAGCTAAAGTGCAAGACATCAGAAAAACATTGGGGAGCTCCATCATCAAGGACAGATTTACTACAGAATGTGATATGTTTGTCATACATGTAGGCATCAACAACGTGTCTGAAGCTGAGAGTGTAGAAACAATCCTACATGAGTATGAGAAGCTTACAGAGGAGATTAAATGCCACAATCCATCCGCTAAAATAGCTATTTCATCTATATTAAAGAAGAAACATGACAAACTTTCCAGCAAAATTATAGAGGAAACAAATTCTAAATTGAAACAAATGTGTGATAAACTGAACTTTATTTTCATTGATAATCAACAAGAGTTCAGCTTTAATGACAGGGTAAATAAATCACTTTACTATGATGAAGTCCATCTGAATTACAAAGGTGCTGCTGTACTTTCTAGAAATATTAAAAGTGCAATATTCAAGCACTTTACTCCTTCTCAACAAACAAATGTAACAGCTGGAAATTTTCCTCGAGCCCGACAATGGAGAAGACCGAATCGGTACAATCGCCAACCCTACCCAAGGTATCCATACTACAGACAGCAGTGGATACCAACACCATGGGGACCTCCACGATACTAAGTACAAACGGACAACAACAACATAAAGATGACAAATCACACAATTCTCTACAAAACAACTCCACTGTGAATGATCAACTGCCATCCAACTTTCACATTGATACTACTAACAACAATTCAACAGAACCTTTTTTCAGTTACAAAAATGGATTAAATATATTTCAACTAAATATTCACTACTTAACTTCAAAGTTCGATGAAATTAAAATTCTAATACATAACCACTGTGACATTGATATATTGTGCCTATGTGAAACCTTTTTAAATGATAAAATTGATAATAGTGAAATACATCTTTCTAATTACAATTTATACAGAAGAGACAGAGAAACTCATGGTGGAGGTGTTGTAACATATGTAAAAAACAAATACCATAGTGTTCAAAGACATGATCTTGAACGATCTAACATAGAAGCCATATGGCTAGAAATTAGACACTCTAAACAGAAACCTTTTGTATTTGGACATGTCTATAGACCACCATCTGCTAATTGTAGTTGGATATCTGAATTTGAACAAGTTTTGGAAATCATTTATTCTGAAGACAAGGAATTGATATTAACAGGAGATTTCAATTTTGATTTTTCTAAATTTCAAAGTTCAAATATTTTTTGGAATGATGTGGTACAATCCTATAATCTATTACAATTAGTTGAGACTCCCACCAGAGTTACTAGTAATACTTCAACCATAATAGACCATGTTTACTCAAATACCCCTAATAATATTACAAATCTGCATGTCCCTAGAATTGCACTTAGCGATCACTATCCAGTCTGTTTTACTCGTAAACTCAATTCCAAAGATCTCAAAAAGACAACACACAATCTCATAAATTACCGAAATCTTCGTCATTTCAATCATGAAAATTTTTGTAGTGACCTTGAAAAACAGCCCTGGTCTCTACTTGAAATTTATGATGATATTGATGATGCTCTAGCCTGCTTCATTTCCCTTTTTCATGATGTTTTAAATCAACATGCTCCGTTGAAACAAAAACGAGTCAAAACAAACAATCTACCTGACTGGTACAACAAGGAAATAAATAACGCATCCAAAAACCGTGACAAAGCCAAGTCTTTGAATGATACCAATCAATATAGATATTGGAGAAACAAATTAAAAGCATTGATATCTCAGTCTAAAAAATCTTTTTACAACAATGAAATAAATAATAATAAAAAGAACTGCAAAAAATTGTGGAAACATCTTAAAGATCTGTCAGGAAAATCTCAAGACCACCAATCATATTGTATTAATGATGAAAATGGAATGCCTACAGACGATGCTCAAAGTAAAGCTGAACTTTTTAATACTTATTTTTCCAACATATTAAAATCAACTCAAAATAGTAGTATTAACCATACTGAGAACACTCTGAGATCTATTCAAATGTTTACAGAGCAAATTGGCCTAACAGAGGATTTTCAGATTTCTCCAATAACTGAAGATTTTATTTCAAAACAGCTTCAATCATTAGAAGTTGATAAATCTACTGGGCTGGATGGAGTTGGACCAAAATTTTTGAAAATTAGTGCTAAAATTATAGCTAAACCATTATTTTACATCTTTAATTGTAGCATTAAAAAGGGTCAATTTCCTCTACTCTTCAAACAAGCTAAAGTTATACCAATTTACAAAAAGGGCGCTAAATCAGATGTAAGCAATTATCGACCCATTTCAATTTTACCTGTATTGTCAAAAATTCTTGAGCGACATGTCAGTGACAATTTGAAAACATTTTTGGAAAGGAACATGCTCATCCACAAAAATCAGTCTGGTTTTAGAACTAATCATTCCTGTGAGACGGCCCTTACTAGTATTGTTGATTCATGGATTGATGCCATTAACAATAAAAATGTTGTGGGTACTGTCTTTCTTGATTTGACAAAGGCATTTGATCTTATCAATCACTCTCTTCTGTTTCAAAAGATGACACACTATAACATCAAAAATGAACCATTAACATGGTTTCAGTCTTATCTGTCAAATAGAACACAGAAAGTATCTGTTAATGGAAAATTGTCATCATCTCAAGATATAACATGTGGAGTACCTCAAGGCTCTGTCTTAGGTCCCATTCTTTTTCTTCTATACATCAATGATTTGCCTTTACACCTGGATGTGTCTTCGACAGATTTATTTGCTGATGACACAACAGTGAGTGTTACAGGTAAATCAGTTACTGAGGTTTGTGGATTGTTACAAAAAAGTCTTAATGTCATTGACTCATGGTGTGGTAGAAATGCTATGATACCAAACCCCCAAAAGACAAAAGCTATGGTTATTTCACCATCTAATCAAAAGCATAATTCTGGAAACTACAAGTTATATCTTCAAAGTGAAGAAATCGAATTCTCTGAAGCAGAGAAACTTCTGGGTGTTCACGTAGATTGTAAACTGTCTTGGACAACACAAGTAGAAAATGTGCTTAAAAAATGCAACTCCTTGTTATATCTCCTTTTACGAATTAGAAAATATCTAAGTATTCAGGTTAGAAAAGTCTTCTTTAATGCTTACATTCTTCCCCATATAGACTACTGCTGCACTATTTGGGAAATTGTAACTCAAAATTACTAGACAGACTTTATAAATTCCAAAAAAGAGCTGCAAGAGTTATCCTTGACAAAACTATAGAAGTCTCCAGCGAGGAACTGTTTAAAGAGCTCAACTGGCTAACTTTTCAAGATCGGATCATATTTAAAAAAGCTATTTTTATGTTTAAATTTTCAAATGCAAAACTTCCTAATTATATTTGCAATCTGTTTACAAAATCAACAAACTCAAATCTGAGATCAAATACAAATTCAGTCCTAATTGTGCCAAAACCTAGGATTGAATTCTACAGGAAATCAATGGCATACTCAGGTCCTAAAATATGGAATCAACTTCCTTTATATATAAGAAATTCTGATAGTGTTCAAAAGTTTAAGTCATCATTCCTAACATGGTGGAACTCTGGTGGGAAAAGAAATTTCAATATGAATGTTCTCTCTTAGAAAAGTTAACTTCCTTTGTTTATATGTTTGTAATTATCTAAATGTTATAATAGTTTGTAAATAAGTAAATTTACCCATTTCCCAAACCATAAGATATAAAACCAGTCCAGCTAGAAATGAGTTGCAAAACATAAAATGTGTGTAATGTAGCAATTGAGATGCTGAAGGGAAAGGAGACCTTGCTGATTGCCATCTCCTTTTCTTTCAGTGTTTTTACAAAATACATGTACTTTTACTGGGAATGTCACAACCAGGACATTTATTGCTATTCGTGTCTGGAAAGGGGTTAAGAAAGTCATTATACAGACTGGAAATAGCACAGGATATAAACGGGGATAAGGCTACACCTTTGTATTGACTAATCTTTGTTTATTTTCTTTGTCAATAGATCAACTGATGATGTAAGTTGGATCAAATAAATTGACCAGTTAGATAACAAATAAATGCAGATCATGTGCTCAACTACTTACAGATTATGCATACCAAGGCCATACAGCACCTCATGTATGCGGTCTGACCTTGGTCTACATTATCTGCCTATTATGCAAAGTTTCTATTTACACAAATCTTTTAAATTACATTATTTGAAAATACATGCTAATAGAAAATGAATTGTAAACATAGAAAGTGTTATGGAAAAGACGAAATTACTTCTTTTCCTTCGATCTTTTCTTAAGCTTCTTCTTAAAGACATGAAAAAGATGATCTTAACTCTTTCCCAGACAGGACCTGGTTTTGATGTTCCCGATGGAAAAGGCTTTGTAGGATATTGAGATCAATAAAAGAGAATGCTGATAATCAGTATTGTCTCTTTTTGCCTCAATGTTTCCTTGGCTATATTTTAGGAATATTTTACCTTTATTAACATCCATTTTGTCATCTGGAATAGCTTTTGAATCAGACCACTGTAAAATTTTGGCCTATGGGAAATGATTAAAAGTTAATGGCATAAACATCATCAGATTGTAGGAAACAGGGTTAACCCATTACATCACACTGATGCTTTTTGACACCCTGCAAGACGAATGGTAAAGACAATATTGTGTAGAATGAAGAAGTTGCTTGTGACAGGCAACTTTTTCAATTTCCATAATGTTTTCTATCCAGAAAGACCTATGTTGTAAGATATCGTTCTTCGAAATTGTCAGCTGCATCATCTTTGACAAATCTAAAATTTAGCTGCCTGATAATGGGTTAAAGTCCCCTGAACAAACTGAATCAACTATTTTGTTTCCTTATGTTGTTACAAAATGTGTTTTATTGTAAAATGTGTTTGTATTGTAAATATTGTAAATATTCTAGAGGCTCACAGGGAAGACTGGGTTTATCCCAACTGTGTTGCCTCTTTAAATAAAGTCTTTATTATTATTATTATTATTATTATTATTTTCGACTTTGTTTTCAATCTAACAACCACAAATGTTAATCAATCAAGATGATACTTGGAAAGAATCTTGTTGACAACAAGATCTTGTGATGTGTAATTTTCAATATGATCACTCTGTTACAATCTGAGTTATGTGCCCTTGAAATTGACCAAATTTCAGTTTTCAACACTTTTTCCACTCTTGAAGCCACGAATATTGACATATATAGACAAAATTTGAACAGAATGATAGTGACCATAAGATCTTGCATGTGTTTAATTTTCGATTTGATTTTAAATATACATACTGAATTATGTGTCCTTGAATTTGGCAAAATCACAGTTTTCAATTTCATTATCGCTCTAACATCCCTAAAATATTTGTCAATCATTTCCTTTCTTTTTGCATTGACCACATGATTGCTGATTTTGACTTTGTTTTTGCTGTAAGAACCACAAGTATTCAAAAATCTAGTCAAAACTTGGTTTTAATATTAAAAGAAATTTAGGCCTGTGGAGCGACTCAAGACCTTCAGGTCTTTCTAGTTTGTGAAAGTTTAGTTGTATATTTCATTTCAGACTTTGATTATCCTTAATTGCACCTACTAGAAAATTCTGTACAGTTAGTCATGCACATTTTTACATCAAGATGTCTTCCAGTCTATTGGTTTTGTATGACCTGTCACACTTAAAGGTACCACAAGGAAAACAAATATTTTAGGAACGGATCAGATTCAACAGAGTTCAGCCAATTATGTCACCTTGAGAATAGGAATGTAATATTTAGAAAAATACTTTACAGTGAAAAGTTACAATCCTACTCTGCCATGCAGACTAACTAAATGGCTCGATAATCTATATTTCACACTCACTAGATGGTTCTTTTTGTGTGGTTGGCCAGATAAATGTAAATTGTTTGCTCTCATTTCCAATCAGTTTTCCAGTTAGTCCTTGATGTTTTAATTGTTAGCTTTGAATATCTAATTTCTTACAGGACTTTCAGCCCTTTGAAAATTTGACAAAACTTATTACAAATAATTTGTTTTCATTTTCTTTCCTTTTAGACTTTAAGACCAACCCCAGATGGAGTCTTTTGACATTTCAATTCTTAGAAATATTATTTATTTGTGCAATTTTAATGTGTATCAGAAAATATATGATACATGCATTAGGAATCAAGTTGCCTCTCTGGTAGTATGTGAATTGATATAGTGCAAAATATTTTGTTTATGTAGCACTTTATTTGAAGATTTTTTGGTAGAATTCTGCTTCTGAAACATATCATTTATTGCTTTAAGCACCTGTTTATAGCTTTTATTTGCTCGAAATAGAAGAAAAGGAGAGTTAGTAATTCCAATTACCAGGATATTGATACTGGTATGATGTAACTGTTTGGTATGTTAACCCTTTCCCACATAATACTGCTTTTTAACGCTACACAAAATCAATGCTTTGGGCAACATTGTGTAAAATGAAGGAATTGCTTCAAACGCCCCCAATGACCCCCCCACCCCCACCCCCCACCCCACAGATAATTATGTTGTTTGATTAATTCATATAGAAATTCAGTCAACATCGTGGAATGATAGGAAAACAAACCCAACTTTTCGTATGCTTGAATGCACTAGCCATTTTAATGCTTCAGCCTTTAGAGTAGGAAACATCTAGTCAGAACAAGAAAATATTGTTTCGACAAGTTCCTATTTTCACTCATTCTTCCCCTTTTAAAAGATTTCTTGATATGGAATATTGAAATTCTTATATTGTAACGAAAGGGAAAATTATTGATTGCTAATATCAATTTTGCTGATTTTGTAGAATGAAAGCACTCATGGATTAGGATTTTCTGTTCTAGTGTTTTCAATTTATTTTGTATCTTTTGTTTGAGAATTTTTGCAATCACTGTTAATTTCTGTTTTCAATGCACAAGATTTTATTTGTATTTAGTTTGTTATCCAGTTTTTAGCTCACCTGAGCACAAGGTGCTCAAGTGAGCTATTGTGATCACCTTTTGTCCGGCGTCCGTCCGTCGTGCGTATGTGCGTCGTCCGTCTTCCGTCAACAATTTCTTTAAATGACATCTCCTCCTAAACTACTTTGCCAATTTCAACCAAACTTGGCAGGAATGTTCCTTAGGTGACCCCCTTTCAGAATTGCTAAAAGAATTGAAATCCATAAAAAACTCTGGTTGCCATGGCAACAGAAAAGGAGAAATTTGATTGAATCTCAATACTATCTTTGAACGACATCTCCTCCTAAACTATTGGGCCAATTCCAACCAAACTTGGCAGGAATGTTCCTTAGGTGACCCCCTTTCTGAATTGCTAAAAGAATTTAAATCCATAAAAAGTTCTGGTTGCCATGGCAACAGAAAAGGAGAAATTTGACTGAATCTCAATACTATCTTTGAACGACATCTTTTCCTAAACTACTGGGCCAATTTCAACCAAACTTGGCAGGAATGTTTCTTAGGTGACCCCCTTTCAGAATTGCTAATAGAATTATGATCCATAAAAAACTCTGGTTGCCATGGCAACAGAAAAGGAGAAATTTGACTGAATCTCAATACAATCTTTGAACGACATCTCCTCGTAAACTACTGGGCCAATTCCAACCAAACTTGGCAGGAATGTTCCTTAGGTGACCCCCTTTCAGAATTGCTAAAGAATTGAAATCCATAAAAAATTCTGGTTGCCATGGCAACAGAAAAAGAGAAATTTGACTGAATCTCAATACTATCTTTGAACGACATCTCCTAAACTACTAGACCATTTTCAATCAAACTTGGCTGGAATGTTCCTTAGGTTACCCCCTTTCAGAATTGCTAAAAAATATGATCCATAAAAAACTCTGGTTGCTATGGCAACAGAAAAGGAGAAATTTGACTGAATCTCAATACAATCTTTGAACGATGCCTCCTCCTAAACTACTGGGCCAATTTCAACCAGTCTTGGCAGAAATGTTCCTTAGGTGACCCCCTTTCAGAATTGCTAAAAGAAATGAAATCCATAAAAAACTCTGGTTGCCATGGCAACAGAAAAGGAGAAATTTGACTGAATCTCAATACTATCTTTGGACGACATCTCCTCCTAAACTACTTGGCCAATTTCAACCAAACTTGGCAGGAATGATCCTTAGGTGACCCCCTTTCAGAATTGCTAAAAGAAATGAAATCCATAAAATCTTTTGACATTTCAATTCTTAGAAATATTATTTATTTGTGCAATTTTAATGTGTATCAGAAAATATATGATACATGCATTAGGAATCAAGTTGCCTCTCTGGTAGTATGTGAATTGATATAGTGCAAAATATTTTGTTTATGTAGCACTTTATTTGAAGATTTTTTGGTAGAATTCTGCTTCTGAAACATATCATTTATTGCTTTAAGCACCTGTTTATAGCTTTTATTTGCTCGAAATAGAAGAAAAGGAGAGTTAGTAATTCCAATTACCAGGATATTGATACTGGTATGATGTAACTGTTTGGTATGTTAACCCTTTCCAACATAATACTGCTTTTTAACGCTACACAAAATCAATGCTTTGGGCAACATTGTGTAAAATGAAGGAATTGCTTCAAACGCCCCCAATGACCCCCCCCACCCCCACCCCCCACCCCACAGATAATTATGTTGTTTGATTAATTCATATAGAAATTCAGTCAACGTCGTGGAATGATAGGAAAACAAACCCAACTTTTCGTATGCTTGAATGCCCCTCACAGAATTCCTTGATCCGCTGCAGACTAAGAAATAGCCTGCTATGATTGCTTCAGTGGCATGAAGATCTAGTCAATTAAAGTTTTAATACCTTTCACTACTAATGTTTCAGATAATTTTCACGCTTTTTTTGCCTGGCCCTATTCTAATAAAAGTTTATTTTGTGTGCATCACCGTAACACCAATATAATTCCCATGGAACTTTGCATAATGAATTGAAGGTAATGGATTATGACAACCATTTAACCAGACATGACATGTTTTAAATATAGGCTGTTTATGAAGACTGCACATTACTGTAAGTTCATAGTCCAATTCTTTTCCAGGGTTTGGTCTGCAATATATAATTTTTTTTATGCCTGAAGGGTCATACTATGTTACAGGCCTGATTGTCTGTCTTTCTGTCTGTCTGACTGACTGTTAGCAATTTTCTGTATGTGCAACTTCTTCAGCTTCAATGGGAAGAATTTTTTAAAACCAAACTTGCCACAATGAATCACCAGTTGTCTAGTTGTGGGATCACTTACAAAAGTAAGATAAGTCTTGTTCTTGAATTATCTGCCCTTGAAGTTAGTCAAACTTTCCCCAAACAATCACTGATTTTAACATCACCAAATTTTCTCCATTGTCTCAATGTCTTGTAAGTCATAGTATACAATTTTGTTTAATTCTTAACCCATTACCAAAAGACAAAATTTAAGGGCGGTCCAAATAGAAAGATCCTGCAGACAACAATATCAAGTGAATGGACTTTTTAATTTTTAGGTCTTTATGGATGGAAAACATTGTGGGAAATGAAGAAATTGCTTGTCAAGCAATTTCTTCATTTTCCATGATGTTTTCCATGTCCATTATTTTGTGGGGAGTCAAAAAGAGTCATTGTGTGGTAATGGGTTAAAATGATTGTGTTCTCTTTCCTCTGGTATTCTGTCTGATTTGGACCAGGCTGTGGCCACAGGGCAATTGGTAGCGCATTTGCATCTCATTCTGGGTTTGATCCCCGGCTGCTGCAAATATCTTTTCTGACATAAATGTCACCCACCAATGCTTTGATATCGTTAACCTATGTGGACAAGCAGCTGGAGGCTCGGTTTGGTTATTGTTGTAGTAAAGGAACAAAAAACAACAGGAATCCATGGTTAGGTGCTCCAGCTGTCGCAATATGACCCTAGCAGTTGAAAACAGGGTAAAACCCGAAAAACCAAACTAAGATTTGGAACAATCTACAATCATATTGTTTTCGGATTTTGTAAGCTTCTAAGACAAGCCTTCATTGTTGGAAAAAAAAAACCAAGAAGAAGAGAACAAATTGCAATGCATTGCAAATTGCCACAGAAAAGATGCAAATTATGAAACTTTTGAATTATTAAAAATCAGTTTATTTAAATTCTGTGGAACTGAGTGTGTAAGCCCAATTTCCCGCGGGAATCTCAGAGTGTCTGGATGGAAAATCAATCGTGTCTGCTTTTTTCTCTCAGATTGTCTACCATTTCCTTTCCGTATGATCGATAAATATGGAACTGTTTTTGACATGCTTAGAAAATATAGCCTAGAAATTACTAGGAGCCGGAAAAGGCGGGATACCATTTAACCCTTTCCCTCATGATGAATTTGCAATCCTTTGCTGTGACAATGTTGGGTTTGATGTGCCTATTGAAAAAGGTCTGGGAAATTTTGACTGAAAAGTAGAAAATACTGAACCAGTAGTTTCTTGTTTTCATTCTATATTTTCAAAACCAATCTACTTTGAAACACTAGCCATTTTAATGCTTCAGCCTTTAGAGTAGGAAACATCTAGTCAGAACAAGAAAATATTGTTTCGACAAGTTCCTATTTTCACTCATTCTTCCCCTTTTAAAAGATTTCTTGATATTGAATATTGAAATTCTTATATTGTAACGAAAGGGTAAATTATTGATTGCTAATATCAATTTTGCTGATTTTGTAGAATGAAAGCACTCATGGATTAGGATTTTCTGTTCTGGTGTTTTCAATTTATTTTGTAACTTTTGTTTGAAATTTATGCAATTTTATTTGTATTTAGTTTGTAATTCAGTTTATTCAATGACATTTTTATGCCCATTTTTATGAGGGACAAATTGTATCCTACATACAAAAATTCCAGGTGGAATGAATCTGGGTGGATTCTAAATGAATTCAACCTTTTAGGACATTTTTCCATGTGGACATGGAAAATATCATTTGTCTCTGGTGCACAGAGAAAGTATCAAATTCCATGACATTTTTATGCCTTGGGGACAAGTCATGTCTGTCTGTCCATCCATCTACAAACTTAACCCTTTCCCACACATTGACGCTTTTGGATGCCCCATAAAATACAGGCTTTGGAAAACATTGTGGAAATTGAAGAAATTGCTTGTGACAAGCAATTTCTTCATTTCCCACAATGTTTTCTACCAAGAAAGACCAAAAAATGTTAAATTTTGTTCAATGGGAATTGTCGTCTGCAACACCCATGAGTTTGGACTAGGCTAAAATTTTGTTGTTTGGTAATGGGTTAACATATTAATCTAACCCATTCCCATACAGTGACGCTTGACGCCCCTCTAGTAAAATGCTTAGGAAGACATTGAAGTAAATGAAGAAATTGTCTCTATGAATAACCTTAGAGTTCAGAGCAAACAGTCATGCCAAAAGTTTTTTCACAGAAAAAAAGCAAACCATTATTGAAAGAAGGATTGTCGCTGAATTTTTTAATCCAATCCTTTACATGCAAATTAAGTTCTAGCAATAGCAAATTACCCCCCATTTTAATGGAAGATTTCTGTTTAAGACCTTTTGAGGTCACAAAAGAATGGGGGCTTTACCCTTTCCATAAGACAACATAATTTTGTCTATTGGTTACTCTTGCCCTAATGTTTTCCCTGTTTCTATCATTATGAATGGCTTAGCTCAAAACTTTTTAAAAGTAGTCCACCTCTAATGAGGTTCATGTAATGTAGGATTTTTTGGGGGGCATTCGATATCTTCATGTATCCACACCTACTTGGGCAACGTCTTAAGTTAAACATTCCCGGGAGGAGGTACAATTATTTATGTGCTTCTCATGAGAACCACTTGCATTTCAGTCTGAATCTCTTTTGAATCTAACCCATTACCTGACTGCAAAATTTAAGACTTAAAATTTCTTTGTCTTTCAGGGTTGTAAACATTGTGGGAAATGAAGAAATTGCTTGTGACAAGCAATTTCTTCATTTTCCACAATGTTTTCCAAAGCCTGTATCTTGTTGGGCACCAAAAGGTGTCAGTATTTGGGATATTGTTAAATCAGTCTAAATATTTCCTCAGATGGAAAGAGTGGTTGACTTTGCCTGTACTTTCAATAATGAATATTGACCTGATAAATGGCCTAATTCCCAGATTTGATAGAGCTAATGGCCCAGAATTTCACAGGAAAATCCAGGGTAATATGAAGCTTCGGCAGATTCCCAGGAATTAAAGTTTCTATCCTTTGTGATAAAAAATCTACCAACCTGCTAGTTCACATAAATGCACCAAAAATTAACCTGAGTCAACTTCATTTTCGTACATTTGCTGCAGCTTCCAAATTGGAACAGTTCAAAGTTGGTGTTTGGGAATTGGTTATTGTCACACTGCAGCTTCCAAATTGGAACATTTCAAACTTGCTGTTTTGGGAATTGGTTAATGTCACACTGCAGCTTCCAAATTGGAACCGTTCAAACTTGCTGTTTTGGGAATTGGTTATTGTCACACAGCAGCTTCCAAATTGGAACAGTTCAAACTTGCTGTTTGGGAATTGGTTAATGTCACAATGCAGCTTCCACATTGGAACAGTTCAAACTTGCTGTTTTGGAATTGGTTAATGTCACACTGCAGCTTCCAAATTGGAACAGTTCAAACTTGCTGTTTGGGAATTGGTTAATCTCACACTGCAGCTTCCAAATTGGAACATTTCAAACTTGCTGTTTTGGGAATTGGTTAATGTCACACTGCAGCTTCCAAATTGGAACAGTTCAAACTTGCTGTTTGGGAATTGGTTAATATCACACTGCAGCTTCCAAATTGGAACATTTCAAACTTGCTGTTTGGGAATTGGTTAATGTCACACTGCAGCTTCCAAATTGGAACAGTTCAAACTTGCTGTTTGGGAATTGGTTAATGTCACACTGCAGCTTCCAAATTGGAACATTTCAAACTTGCTGTTTGGGAATTGGTTAATGTCACTCTGCAGCTTCCAAATTGGAACATTTCAAACTTGCTGTTTTGGGAATTGGTAAATGTCACACTGCAGCTTCCAAATTGGAAAAGTTCAAACTTGCTGTTTTGGAATTGGTTAAAGTCACACTGCAGCTTCCAAATTGGAACCGTTCAAACTTGCTGTTTTGGGAATTGGTTATTGTCACACTGCAGCTTCAAAATTGGAACAGTTCAAACTTGCTGTTTTGGGAATTGGTTAATGTCACACTGCAGCTTCCAAATTGGAACCGTTCAAACTTGCTGTTTTGGGAATTGGTTATTGTCACACAGCAGCTTCCAAATTGGAACAGTTCAAACTTGCTGTTTGGGAATTGGTTAATGTCACAATGCAGCTTCCAAATTGGAACAGTTCAAACTTGCTGTTTTGGAATTGGTTAATGTCACACTGCAGCTTCCAAATTGGAACAGTTCAAACTTGCTGTTTGGGAATTGGTTAATCTCACACTGCAGCTTCCAAATTGGAACATTTCAAACTTGCTGTTTTGGGAATTGGTAAATGTCACACTGCAGCTTCCAAATTGGAAAAGTTCAAACTTGCTGTTTTGGAATTGGTTAAAGTCACTCTGCAGCTTCAAAATTGGAACATTTCAAACTTGCTGTTTTGGGAATTGGTTATTGTCACACAGCAGCTTCCAAATTGGAACAGTTCAAACTTGCTGTTTGGGAATTGGTTAATCTCACACTGCAGCTTCCAAATTGGAACAGTTCCAACTTGCTGTTTTGGGAATTGGTTAATGTCACACTGCAGCTTCCAAATTAGAACAGTTCAAACTTGCTGTTTTGGGAATTGGTTATTGTCACACAGCAGCTTCCAAATTGGAACAGTGCCAACTTGCTGTTTGGGAATTGGTTAATGTCACACTGCAGCTTCCAAATCGGAACAGTGCCAACTTGCTGTTTGGGAATTGGTTAATGTCATACTGCAGCTTCCAAATT
This sequence comes from Fragum sueziense, assembly GCA_963680895.1. Taxonomy (NCBI): domain Eukaryota; kingdom Metazoa; phylum Mollusca; class Bivalvia; order Cardiida; family Cardiidae; genus Fragum; species Fragum sueziense. The sequence goes on from OY804598.1 coordinate 7,799,858, forward strand.
GGAACAGTACAAACTTTCTGTTTGGGAATTGGTTAACCCTTTCCCAAAACAAGACCTGGTTTTGACATCTCTTATTGAAATAGCTTTGGAAAACATTGAGACAAAAGAAGAAACTGCTGATAACCAGCAGTTTCTCCTTTTGTCTCAACATTTTCTATGTCATATTTCACACAAATTATATCTTTAAGAACTTCCATTTTGTCTTTTGTGGCAGTTTTTGAAGTGGGTCACCCTAAAATTTTGTTGTTTGGGAATTGGTACATGTCACAGTTAATAGTGCCTTAGATTCACACCTGGTTATTGACCTGGTCATATTGCTATACCATTCCCATGTATTGACTCTTTTTGACTCCCCAGAAGATTTAAGGCTTTGCAGAACATTGTGGAAAATGAATAAGTTATTTTGCTGTTTGGTTATGGGTTAAAATCACAATGTCATAATCTGTGGGAGAAATTTCCGAGAAATATGACCAGGCATTAAGGTGGTGATTTTACAAAGCAAATAGGCTGGCACTTTAGGCTGTTTGCTTTTACTCATTCATCCTATTGATCCTGTCTAATTGTGGATTTATCCTATAACGAGGATTGATTCTCGATGACTACAAGACAATACGCTGTCCTGACATAAAGGATTTGCCAATCAGTTGAGCATGAGTTGTTTCCGCAGCTGGTAATTTGATGACACAAAAAACAGTTAGAAAACATGACAATAACCAATTTGGCTCCATGTCAATTTCTTTCATAGTTCAATCACCTTTTCAATGAATGTTTGGTCTTCCTTTAGTTTCTGTTAATTTGCTTTGGTATACTTCACAATGAATGATCAATAAAGGAACTCCAGCTAATGGATAGAGATACTCTGCCAGGTCATTTATCATGAGCTATATCTAAGTAAATTGGCTGTCAACAAGTATGTAATTAAATCACTTTGCACTTTACGGGTTCCAATTGAGCAAGATTTTTTAAAATATCTTTGTTTAATAAAATGTCAAATTTCAAGATAAATTGTACTCCCAAAAAATGATAATAAACATTGGCTTTGGCCCTTGTGGATTGTTTATTGTGCCACCAAAATGAACAACATACCATGGTAGCACATAGATTATTTCTTAAGTGTCACATTCTTTAATTCAGATTGGTGTAATGCTTATGTATTCATCTAATTAAGGACAGATCCTCCATTTATTTCCCACGGTAAGAATTTTTTCATTTTTTCTGTACTGATATTTAAATATATGAGAAGTAAAAAAATGACTTAAAAACTATAGGTCACCAAGCGAATTAAAAAGTTATTGAATTTCAAGGGAGGCTACTCTTGTCTAAAATTGCAAAAATGAGGTGTCACTTAAATACCCACAAAAAAGTGTTCGAAATGACTAGGATTGCATAAATAAGTCTTTATTGTGTTCAATATGTTTTATTCTGTCTAAATGAGTATCAATTTGGGAAAATTTAGTGATGATTTTGAAATTTTTAATAAAACATTCTTTCAAAAGTAACTGAAATTGCTCTTTTTTCGCAACGTTTCTGATAATAAAAAATATTCCAGCGGTAAGAATTTTTTCTTTTTTGGTATAAACATAGTGCTTGGTCATACCTACAAAAACAAAAAAAGAAAAATATATCAAATCAAGCGTTTTTCTTAGTTATAAGTAAAATTTGGTTTACTTTTTATAGCTCTGTCCGAAATTGTTTCACTACTTTTATCCATTTTCTTCCTTATTACCAGCTTTAGATAATAAATTGTGTCATCTTTTGTGTCCATCTGAAGCGGACTATCTCATAAAGACACCACGTTGATTTTGTTGCTCCGTTTCTTATCGCTAACGCCACATTTTGAACGCGTAACAGAAAGCGAAATGTACCATCCGAGTACTATTACACTTTAATTGACCAAACAGAGAAAATTGAAATAACTGAAAAGAGTCTTGTCTTTTATCAACCAAGCATTAAATAAATGTAAGAAATACATTTGTCGAAAAAGGCCAATTACTGAAACAGCTTCATTTCGTTATTTAGGATATGCGCACTAAGTTGCACAGTAACAATTGGAGGATCTGTCCTTAAAGAATGTTAAATCTATCACAGTTTGGAATAGAAAATTCTGAAAGGAAAGAAGAAAATGATGGATTTCAACATTTCCTTCTTTTCTCAGAATGAGTAGTTTGACAGTTATAATAACAATTTACTGCTAAATTATTTTACAGATCTGTTTGCTGCTTATACAGTTCTCAAATTACACAATGTCAATTACCCCTATTTCATGTGTATGTCTGTTATGGCATAGAAAGTTTTGAAAGGAAAGGAGAAAATACTAGATATCATATGATTCCTATTTTCATTTCAGATCGTTACAACGCTTATGTAGTCCTCAAATTACAGAACGTCAAATCTACCACCGTTATGGTCAAGGGAAACAATCCATGTTGGGAACAAGATTTTATGTTGTAAGTAAACATTAATTTTAATTCTTTTCCCAAATAAGACCAGGGGCCTGTATTATCAACGATCTTATGACTAAGTTTTGGTATAAACTGTGTAACAAAACATCTGATTGCATGCACGAGAACTCAGATTGGACCAATCAGGTTTCTTGTTACAAGTAAAAAATGCAAAAATAATTGTACAATCGTTGATAATATGGGTCCCTGGTTTTGACATCCTGAATAGAAAGGGCTTGAGAAAACATTAAGACAAAAGAAAAAAATGCTGATAATCAGCATTTTCTTCTTTTGTCTCAATGTTTTCTATGCTATATTTTGCACAAATACGATCATTAAATAGTCAAATCTACCACCGTGATGGACTAAGGAAACAATCCATGTTGGGAACAAGATTTTATTTTGTAAGTACTCATTTAACACATTCCCCCATAATTAAAGAGCAAACACTTTGTGCAATATATTTCCTCCAACAGTTTTCTTTGCCATTTTTTTAAGACAATGGAAATCGTCATATATAGATACCACCGTGTCCAATCGTTACCGGGGGATGTGGTTTTCGTAACGCTGAAAGCGTGGTGTATAACGCCGGTTTGTGGTGCAAAACAGAGGCAGGACACCACCAAGGTAAGAAAATTGAAAAATTGAATCGATGAAGTTTTTTCTTTGGGAATGAGACTAGGCCGAGGCTCATCTCAAATGATTTCTTGACCCCTAGCAATGTCTGTTTTCTTCGAGAAAGTTGCAGTTTTCTCTATCATTCCGTGAATGTAATGCATTTCAGGCGAAATCAACTCAGCTTGCCCGTAAAATATGAATTATATACAAGCATAACCAGTTATGAACCCCAAAAAAGCATGCACTTCGTACTTACACATGTATTGCACAAAATCACATTGAGGTTTACACCCTCTGCATCTTACAGAAGCCATGGAAACGATTTTTATTTTAATTTACAAGTAACAATGGTGGATGTGGTGCACACAAAGAAATATTTTGTTACGTATGTGGCATGGTGATTTTAAGGCTTTGCGTTTTTCCTTATTTAAGCAGGCCTAGCAGATATAGTGACACTTTCCCTTACTTCAGATGCAACACACGTCCTATTCGAATGATCCTAGCAATTGTGCAATAATTTTGTGTAAAGAATATGTTTTTTTGACATCAGCATTTTTAAACCCTATTAACCGGATTGTATAATGGATTTAGAAATTGTGCAACCCGAACGTTAAATTTAAGGCGTACAAAATACAACTAATCTGTCAATATAGGGTTAATTGACGTTTTTGAGGTCGTTAACATTCGCAGAGGCCCAAGAAATATGTTAACGGCCGAGTGCGAAGCACGAGGGTTGTTTACGTAATTTGCGGGCCTCTGCGGATGCTAACGGCCGAAAAATACGTGAATTGACGCTATTATTGCATAAAAACTATAAAATTCCAATGAATACTTACCCCAAAGCCATTGATATGTGCGAAAAATGAACCGAGGTGATATAAGAAAATGTCTACCAATGTTGTTTTGTTCTGATAAATCTTCCGAGAATATTTTGTTATGCGTGACGTCGGAAAACCTCAGTTGTTGAAAGCGGCGTTAAAGTCCCACACTATCAATCAATTAGGTCCTTTCACTTATGTTTTAGTCTGTACCCGCAGAACACACTTCCGGAGGCAAAAAAATCGGTTTATGGGAAATCAACATTGTATACATGAAAATTGTTACTAAAAATAGTCCCAAATCGGCATTTTCAAAACTAAATATGCGGAGAAAACAATGACGACGCACGTGTATTAAATATACAGCGATAAAGAGCACGTGCATTCAACATGCAGCGATAAAGCGAAGTTTAAAGTGGAATAAAAACTCTGAAATTGAATGCGTTCGTTAATAGCCGGTAAGATGGTTATTTTATTGGATTTACAGTCAATCGTTCCCAGTTTCATTGTTGATTTCGTATGCACGCCATGCTTTGGGTGCGAGAGTATCTGAAGTAAGGGAAAGTGTCACTAAATTAAAATAAAAATCGTTTCCATGGCTTCTGTAAGATGCAGAGGGTGCAAACCTCAATGTGATTTTGTGCAATACATGTGTAAGTACGAAGTGCATGCTTTTTTGGGGTTCATAACTGGTTATGCTTGTATATAATTCATATTTTACGGACAAGCTGAGTTGATTTCGCCTGAAATGCCTTACATTCACGGAATGATAGAGAAAACAGCAACTTTCTCGAAGAAAACAGACATTGCTAGGGGTCAAGAAATCATTTGAGATGAGCCTCGGCCTAGTCTCATTCCCAAAGAAAAAACTTCATCGATTCAATTTTTCAATTTTCTTACCTTGGTGGTGTCCTGCCTCTGTTTTGCACCACAAACCGGCGTTATACACCACGCTTTCAGCGTTACGAAAACCACATCCCTCGGTAACGATTGGACACGGTGGATACTGTCTGTCTAGATCTTTCATTTTTCACCATGACCTTAAATTCATGACCTTTTAACCTTGAACTGTGACGTTTTTTGGTGAAAAGCTCCTATGTGGGTAAGCTATGTGCTGTGGGGACAAATCTTATTTGCCAATTTTGCATATTGAAAAATATTTCATGTGTGATGACATACAGTAATGGAAACAGCTTAATGTCACAAGTTTGAACAATATGTCCCGTTTCAAAGAAAAACAGAGACAAAATCTTAACAAGGTGATTTATAGAAGCTGTTTGATACAAATGTGATCGTTATTTGCATTAACGGAAATGAGAAATGAGGCAAGTCTTGGCATTTTTTGGCTTAAAATCAATTATAGTGAGAAATTACTGTGAAAAATGCCAACATTGTCTGCCATTTTTCTGTTATCAACACTTTTCTCCGACAGAAATTTGAGAGAAATTGTCAAGATTTTTTTTATCAACCCATTACCAAACAATCTAAATTGACACTGTCTTTCACATTCAAAGAAGTTTTCCAAATTTAGAAGCCCTATGTATATTATAGGGTAGTATCCTCTAAACTGTTTTGAACAAAATTATCTTTTCCAGGTTAGATTGATGTCATTTAGATATTCTTAACCCTTTCCCAAATGACAAATTTTAGGGTGATCCTCTTCAAAAACTGCCACAAGTGACAAAATGGATGTTATTAAAGATAGAATTTGTGTAGAATATTACATAGAAAATATATAGGCAATTATCAGCATTTTCTTCTTTCGTCTCAATGTTTTCCCAAGCCTATTCCAATAGGGACGTCAAAACCAGGTCTTGTTTGGGAAAGGGTTAAGGGATTGACACATTTTGATACTATTTGAATCCACACATTATAAAGGCATTGGAAAGCATTGTGGAAAAAGAAGAAATTGCTTGTGACTTGCAATTTCATCAACTCCCATTATTGTGTTCACCAGAAATTGTTGTCTGCAATATCTTCAGATATATAGTCATGTCTAAAATTTGGCTCTGTCTTTAAGCTTCAGATGAATTTTGATTCATTGTGATCCAATTTACGATTTGATGCTTGATCACCATGGATAATCATGTGAAACAACAATTCCAGAAAATCTTTAATAATTTTGTTGATATGGGACCGATTTGAATTTGGTCTAAAGCAGATAATTAAGGTGAACAAACGTCACACATTAGATGGATGTGATGGATTTCTGAAAGATCAGCTGATAAAAAAGTTATTGTTCAATAACTTTTTATGCCCCCTTTCAAAGAAAATGGGGGTATATTGTTTTGCAAGTGTCGGTCGGTTGGTCAGTGGGATGGTCGGTTGGTAGGTCGGTCCGTAGACCAATCCTTGTCCGGAAAGTATTAAAGGTACAATCATGAAACTTCATAGGTGGATAGATTTCATTATGGAGAGATGCAGTGCACAAGAACAGTTACTCTGCCGATCAAATTTTTGGAATTATTGCCCTTTGTTGATTTTCAAACTTGATTCTTGTGCGGTGCATAACTCAAAAAGTATGTAAGGTAGAATCATGAAACTTTACAGGTGGGTAGATCTCATTATGGAGAGGTGCAGTGAATAAGAACTGTAACTCTGCTGATCAAATTTTTGGAGTTATTGCCCTTTGTTGATTCTTATCCTGACCTATATCTCATGTCCTTTTACACATACAGCCTTGATATTTCACACATGGACACCTTCTACCAACACCATTCACATTTGACCATGACCTTGGACCTTGTGACCTTGACCTTGGAGTTTGAGCTACTTTTGAAAAAGTTCAACCTGGCTGATATATCATGTCCTTTTACACATACAGCCTTGATTTTTGACACATGGGCACCTCCGACCAAGACCGTTCACATTTGACCATGACCTTGGACCTTGTGACCTTGGAGTTTGACCTACTTTTAAAGAAATTAAACTTGGTCTCGTGTACTATTACAAATACAGCCTTGATATTTGACACATGGACATCTTTGACCAAGACTGTTCACATTTGACCATGACCTTGGACCTTGTGACCTTGGTGTTTGACCTACTTTTGAATAACTTTAAACTGGCCTATATCTCATGTACTATTACACAATTAGCCTTGATATTTCACACATGGACACCTTCTACAACGACCTTTCACATTTGACCTTGACCTTGGACCTTGTGACCTAACCTTGGAGTTTTACCTACATCAAATGTAGGCCCTTGAGAGGGCACATATGTTTTACAAACATCTCTTGTTTATCAATTAGTTTTTATATGCCGCCGGAGGCGGACGTATATTGGCGTCATCTTCTCCGTCTGTCCGTCTGTCCGTCCATCCGTCCATCCATCCGTCCGTCCGTACGTCCGTCCACTTTTCTTGTCAACGCAACTCCTCCTAAGTTTCTGGCTGGATCTTCTTGAAACTTGGTCAATGTTATCACCTCAATTGGTAGATGTGCATGAAGGAAGGATTTTATGGTTCATCGATTTTTGCCTGAGTTATGCCCCTTAAAAACTTAGTTTCTGGGGCTTATTGAAATTGCAGCCTTGTCAACGCAACTCCTCCTAAGTTTCTGGCTGGATCTTAATGAAACTTGATCAATGTTATCACCTCAATTGGTAGATGTGCATGAAGGAAGGATTTCATGGTTCGTCGATTTTTGCCTGAGTTATGCCCCTTAAAAACTTAGTCTCTGGGGCTTATTGAAATTGCAGGCTTGTCAACACAACTCCTCCTAAGTTTCTGGCTGGATCTTAATGAAACTTGGTCAATGTTATAACCTTAATTGGTAGATGTGCTTGAAGGAAGGATTTTATGGTTCATTGATTTTTGCCAGAGTTATGCCCCCTTCAATCTTAGTCTCTGGGGCTTATTGAAATTGCAGCCTTGTCAACGCAACTCCTCCTAAGTTTCTGGCTGGATCTTAATGACACTTGTTCAATGTTCTTAATGAAACTTGATCAATGTTATCACCTCAATTGGTAGATGTGCATGAAGGAAGGATTTCATGGTTCGTCGATTTTTGCCTGAGTTATGCCCCTTAAAAACTTAGTCTCTGGGGCTTATTGAAATTGCAGGCTCGTCAACACAACTCCTCCTAAGTTTCTGGCTGGATCTTAATGAAACTTGGTCAATGTTATAACCTTAATTGGTAGATGTGCATGAAGGAAGGATTTTATGGTTCATTGATTTTTGCCAGAGTTATGCCCCCTTCAATCTTAGTCTCTGGGGCTTATTGAAATTGCAGCCTTGTCAACGCAACTCCTCCTAAGTTTCTGGCTGGATCTTAATGACACTTGTTCAATGTTATCACCTCAATTAGTAGATGTGCATGTAGGAAGGATTTTATGGTTCATTGATTTTTTCCAGAGTTATGCCCCCTTAAAACTTAGTCTCTTGGGCTGAAACTTGGTGGATGTTATTACCTTAATTGGTAGATGTGCATGAAGTAAGGATTTTATGGTTCATTGATTTTTGCCTGAATTATGCCCCCTTCAATCTTAGTCTCTGGGGCTTAATGATATTTTAGCCTTGTGAACGCAATTCCTTCCAGGTTTTTCACTGGATATTTATAAAAACCTTTTTGTGAACACAATTTTTTACAGGTTTTTTCAGTGAAAATTTATAAATCCTTGTCAATGTCATTTTTTTGTCTCAAGTTTTATAAGTGGCGGCGTATATTGTGACGATGGCACTCTTGTTCATAATTCTACCACTTCCAGATCATTCCTGGCGTTTTCCCACCCTTCTCTGTCTCAAACGGAATTCAAATTTGTCAAGTATGAACAAAGATTTGGATGAAACTCTGAAATTCTGAGTTAAGTGATTATCCACTGTGATATAGAGATCTCCTGATGGACCAAGACTCAAAATTGATTAGGGTTGAATTAGAGATTAAAAGATTGGATTACTTGATAAAATTTCAGGGCTTTTTCAGACTGTAATGGAAGTTTTGTGTTTGAATATTTTATTCTGTAAGTTCAATGCCTTTTGCTTCCCAATTTTTGGAACCGTGTAAAAAGAGATTGGATCTGAAAAAAGGAGCCATATGGCATACCACCACTTACATGGATGCAGATGAGGCTGTGGATACATGGTTATCAACATTTTTTTTTGTCTCAATGGTCTCTGCCAGTCTTTTCCATCAGGGATGTCAAAAGAAGGTCTTGTCTGGGAAAGGATTAATTGTTCATGCAAATCTGAATTTAACACTACTTTTTAGCTCGACTTTTCGAAGAAAATGAGAGCTTATACTGTCACGTCGGCGTCGGCATTGGTGTCGGCGTCGGCGTTGCAACCAAGGTTAAAGTTTTTTCGAACATCAATTACTTCCATATTTTCAAACATCTTCGCAAGCCAAGGGTTCTACCTCCACTTTGTTCCTTCCGAATCCTTGGCCGCTCGCTTCTATAGAAATCAAAAGTACCGACGCGCCACCTTCCGATGATAAAAAGTTGCGGCCCTTTGCAGTTGCTATTTCTGGCCAATCAAAAGCCTCGTACTAAAACGTGTTAGGCGGTGCATCAAATACGGCTATCGATTTTCACGTCGGCCGCGTTGTTTTCGTTTGTAAAGTGAAATTGCACGGCGGTACTTTTGATTTCCATAGAGGCGAGCGGCCAAGTGTTCGTAAGGAACAAAGTGTAGGTAGAACCCTTGGCTTGCGAAGATGACTATCAAAGGGATTCAACCCAAACTTGGAATATTTATTCACCATCACACCCTCTACCTTACTACCAGGGCCCATAACCCTGGCTCCACTATATTTGGAGTTATGCCCCCTTTATACTAAGCAACTTAGAAAGTCGAGCGTGCTGTCTTCGGACAGCTCTTGTTTAGCAATATTTCAGTCATTATGGTGGCAGTTAGAGCACCTAACCAATTAATATATTAACTCACATTGTTTCTTAGACTCCAGCCAGAACAACAGACTAGATGGGGTGAAGGCATGCTAAATTTTCATTTCAAATCTAAACTCTATGTTGTGGGTACTCATTTGAATTGTCTCGATGAGACGATTCAAATGAATACCCACAACAAAGGTTTTGATAAACATTTAGTGAAATTGATTTAATGAAATTCATTTGAAAAGTCATTACCCCCTCTGTAGCTCTGCTCCAACTGATCAAGCAATCCACTTGGATTTCCGTTTATCATACGAATATCAGAAAAGATTTTGGCCACTGCTAAGGGAACTCATTGGGTCCAAAGTAAAAAATGATCGTTATCATAAAATATCTTTTTGCATTCTGTATGTTACATCATTTTGCATTCTCTGTGTTACATTATTTTGCATTCTGTGCAGTACAATTATTTGACGGTGGACAATCAAGACAGACAATATTCATGGTCTATTCTATAGAAAAGTAAACTAACATTGTATAATGGGTCAGACAGACTTTGGAGTCTACATAATCAATACTTAGTCAACAGGACAGTCTCTTCTAACTATATAATATTACAGAATTCCGATTTTTGCTCTTTGTCATTTCTTTTCTTGCTTATTCTATGAAAAACCACCAGGATAATAGTTCACCGTTTCTTCTTTGGCGTTAATCATTATTTGAATTCTTTTCTATATCTACATGATAACCCGAACAATCGATTTCCGATTATGACTGGAAACTATGAAAACTAGAAATCCATCACTGAAGGTGATAAAATACCCCCACCACTACATTTGTAAGGACAAGTGGGTTTTTATGCCCCGAGGGCATATTGTTTTACTCGTGTCCCTCTGTCTGTCCGTCTGTCGGAAAACTTAACAAACTTAACCTTTGCCAGGTTTTCTCCAAAAGCATTTGATATAGAAAGCTCAAATTTGGTTTTTAACATAATTTCAATGATATCTATCTGTTCCATGCAATTTGACCTTCCTCAAGGTCATCTGTTAACCGTTATCTACCCTTTACTCTACGAAAACTTAACCTTTTACTCCAAAAACTTAACCTTTGCCATTTCTCCAAAAGTATTTGACATACAAAGCTCAAATTTGGTTTGCAACTTCCTTTTTAGCGAGCCGGGACTTTAAGTCCGGGGAGCTAATGTCACAGCCCTAGTGTCGGCGTTGGCGTCGCGTACTGTCCTGTCCCGTCGCGTCTTCACTCGAAAAACTTTAACCTGGTCTATATCTCACTATTAGAGATACAGCCTTGATATTTCATACATGGATACATCTCGACAAGACCTTTCATTTGGGACCATGACCTTTGACCTAGTGACCTTGACCTTGGAGTTTGACCTACTTTTGAAAAACTTTAACCTGGCCTATATCTCATGCACTATTATTGATAGAGCCTTGATATTTCACACATGGATACCTCCTGTCAAGACCTTTCATTTGTGACCTTGACCCTTGACCTTGTGATCTTGACCTTGGAGTTTGACCTACTTTTAAGAAATTAGCTGTTTTTGTGACAAGCTTCCGTATAGGCGAGCTACGTTGTCCGCGGACAACTCTTGTTATGATATCTATTCTGTTCCATGCAATTTGACCTTCCTCAAGGTGATCAACCCTTATCAACCCTTTACTCTACAAAAACTTAACATTTTACAAAAATGGCCATTTCAGGGGCATTTGTTTTTCACCAACTCATCTTGTTTTTTGTCAAAAAACAAAGGGCCATAACTGATAAAATGAGCAAGTTAGAGCTATACTCCTTGTACACTGCACTTCTCCTTAGTGAGGTCTATCTATCCATGACGTTTCATGATCATAGCTACTTTACTTTCAGGGATATACTCGGGACAAGTATTTTGTACACAGACGGACAGACAGACAGACTGGCTGATTCCAGTATACCCTCTAAAATATTTGTTTTGTGAGGGGAGAATTATAGCTATTGTTAACCAATTACCAAACAGTGAGTCTTTTTGGCTCCCTACAAGATAAATTGCTTTGGAAAATATTGTGGAAAATGAAGAAATTGCTTGTGACAAGCAATTTCTTCATTTCTCACTATGTTTTCTTCATAAAAAGACCTAAGAACAAAATTTCATACACTTGAAATTGTCATCTGCATCATCTTTGAATTTAGACCAACCTCAAATTATATGTGGTTTGGTAATGGGTTAATGTGCAACTACAAATCTCACAACCTATAGCTTATCCAAGCTGCCATGTATCTTGGTTTTGATGTCCATAATGAAAAGGTTTGGGAAAAACTTGAGGGCAAAGCCCATGAAATTTTTTATATTAACCTTTATTTTGTTCCATTGTCATGTTATTTCTACAGAGTGTCCCAAAAAAAACGGAACCCTAATTCAAAGTTAAATATTTCAAAGCGTAGGCAAAAAATCTAATTTTTGAATTTGCAGTACTGAAGATACATTATTTTTGCATTTGTCTTTCAAATTTCACTTAAAAATATGCATCGGTTCAAAAGTTATAAGCAAATTAATTATGACACTAAAAAACCGATCTGACATGATATTGATTTTTGCGTCTTGTTTGTTCGTGAAAGCGCACTAACGGTCAGGTAATGAATTCTGTACTGTTGTACATGTATGTACTGATTTTCTCAAAATTTAATATGTACACGTTCTGTACGTTCAAATTGAGTCCAAAGGGTGGTTGTTTGAATTAATTTCAAATTATTATGTGATTCATTTCACATGGCGCAGTTTTATTTTCATAAATTACAAGCTTGGTATGCTTCCTTAAATTAGTCCAGCCTTAATTTTCTTGCATAGTATACATTTCTGTGGACTATGATTTAATTCTTTTTGGTGAATTTTATGTTATTTGTGTTTTGCATAAAGGTCAATGTCAGGTTAAATAAAACCCGTAATACTTTAAATTGAGCGGTGACCGGCATGTTGGTCAGAAATAAAATAAGTGCCTATGATTATTATTCATGAGTATGTGATGCACTTGGATATTTTGATTTTTGTTTGTATTCAGTTTAGTTACATCGCAGCTCGCAGCATTAACAGTTTATTTATTAGCAAAAAAGATGAAATAAAAATGCACTATTGTGAATACAATGTTTCAAAATCATTTTTGTGTTGTATTGAATATATTAACCAGTATAGCGTCAATTAATTCAATGAGTGTAGGCGCGCGCTGCAAAACGAAAAGATCGATATCGTGTTTTCCGGGTATATTCATTTTATTGTCAATATTTTCAAAACTAATCATTATTTTTCCACCAAATTTTAACTACTGATAGAAAACTGTCGTCGCTATTACATATGTAAATTTGGTGGAGAAATATTGCCTGATACATGAGAAATGTACTTTCAAAAATGGGTTCCGTTTTTTTTTTGGACACTCTGTATAATTCTACAGTATTAGATCTATATAAAATTTGGATTTAGGCCAACATGAGGAAGTGTCGCGAAAAAAAAACTGGATAGGAAAATAAAAGAAAAACATATTCCTACGATATCCTGGTGGGCAGGTTTAAAAAAAATGTGACCAAAGTGTGACATTTAAATGTTAAGAATAACAGCTAATTTTACAGAATATCATCCAGATTTCTTAATTAGGGTGGCTAAAAACTATTCTAAATGGTTAAGCAGTGCCCAAAGTATATTTTAAATTCATGTTCACTACCTTTTAGCTAAAATTGTGTGCACAATCTTGCAAAATGACACCAAAAAAGCGTTTCACTCCTGACAGCATATATATTGCACAATTTGAGAAATTGTAACACACGAATCACTAAATAGTAGAGTGCAGAATGTCCACAAGGTTGATGGCTTTCTAAAAAAAATTTGAGTGGTAGATTTCTGGCTGAATAGACAAAAATGAGAACACATTTTGAAATAAAAAAGTGTTTCACTCCTGACATAAAATTTAGAGGGGTATTGTATAAAACAGGCTCCACATCCTAAACCAGTGAAGATAAGAGGAAAAGGTAATTTTAAGATGATGATGCACATGTTGTTTTATGAATTACAAGTGCTTATTGTAGTATCCTGTCACTGTCTTTTATTTGCCATAGCTTAGAAATTTGGTACAAGTGTTAAGTGTCACACAAAAACGTTTCACTCCTGACATTTTTGACATGTTTTAATGACATATCTTTTTTATTTGTGAAGCGATTTTCTTTAAACTTGGCACCCAGTATATAGAGACAATATTACATCTTTTAAGCTTTGATTGGGTTGAATATGTTTCTCTGTAAGAGCCATGGCATGTAAAAAGTGAATGGTCACATTTTTTTTAAACTTGCCCTGGTATGTTTTACATTTTGACATTTAATCCTAAGGACACAATACTGGCCAATCAAATCTTAGATGAGTAAATTGTCGCTTTTCAACAAAAACCTTGTAACTGCAGCTTAAAACAAGCTGCAGTTACAAGACTTTTGTTAAAAAGCATCAAAATGATGCAAATCTAGGTTAGACCAACAATTATACAAGGAAGTCTGAGGAATAAAAGGAATATCATTATAAAAAGGGAAAATCAATTCCACAATAGCACCACTAGGCTATAAGACTGTATGCTGATTAATAATGACATCATTAATATTTCCCTCTCTAGAACAACTGCCAATTATCATGGGACTGGCTGGTTATTCTTGGTATTCTAAAATAAAAATTTGAGCCGGGATCTGGCAAAACGTCCTTTATAGCATTTGAGATTTTCATGTTTCAAGATCAGTATGTGACTAGGTGCAGTCTGACATGGACCCATACTACTCCCATATTATTGCTACAGTCCATGGTTAAGTCATTAGAGGCCAACATGGTTCCTGGTCAGACTGCGTGTATACGCAGGCTGATCTGGAACCATGTTGGGCTCAAAAGCCTTAAAGGACATTTTTCCAGATCCTGGCTCAAATGTAAATCAGGTATGGACCAATATTTTATAAGGAGGTAAGAAAACTATCATTTTGAAAATTGGTAATAAATTCCACAACAGCACTAGGAAATTGATCAACATAAATTTATTCCCTGTTCAATAGCATAAAATAAGTTTCCTGCAACAACTTTCACTTTCACAGTGGGGAATCGTGTGACAAAACACTTGCACAAAACCTTCAATAATTCAAAGAATAAAATGACCAATTTAAATTTGCCTTGGTTCTAAATGTTGTTGTTTGGGAAAGGGCAAATAGATTTATGGTTTATGGTAAATTCAGGCTGTTGTCAACATAAAACTGGGTTAAGCCTTTCCAAAGCAAGACTAGGTTTCAATGTCCATATTAGCAAAGGCTTTAGAAAACATCGAGACTAAAGAAGAAAATACTGGTAACCAGCATTTTCTCCTTTTGTCTCAATATTTTCTTGACTATATCATACACATTTCCTATCTTAATCAACATCATTTTGTCATCTATTGTATCTTTAAAACTTGGACAATATAAAAACGCTATTGGGAAAGGGTTAAAGCTTAAATCACAAGTTTTGTCATTTTGGAAGCAGATGTTAACCCCATTATGATGGTTCCCATTATCTTCTCATTTATATAATATACAAAATGTCATCATTTTCACCTAACTAGGGGAATGTAACCCATAACCGCACAATGACGCCTTGTGATGACCTGCAAGATAAAGGCTTTTGAAAACATTGTGGAGAATGAAGAAATTTCTTGTGATACATTATTTCTCTTTCTGCAGCCAGCGGAAACTTGCAACTTGCTTTAGGTATACGACACTGAATTTTGCAAAAACCATTTCTATTGATTTCAATTTAGATGGCATTGTCTAGAACTCTCGAATAGGGAACGCTTGTATCCAGTAAACCCTTTCCCAAACAGCAAAATTTTAGTGTGATTCACTTCAAAAACTGCCACAAATGACAAAATGGAAGTCATTTAAGATAGAATTTGAGTAAAATATGGCATACAAAATATTGAGACAAAAGGAGAAACTGCTGGTTATCAGTTTCTTCTTTTGTTTCAATGTTTTCCCAAGCCTTTTCTCTTAGGGACGTCAAAACCAGGTCTTGTTTGGGAAAGGGTTAAACATGAAGTAATTTCGGACAAACAATAGTAATTTGTAGGTGTTGTTATAAAATCGCGTAACTACGGTTTGCTTCAAGCCGTAGTTACGATATTTTATAACAACACTGATGGTTTATCAATACATAACGGTAAACAAAGTCTATTTTTCGCACAAAATTCATTGCTATTGTAATAGAACTGTAGAATTGTAATGTCCCGGAATGTAAAGAATACAAGAGAATTTAACCCTTTTCCAAACGGCAAAATTTTGGACTAGTCCAATTTGAAAACTGCCACAAATGACAAAATGGATGTTATTACAGATAGGATTTGTGTAAAATATGGCATAGATTATATTGAGACAAAAGGAGAAACTGCTGGTTATCAGCAGTTTCTTCTTTTGTCTCAATGTTTTCCCAAGCCTTTTTCATTAGATACGTCAATTCTTAGGTCTTATTTGAGAAAGGGTTAATACCAGCCAAAATAGCTATCTTTGAATTTTCCATGTGATAAATTTATTTTCTTGGAAATGGAAAATGTTTCTTGAAATTTGGGGTGTTTACTTGGCCCTTGGGACTCCAAAGTCTGTATTGTTCAATTGATTTAACAGATAATATCTTACCAAAACAGAAGAGAGTTTTTGTGGAATATATGGCGTGAGATTGAATATATGGCGTGAGATTGTAATATTGTTGCCTTTTTGTCAGAAACCTCGTAACTGCAACTTGCTCTGAAAGCTGCGGTAGAGAATTTTTTGTAGAAAAGATACAATTAATTGTGTCGCAGGAGCTTTTTTGCTGTTGCTGCATTTTACTTAATTTGAGACTTTTTGTATTATTTTAAGTAATTCCATACTCACCTTTAGATGAAACTGAAAGTGTGGTGTCCATGGTAATAGAGCATCAGCTTCATGTTTAAGAGGTTCCAAGTTTGATTCCTTGTAGCAGAGGTTGTTCTTGGATTCTCATTGGCCTACACATTCGGCACAAGTATGTTGTGTTTTCAGGAAGCAAAATCGAGAGGGAAATAGATATGCTTCTAGCTTTTGTCCCAATTGATGTAAAATGAATAAGAGGCAGGATCTGGAAAAAGGTCCCTAATAGCATTTGAGAACAACATGGTTCAAGGTCAGCCTGCGTATACATGCAGTCTGACCAGGAACCATGTTGTTCTCCTATAGCTTCCTCATGGTTTGTAGCAACCATTTGAGAGTAGCATGAATGCCGGCTAAACTGATTCTAGCCACAGCCTGATCTTGAAGCATGGCTGCCTCAAATGCTATAAGGGATGTTTTTCCAGATCCTGATTCAATTATAAAAGAAATATACCAAATTATTCATGTACTTTCAGTGAGACAGACAGACTAGATGGGGGTCTTATTATAGAAGTTTGGAATAAAGGAATGCTCTGGGACAAACTACTTGGTCTACAATGGCTACCATTACGAAGTGTTCAGTTCTCAAATCAGGTAAGGGGGGGGGGTCTTGTTATAGAAGTTTGGAATAAAGGAATGCTCTGGGACAAACTGCTTGGTCTACAATGGCTACCATTACGAAGTGTTCAGTTCTCAAATCAGGTAAGGGGGGGGGGGGGTCTTGTTATAGAAGTTTGGAATAAAGGAATGCTCTGGGACAAACTACTTGGTCTACAATGGCTACCATTACGAAGTGTTCAGTTCTCAAATCAGGTAAGGGGGGGGGGGGGTCTTGTTATAGAAGTTTGGAACAAAGGAATGCTCTGGGACAAACTGCTTGGTCTACAATGGCTACCATTACGAAGTGTTCAGTTCTCAAATCAGGTAAGGGGGGGGGGGGTCTTGTTATAGAAGTTTGGAACAAAGGAATGCTCTGGGACAAACTGCTTGGTCTACAATGGCTACCATTACAAAGTGTACAGTTCTCAAATCTGGTAAGGGGGGGGGGGTCTTGTTATAGAAGTTTGGAATAAAGGAATGCTCTGGGACAAACTGCTTGGTCTACAATGGCTACCATTACGAAGTGTTCAGTTCTCAAATCAGGTAGGGGGGGGGTCTTGTTATAGAAGTTTGGAATAAAGGAATGCTCTGGGACAAACTACTTGGTCTACAATGGCTACCATTACGAAGTGTTCAGTTCTCAAATCAGGTAAGGGGGGGGGGGGGTCTTGTTATAGAAGTTTGGAACAAAGGAATGCTCTGGGACAAACTGCTTGGTCTACAATGGCTACCATTACGAAGTGTTCAGTTCTCAAATCAGGTAAGGGGGGGGGGGGGGGGGTCTTGTTATAGAAGTTTGGAATAAAGGAATGCTCTGGGACAAACTACTTGGTCTACAATGGCTACCATTACGAAGTGTTCAGTTCTCAAATCAGGTAAGGGGGGAGGGTCTTGTTATAGAAGTTTGGAACAAAGGAATGCTCTGGGACAAACTACTTGGTCTACAATGGCTACCATTACGAAGTGTTCAGTTCTCAAATCAGGTAAGGGGGGGGGGGGGTTCTTGTTATAGAAGTTTGGAATAAAGGAATGCTCTGGGACAAACTACTTGGTCTACAATGGCTACCATTACGAAGTGTTCAGTTCTCAAATCAGGTAAGGAGGGGTCTTGTTATAGAAGTTTGGAATAAAGGAATGCTCTGGGACAAACTACTTGGTCTACAATGGCTACCATTACGAAGTGTTCAGTTCTCAAATCAGGTAAGGAGGGGTCTTGTTATAGAAGTTTGGAATAAAGGAATGCTCTGGGACAAACTACTTGGTCTACAATGGCTACCATTACGAAGTGTACAGTTCTCAAATCAGGTAAGGGGGGGGGGTCTTGTTATAGAAGTTTGGAATAAAGGAATGCTCTGGGACAAACTACTTGGTCTACAATGGCTACCATTACGAAGTGTTCAGTTCTCAAATCAGGTAAGGAGGGGTCTTGTTATAGAAGTTTGGAATAAAGGGATGCTCTGGGACAAACTACTTGGTCTACAATGGCTACCATTACGAAGTGTACAGTTCTCAAATCAGGTAGGGGGGGGGGGGGGTCTTGTTATAGAAGTTTGGAACAAAGGAATGCTCTGGGACAAACTACTTGGTCTACAATGGCTACCATTACGAAGTGTACAGTTCTCAAATCAGGTAGGGGGGGGGGGATCTTGTTATAGAAGTTTGGAACAAAGGAATGCTCTGGGACAAACTGCTTGGTCTACAATGGCTACCATTACGAAGTGTTCAGTTCTCAAATCAGGTAAGGAGGGGTCTTGTTATAGAAGTTTGGAATAAAGGGATGCTCTGGGACAAACTACTTGGTCTACAATGGCTACCATTACGAAGTGTTCAGTTCTCAAATCAGGTAAGGAGGGGTCTTGTTATAGAAGTTTGGAACAAAGGAATGCTCTGGGACAAACTGCTTGGTCTACAATGGCTACCATTACGAAGTGTACAGTTCTCAAATCAGGTAAGGGGGGGGGGGTCTTGTTATAGAAGTTTGGAATAAAGGAATGCTCTGGGACAAACTGCTTGGTCTACAATGGCTACCATTACGAAGTGTTCAGTTCTCAAATCAGGTAAGGAGGGGTCTTGTTATAGAAGTTTGGAATAAAGGGATGCTCTGGGACAAACTACTTGGTCTACAATGGCTACCATTACGAAGTGTACAGTTCTCAAATCAGGTAGGGGGGGGGGGGGGGTCTTGTTATAGAAGTTTGGAATAAAGGGATGCTCTGGGACAAACTACTTGGTCTACAATGGCTACCATTACGAAGTGTTCAGTTCTCAAATCAGGTAAGGAGGGGTCTTGTTAGCTCACCTGAGCACGAAGTGCTCAAAGTGAGCTATTATGATAGCTTTTTGTCCGTCGTCCGTCCGTCCGTCCGTCCGTCTGTCCGTCCACAATTTCTTCAAACATCTTCTCCTCCTAAACCATTGGTCCAATTTTAACCAAACTTGGCAGGAATGTTCCTTGTGTGACCCTTTTCAAAACTTGTTCGTGAATTTTTGAACTGTCAAAAAATGTGGGCGTGGCAGGGCGGGGCTTATCAGATTTTAGAGAAATCTTAAGAAAATTCTTTAAAAATCAACCATTGGGCCAATTTGAACCAAAGTTGGCAGGAATGTGCCTTGAGTCACTCTTTTCAAAATTCATCCACAAATTTTTACATTTGTCAAAAAATGTGGCCGTGGCAGGGAGGAAGGGGCTTATTGGACTTAGAGAAATCATAAGAAAATTCTTTAAAAATCAACCATTTGGCCAAACTGAACCAGACTTTGCAGAAATGTTCCTTGAGTCACTCTTTTCAAAATTTGTTTTCAAATTCTTGCAATTGACAAAAAAATGTGGCCGTGGCAGGGAGGAAGGGGCTTATCGGACTTGGAGAAATCATAAGAAAATTCTTTAAAAATCAACCATTGGGCCAATTTGGACCAGACTTTGCAGAAATGTTCCTTTAGTCACTCTTTTCAAAGTTTATTCACAAATTTTTACATTTGTCAAAAAATGTTGCCGTGGCAGGGAGGAAGGGGGCTTATCAGACTCAGAGAAATTGTAAGAAAATTATTTAAAAATCAACCATTGGGTCAATTTGAACCAGACTTTACAGGAATGTTCCTTGAGTCACTGTTTTCAAAATTTGTTTTCAAATTTTTACAATTGACAAAAAATGTGGCCTTGGCAGGGAGGAAGGGGTTTGAGTTTGAGTTTATTGGGGTTTTACGCCGTTTTCAACTACCAGGGTCATATCGCGGCGGCTGGAGCACCTAACCGTGGGTTCCTGGTATTTCTCGCACCAGTACAACCACAATATCCAAACCGAGCCTCCAGCTGCTCTCTCACATAGATGATTCACACCCATTGGTGAGAGACAAATGACTTTTGTCAAATGTCAGAATGGATACTGGCCGAGCCGGGGTTCGAACTCGAGACCCCTGGATTGACAGACTCCGTCGTAACCGACTGAGCTATCCGGGCTCGGCAGGGAGGAAGGGGCTTATTGGACTTAGAAATTATAAGAAAATTCTAAAAAAAATCAACCATTGGGCCCAAATGAACCAGACTTTGCAGGAATGTTCCTTGAGTCACTCTTTTCAAAATTTTTTCTCAAATTCTTACAATTGATAAAAAATCAGGCTGTGGCAGGGAGGAAGGGGCTTATCGGACTCGGAGAAATCTGTCCTATTTCTCTTATCTATTTCTCTTATCTGTTGCTCTGGCTGGCCCCATGTTTATCTTATGTAAACAAATAAGGGATTAGCCTTAGCTTATCTGATGGTAATCCTGTGCTATATTCTTTCAATCACAGACCAAATCTTCTTAATTGAGCCTATCATAAATGATCAATCTCTAACAGATCAGAATGCTTTGAAAATTAGTCCTATGTTGTATATTGCGAAATCATTAAATAATTATTGAAAAAAAAAAAAACAAACCACGTCAACAATTGTGCTAATTCATACCCAACCTTACAGGATCGATTGGAACAAAATTATTTCTTTATTGTTTCCAAACACAAAGTCCTTATAAGTTTCATGCCTTTGAATTTGACAAAATTGCCATTATCACTCATGCCATCTTGATTCAGGTGAGCGATTTAGGACCATCATGGTCCTCTTGTTATAGAAGTTTGGAATAAAGGAATGCTCTGGGACAAACTACTTGGTCTACAATGGCTACCATTACGAAGTGTACAGTTCTCAAATCAGGTAGGGGGGGGGTCTTGTTATAGAAGTTTGGAATAAAGGAATGCTCTGGGACAAACTGCTTGGTCTACAATGGCTACCATTACGAAGTGTTCAGTTCTCAAATCAGGTAAGGAGGGGTCTTGTTATAGAAGTTTGGAACAAAGGAATGCTCTGGGACAAACTACTTGGTCTACAATGGCTACCATTACGAAGTGTTCAGTTCTCAAATCAGGTAAGGGGGGGGGGGGGGGGTCTTGTTATAGAAGTTTGGAATAAAGGGATGCTCTGGGACAAACTGCTTGGTCTACAATGGCTACCATTACGAAGTGTTCAGTTCTCAAATCAGGTAAGGAGGGGTCTTGTTATAGAAGTTTGGAATAAAGGGATGCTCTGGGACAAACTGCTTGGTCTACAATGGCTACCATTACGAAGTGTTCAGTTCTCAAATCAGGTAAGGGGGGGGGGGGTCTTGTTATAGAAGTTTGGAATAAAGGAATGCTCTGGGACAAACTACTTGGTCTACAATGGCTACCATTACGAAGTGTACAGTTCTCAAATCAGGTAAGGGGGGGTGTCTTGTTATAGAAGTTTGGAATAAAGGAATGCTCTGGGACAAACTACTTGGTCTACAATGGCTACCATTACGAAGTGTACAGTTCTCAAATCAGGTAAGGTGGGGGGGGTCTTGTTATAGAAGTTTGGAACAAAGGAATGCTCTGGGACAAACTACTTGGTCTACAATGGCTACCATTACGAAGTGTTCAGTTCTCAAATCAGGTAAGGGGGGGGGGGTCTTGTTATAGAAGTTTGGAATAAAGGAATGCTCTGGGACAAACTACTTGGTCTACAATGGCTACCATTACGAAGTGTTCAGTTCTCAAATCAGGTAAGGAGGGGTCTTGTTATAGAAGTTTGGAACAAAGGAATGCTCTGGGACAAACTACTTGGTCTACAATGGCTACCATTACGAAGTGTTCAGTTCTCAAATCAGGTAAGGAGGGGTCTTGTTATAGAAGTTTGGAATAAAGGAATGCTCTGGGACAAACTACTTGGTCTACAATGGCTACCATTACGAAGTGTACAGTTCTCAAATCAGGTAAGGTGGGGGGGGGGTCTTGTTATAGAAGTTTGGAATAAAGGAATGCTCTGGGACAAACTGCTTGGTCTACAATGGCTACCATTACAAAGTGTACAGTTCTCAAATCAGGTAAGGTGGGGGGGTCTTGTTATAGAAGTTTGGAATAAAGGGATGCTCTGGGACAAACTACTTGGTCTACAATGGCTACCATTACGAAGTGTACAGTTCTCAAATCAGGTAGGGGGGGGGGGGATCTTGTTATAGAAGTTTGGAATAAAGGAATGCTCTGGGACAAACTACTTGGTCTACAATGGCTACCATTACGAAGTGTTCAGTTCTCAAATCAGGTAAGGAGGGGTCTTGTTATAGAAGTTTGGAATAAAGGAATGCTCTGGGACAAACTACTTGGTCTACAATGGCTACCATTACGAAGTGTACAGTTCTCAAATCAGGTATGTAACTGGTCAATCAAGAACTTGTAGAACTATCTATTGACCTATCAAATTAAAGATTTCACTGACCCATTCCAGATTCTGTATGAGGATAAACTGTTATGTCTGCAATGGCTACTATTGCTGAAGTAGACTGTTCTCAAATCAGGTAAGTAACTAAAAGATCAAGATTGAATAGTGCTGAACGCTTCTTTTGACAGCTTTTCAGTTATTTTGCATGGCTGGAGCGCCTAACCATGGATCCATATTGCTTCTCTTACCAGTACAACCACAAGATAATGGACAAGTCACTGGCTGCTATCAAACTTGAGTTTAAGATTACACACCAATTGGTGGGACACAAATGTCAGAATCTGTCTGAATCTATGTATGTATACATACAGATCATGTTAATAAATCCTCATACATTTATTGAAGGATTTTGCTTTAATTTTTATCGAATGTTTCTAGTCACCTGACCATGTCTATATTGTCTTGCTGTGCCATAATACAGCATCACCCTAAAAGATGAATTTATGCAAAAGTGCAGGACTAATGATTAACACTCCTTATTATAGATCTAACTTCTCCAAATGTTAAACCAAATTATTTCTACAAGGCTTAGGGTTGTCAAAACTTCTAAATTAAGGCTCTATTAGGGAAAAGGTTAACTGATGGTAAATTGGTAATGATATGACATCAAGTTTAGAACTGCAGCATCCAGGAATGCAATCAGAAAATAAAGAGCCTCAAATTAACCTCATTTATTTAGAAATTTGTATCATTATTCCTCATTTTGTCATTTATTGTCAATTAGGGCTGGCATTGCATGTCTAGTTTTATACTTTAATCAATTCTGCTTCATTAAAATTGCCTATCATGCTAGAACTTAAAAGCCTTGGTAAATCCCATTAATTTAATTAATTGTGCCAGGTCATGGCATGATAGGCTTATTTCTAAAGAAAAAAAAAGAAAGAAAAAATTTTTTTAGCTTGTTAAGGTTGTTATTTTAAAAAGAAATACTTAAAAAGATTGAGTTTTGAATGAATACTAAAAACATAAGCTACAAATGGAAATCGATCAATCCTGATCAGACTGTATCAACTGGACAAACTGATCAGGATTCACATTATTTGCCCTGTATGGTCATGTCTAAGATATAAGTAGTTCCTTTATAGTCTAAACCCTCTTCCAAAACAGCAAAAAAATAACTTGGTAATATTTCAAATTTTTGTCAGTTGCAGACAACTGATGTCACAGGTAGAAAGTGTATATGATATACAAAATATGGATAGGAAAGGAGAAATTGCTGATGATCAGCAATTTCTTCTTTTCTCCCAATGTTTCCAAATCCACTTATGCTAGGGGCATCAATGCCAGGTCTTGTTCTGGAAGGGGTTTTTAGGATGTTTCATGTTTAATTAAGTATATTAGATCAATGTCAAACCTACATTCAACTAGCTATAATAGTGAAGAAGAGTACTTTAACCCACAACCACTAAAGGTTTATGTTTGACCCTGTCTTACATGACTGACTGAGTGAGATTATATGAAACACCTCTTTCAACTTCTATGATCATAAAGTGCTGGCTTGAGAACCTAACCATGGATTCCTGTAGTTCCAATCACCAGTACTACCAAAACATTTACCGGCCTTCCACTCACTTTGTTTTCAACACAACCGAATGTTGTGATTTAGAAGATAAGTGATTTTGTATAGAAAAATCAAAGTTATTGAATATTTCAGGCATGTTGAGTGTGTAGAAAACTAAGTTAAATAGTTCGGTAGGTGAACCTTGTTCTTTTTCTGCAGGAAGGGGATGGAAAATGGATGCCATTGGACAGCGAACTGATCATGCAAAACGGTGAGATAAAAGGAACACGATTTCCAACAGGCCACAGTGTGCTGATTGATGCCCGGTTTGAAATTCCATATGGTATATACTCTCTTCTTCCTTGTCTGTCTTATTGCCTTTAACAACAGGACTGAGCAAAATGGTTGTAAATGCATACAATTCAATGAGTATCTTTAAAAAAGGGACTTTATGACATTAAGAACAACATAGATCAGTCTGTTCTTTACTGCATCAAAGTCCTTGCTGTTCTCTTAAAGTTTCTTCAATAAATGTAAAAATTGTTATAATGTAGCATTGGTCTTGATCAGACTTAACATAGACCCAAGATGGATCCATGATGGTCTTGCTCAGTTATTTATTCATTTACAACAGTTTTAATAAGCTCTCGGACTCACCAATACTCGGTTCTTAAGACCAAGCAAAGTTGATGTAGTGATATTGACTTCACTCTTGCTCTTTCGCATTTTGTCATATTTGATGCATCAGCCTGTCACAATTTGCCTTGACCAAAGCTACTATGTACTGATAATGGGGTTTCTATGAGGAGTTAACCCTTTCCCAAACAAGACCTGGTTTTGATGTCCCCAATTTAAAAGGCTTGGGAAAACATTGAGACAAAAGAAGAAATTGCTGATAACCAGCAATTTCTCCTTTTGTCTCAATATTTTCTATGCCATATTTTACACAAATTCTATCTTTAAAATCATCAATTTTGTCATTTGTAGCAGTTTTTGAAGTGGATCACCCTAAATTTTTGCTGTTTGGGAAAGGGTTAAAGATCATTTACTGGAGCTATACTCAATTTGTCTACTTTGTAACAAACACACTTTATGGTCTTCACCAAACACAATCGTGTAGATGGTTTTTGAATTAACGCTTTCCCAAACGGCAAACTTTTAGGTGTTATTAAAGATAGGATTTGTCTAAAATATGGCACAGAAAATATTGAGACAAAAGGAGAAACTGCTGGTTATCAGCAGTTTCTTCTTTTGTTTCAATATTTTCCCAAGCCTTTCCTGTTTGGGACGTCAAAACCTGGTCTTGTTTGGGAAAGGGTTAAAAGAAAAAGAATCAATTTGATTTTAAGATAGGTGTCTACCCTAACCTTGAACTCTTCATTTATAAGCTCACATGTTTCATGTTAAACCGTGTAACATGTTGTTTTGATTAAATGTGAAATACCACTTGCTGTCAAACATATATACTGAGAATGATACTTAAGGACAGATCCTCCATTTATTTCCCACGGTAAGATTTTTTTCATTTTTTCTGTACTGATATTTAAATTTATGAGAAGTAAAAAAATGACTTAAAAACTATAGGTCACCAAGCGAATTAAAAAGTTATTGGATTTCAAGGGAGACTACTCTTGTCTAAAATTGCAAAAATGAGGTGTCACTGAAATACCCACAAAAAAGTGTTCGAAATGACTAGGATTACATAAATAAGTCTTTATTGTGTTCATTATGTTTTATTCTGTCTAAATGAGTATCAATTTGGGAAAATGTAGTGATGATTTTGAAAATTTTAGTAAAACATTCTTTCAAAAGCAGCCGAAAATGTTTTTTTTCGCAACGTTTCTGATAATAAAAAATATTCCAGCGGTAAGAATTTTTTCCTTTTTGGTATAGACATAGTGCTTGGTCATACCTATAAAAACAAAAAAAGAAAAATATATCAAACCAAGCGTTTTTCTTAGTTATAAGTAAAATTTGGTTTACTTTTTACAGCTCTGTCCGAAATTGTATCACTATTTTTATACATTTTCTTCCTTATTACCAACTTTTGATAATAAAAAGTGTCATCTGTTGTGTCCATCTGAAGCGGACTAGCTCATAAAGACACCTCTTTGCTTATGTTGCTCCGTTTCCTATTGCTAACGCCACATGTAGAACGTGTAACAGAAAGCGAAATGTACCATCCGAGTACTATTACACTTTAATGGGCAAAACAGAGAAAATTGATATAACCGAAAATGATCGTATAATTCATCAACCAAACATTTACTAAATGTAAAAAATACATTTGCTGAAAATGCCAATTACTGAAACAGCTTTATTTCGTTATTTAGGATATGCGCAGTAAGTTGCGCAGTAACAACTGGAGGATCTGTCCTTAAAACAACTTCTATGGAATCTTAAAAGATAATAGAAAGTTTTTGCAAGAGATTTTAGTGGGCACAGGCTATTGTGATTGATTTTACCAAATGTTCTATTTCTACCCATACATTGTCAGGCAGTTATTTCAAGATAATGATAAACATGTTAAGATACATCATGTATTATGGTCAATTGTGATTTATGAAAATACCACCCTCTTAACGATATGAATATGAGTCTGAAAGTGTTCACATTATCAAGTTTTCTTTATATTTTCCCAATATTTGCAGAAGCTGTAGCAGAACTTCCAGAGGCTGAAGCCATCAAGCTGAAAGAGAAACTTGATGTCCTTAATAGTATGGATGCAGAGGTAACACTTTTCTTTCTCCACAGTTTAGGAAACAAGTACAATTCGCCAGAAATACTCCCCAATGCAATATACGAGGGGTGATCCAAAAATTCGTAAAATGAACCCATAACTTCCTTATCACATGCTTGATCAGTGTATAATTTGGTAATAACGTAGTTCATTATCTAAAGACGGCATAAAAAATTATAAGGTTAACAAAAAAGTTATAGCGGCCGTAAACTGTGTTACCACAGTAACGTGTGTACGCCTAGGCGGGGGAGCAACAAAAAATTATACATGAACGTTAAATTAATCAAATTTTCTTAAATTTCTGCGGAAATTTTTGGGTGAAAATTGTGATTACGCTAGTTTTACGTAGTGACGCCAAGTTACATACGTTGATGTAAAAGTTGTTATGAAGACACAACGTTTTTATAAGGAAGAACAAATTAGTGAAAAAGCGATATGACGTCAACAACGAAATTTGAATGCCGTTCAATTATAAAATTCTGTCACGATCTTGATCATGCACCAACGCAGACATTTAAAATGTTGAAGAGAACAAGAATTTGGTGCTGTAGAGAAATTATGTTTATGTGACACCCAAGATTCGGACTTCAATAGAGGAAAAGGAATGCCAAGATAGTCCTGCAAAGGGCCACAACCCGGTTCACGGCGTCAGAACTGGGGTACACAGTGATAGGTTCCGCTTTGATAGTATATCGATCTTAAAACATCCAGGCAGAGAAACATTCATCATTTCGATTCTAAAATTGCTTGACAACACTTTCAGCACATTTATACCTCGGACACAGAATTGTATGACAGTAAATAAGCACTTTGAATAAAAGGGTTCACAATCGTGTTAAATTGATGTCGCTTTTGACGTTCTTGCTTCCCCGCCCAACGCATGGTCTGTGTCTAAAATTTGTCACTGAGCAATAACTGTTATATGTACACAATTGAAATTTTCCACATTTATTGTACAGATGTCACATTTAAAAACTGTATAACTTTTATTTTAATAGTAAAGACTCTGGAAGTTTTATTAACCCAGTTTACGAACTTTTGGATCACCCCTCGTAGAGGCTACCTGGCTCACAAGTGAGCAATTATCACAGACTTGTACTATGATACTGTTCAAACAAGATCTAGTTTTGAAGTCACTCATAGAATGTTTGGGAAAACTTTGAGATGAAAGAAGAAAATGCATTTTCTCCTTTTGCCTCATTAATTTTCTGGCTCACAACTATGAAGATCAAGCAGAATTACCTGAGGTTTAAACCATCAAACAAAAAGAAAATCTAGAGACTCTTGATAACATGGATGCTGAGGTAACACTTTTCTTTATCCAAACAAGATCATGTTTTGACGGCACTCGTAGAATGCTTAGGAAAATATTGAGACAAAAGAAGAAAATGCTGAAAATCAACATTTTCTCCTTTTGCCTCAATATTTTTTCAGGCTCACAATAATGTAGTAGAATTACCAGAAACTGAAGCTATCAAACTAAAAGAAAAACTCGAGGTTCTTAATAACATGGATGCTGATGGAAGACTATCACTTTACGATTACATGATAAGTACACTGCTGTCTTAGAGCTCTTGTTAAAAAAAATGATAAATATACACTAACAATGTCAAATATTGTCTAATCTTATACTAAAATGCCACCATTTGAAGATCTTTTTGAATGTGTTATTCAACTGTCATTGTTGAGAATTCAAGATAAAATATTCTTTGCAAGGCATTGAAATCGAACAATCTTGTGATTTGGGATGAAATGAGACTGCCACCCACAGAAAAACGAACTATACTTATTTCACAAACAGATATAAGAAATTGTCTAGACATTGGTATATATTGATGAAAAACTTGACATTAACCCAGCTTAACCCTTTCTCAAACAAGGCCTGGTTTTGACGTCCCAAAAAGAAAATACTTGGGAAAACTATGATGCAAAAGAAGAAATTGCTGATAATCTGCAATTTCTCCTTTTGCCTCAATAAATTCTGTGCTGTATTGTACAAAAATTCTATTTTTATTTACACCCATATTGTCATCTACAATAGATTTCAAAATTTTGAAAGTCTACATTTTGTTGTTTGGTAAAGGGTTAATGTGACCGTTGTAATGCTAAATTAAATAAGCAGGTAGTTGAGAACAAGATCAGACTGCACTTATGTGCAGGCTGATCTTGCTCTAAACTGTCAGCCCATATTGCTGGATTATTCTAGGGTATTCTTGGCAAGAGTCAGTAAAAGGTTTTAGACAAGAACTAGCTCTTTTTGAATGAAGACAGAACCTTCTTAAAATTTAATCATTTTGCCTCTAGAAGAAGGACTAGCATTCGTAGCTGCAATTAAACATTTGCACACCCCATAAAATTACTAAATTTCTAGAAAAAAGTTCTTGATAAGAAAGTCACACTTGATTTTAGCTGAAACTTAGCATCTGTAGTGGCATGTTTGTTTGGAGGTAGAATTGGATTACCAGTCTTGTAACGGAATAAATTTCCTGCTGTTCAATGTAATTATTAGGTTTGTTGAGCCCCAGCAGCTACTTGAGAGGGAAAGTAATTGACAGCCAGTTTAACCTTATACCAGACGACAAAATTTTAGGGTAGTCCAATTTCAAAGCTGCTGCAGACGGCAAAACCGATGTTAATATAGCTAGATTTTGTGTACTATGTAGCGCAGAAAATATTGAGGCAAAAGGAGAAAATGCTGATTATCAGCATTTTCTTCTTTTGCTTCAATGTTTTCTCTCAGGCCTATTCTGTTAAGGATGTCAAAACCAGGTCCTGTTTGGGAAAGGGTTAACCTTTTACCAGCCGACAAAAGTTCAGACTGCATCCAATATCAAAAGCTTCTGCAGACGACAAAATAATTTACACAACAAGCCAATCTAGAAATTCTGTTTTCGAAAGATATAACAAAAGAAAATGACTGAGGAACAAGAAGGGCAAGATAAAAAAAAAAGAGAGATAAAAAGAATTTCTACTTTTCACTCTGACTTTAGAATTTAAAAGCATGTAGCATTTTTTATTTCACTTAACAGAAGAACTTTTGGCAAGATACAAATAATTTGTCTTCTTTTGTTTTCAAAGACTTCTTTTTAGTAAGATTAAATGATATTATACATTTAAGGGCTTAGTTTGGTTTTTCACTCAAAATGACAAAGGCTCAATAATGTGGCTATGCTGGTTTTATCTGAGACATAACATTTGTTTCATTTCCCACACTGTTTTCAAATTTTCACTCTGGTATGATTATAGCAATATTGTCTTGTAAAGGATTTATACTTGTAAATCTGCTCTTTCTCACAATCTCTCAGGTCTGATTGCCTTTAGGAACACATTCAGGTTAAGTTCATTATTTTTCAGCTCCACTGGCCGTCAAATCAGGCATGGTATACATGTATATGAGATACAACATCTGCATCATTTCCCACTCTGTTTTCAAATTCTATCTCTTATATAATTATAGCAATATTTCCTTGTAAAGGATTTATACTTGTACATGTAAATCTGGTCTCTCTCACAAAACGCTGTCAGCCCTGATTGCATTTTGGATCTAAAATTGAAGGCTTTGGAAAACATTGTTGGAAAAAAAGAAATTGGTTGTGACAAGCAATTTCTTCATTTCCCTCAATGTTTTCTATCCAGAAATGTGTACAATTTCATTTACTGAATATTTTAGTCTTTGAATTTGGACCAGTCTTAAACGATGAGGTTTGGGATGAGGTTATGTTTTATATGAGATTCAACAATTGTTTCATTTCCCACAATGTTTTATAGACAATTTTGTAATTGTATTGTACAGCAAAGGGTTTATTTCAGTAAATCTGGTCTCTCTCCCACAACCTTGTCAGCCCTGATTGCCTTTAGGAGCATTGTGGCTAAGCTCATTTAGTTATCTAAATGTGATTAAACGGGACGCTGCCTGCATGCAAACATCTCATTATTCGTCTTTTGTTCGACTTTTATCCGCTTTTGTGCCAAACTGTCTAACAGAAATATTTTGCCTGTGTTGCTATATAATAGATGTGGCCATGGCCAAAATGGCCCCATCAAAGTTAAACAGTCATGGTTCAAATTGCGCTCTTTACTTAAAAATTAAGAAAGTCTCCATTTAATAAAGCCCGCTAAAAGATCTAACTTTTATATCAGAGATTTTTGTATACATGTATATACATTTGTATTGAATATTTTCATTAATTGACCTCCATGACCATAGGGAGGGCTTGTTAAAATGTTGAGATAAAAGAAGAAAATGCTGGTGACCAGCATTTTCTCCTTTTGCCTCAATATTTTCTTTGCTACTTTATACACTAATCACACCTTTATCAAAAACAATTTTATCTTCTGTCAAGCGTTTTAAATTGGAACAATCAAAATTATGGCAGTTTTGGAAAGGGTTAATAACATCTTTTGGTATATTTTCAGATACTACAAAGTAGCAGAGAGTTATCAAAGAGACAAACCTACTCACAGTGTAAGTGGTTTTATATCAAGTTGTCTCCCTTCAGTAGATATGTAGATATTGATGCTCTTCAATGAAAACCTCGTATCTGCAGCTTGTTCTAAGCTGCAGATACGAGGTTTTTAGCTCAACTTTTCGAAGAAAATGAGAGCTTATACTGTCATCCGAGCGTTGGCGTTGGCGTCGGCGTTGCAACAAAGGTTAAAGTTTTTTCAAACATCAATGACTTCCATACTATCAAAGGGATTCAACCCAAACTTGGAATACTTATTCACCATCACACCCTCTAGCTTACTACCAGGGCCCATGACCCTGGCTCCACTATATTTGGAGTTTTGCCCCCTTTATACTAAGCAACTTAGAAAGTCGAGCTCGCTGTCTTCGGACAGCTCTTGTTGTTGAAAAGCGATGATATGAAGGTATTTCCTGCTTCATGCAAGTTTACAAGCAGACATTGAGATCATTTTATACTTGCATAAAGAAAGATCAGGGGCATCTTGTTTTACAGTTCTACATTTTGTTTATCTCTCTGATCAACATCTTGAATTTTGTTATGCAACTTTAATTATTCCAACTCAGAAATAGATCACTTTTATTGCTCATCAGTGTATTTCAATGGTGCGTACTATCAATGGAAGTTTCAAGTTTATCACCATTGAGTGGGTAATAAATGGCTTATTTTCACACAATGTTTTCAAAAGCCTTTGCCTGCACAAAATTACATTATATTGAATTTTGATCAATTTCTTTCTCACAAATTTTTCAGCCGGCATGTCCGAGGACAGTGATTATACTAGTGATATAAACTACCCACTACCACACCAACAAAACAGCTCAGCTCACCAGTTTAGAGGAGACCCAAACTATCCACTGCAACGTGACAACAGTCGTGAGTACAACAACCAGGACTTTGATCAATATAACGATTATTACGAACGCGATAGCCGATCTCCGTATGATCAAATAGACTCGTATGAGCAGGAACGATCATATGACGGAGGTCGATCGTTTGATCGTGATGGATCTTTTGATCGTGATGATTTAAGATATAGGAGAGGTGAATCTTTAGAAAGAACAGAATCATTCGAACAAGATTATCATGAATATGATAGAAATGATTACGAGCAGTCGGATACAGAGTATGATCGATATCGTGATTATGACGATGACCGATATGGTCGACCGATCAGAGAATATGAAAGACAAGAGTTAGGGTCACAGCAAAGTTTAAATCAAGATTACGACTCAGAACAGGATTATTATAATCAATCTGATCAAGATTATGAAAATACGATTACAAATGACGATTCGTTAAAACGTGATAGAAGTTACAATGACGATGATAGCTTAACTAACGATCGCCGCTATCAGGATTACGACCGGGATTATTCAGGAGATTCCCAGGAATATTTAGGTGATCCGCGGAATTATTCCCGAGGTTCGCAGGAATATTCGGACTATTATCCCAACGGAAGTCCCTACCATGTAGGGCGTAGTGATACAGATTCAGAACCTCTCTCATATAACAGTCGTCCAAATCATCGACAACCCATCAGTAGTGTTTCTGCTTTCAGACAAGGGTACGTAACTCCATTATCCATCTTATTTTTTTAGTCAATCAAACATAACTGCTTTCAATAGGAAACTAAGCTTAATATTGTCGCTTTTCAACAAAAACCTTGTAACTGCAGCTTATGTTAAGCTGCAGTTACAAGGTTTTTGTTGAAAAGAGAGGATATCTTTTCGTAACAGCTGACAAGTAAGACTTTCTCTTTTAACAAAGATATCAATTGAGAAGATTCCAATGCTTTCAACTTTATAGAAATTAAACAAAAATGGATGCCAAGATGGCTGATAAAATAATTCAAGTTTCTCTTTCTTTTGTGCACACAAGAATATTGTTTAGTATCCTGCAGCACTTAACCCATTACCAAACAGCAAAATTTTAGACTGGTCCAAATTCAAAGGTGATACAGACGACAATTTCAAGGAAACAAAATTTTACATTTTTCCTCTTTTTAACCCTTTCCCAAACGACAAAATTTCCGGGTGCTCCAATTTGAAAGCTGGTTGCAGACGACAATATTAAGATTGAAACTTTTGGATTTGTGTAAAATATAGCATAGAAAATATTGAGGCAAAAGGAGAAACTGCTGGTTATCAGCAGTTTCTTCTTTTGTCTCAATGTTTTCTCAAGAGTTTTCTATTAGGGACGTCAAAACCAGGTCTTGTTTGGGAAAGGGTTAAGTAGAAAACAATGTTGAATATGAAGAAATTGCTTGCCACAAGCAATTTCTTCTTTTTCCACAATGTTTTCAAAGCCTTCATCTTGGATGGATGTGTCAAAAGGTTTCAATGTGTGGGGATGGGCAAAATGCTTTTGTTGGAAGTCCCTATTATGTAGGGTGCAGTGATACAGATTCAGGGCCTCTTTCATGAATAATAACAGTTGTCCATCCAAACCATCGACAATTTATTAGTAGTGGTTCATAACAAGGTACATAACACCCTTCCCATTCCGACAGGTTGGCGCTTTCTTACACCTGTCATGGAAAAGGTTGTAGAAAACGTGGTAAATGAAGAAATTGCTTGTAACAAGCAATTTCTTCATTTATCACTATGTTTTCTACCCTAATTTTCATGATTTTTTTTTTAGCTCACCTGAGCAACATGCTCAAGGTGAGCTTTTGTGATCACCCTGTGTCCGGCGTGCGTCGTGCGTCGTGCGTCGTTCGTCGTCAACAATTGCTTTAAACATCTTCTCCTCCTCAACCACTGGGCCAATTCTTTCCAAACTTGGCAGAAATGTTCCTTGGGTGACCCTTTTCAAAACTTGTTCGTGAATTTTTGATTCGTCAAAAATTGTGGGCGTGGCAGGGCGGGGCTTATCAGACTTAAAGAAATCATTAGGAAATTCTTCAAAAATCTTCTCCTCCTCAACCACTGGGCCAATTCTTTACAAACTTGGCAGAAATGTTCCTTGGGTGACCCTTTTCAAAACTTGTTCGTGAATTTTTAATTCGTCAAGAATTGTGGGCGTGGCAGGGCGGGGCTTATCAGACTTCGAGAAATCGAAAGATAATTATTCAAAAATCTTCTCCTCCTTAACCACTGGGCTAATTAATACCAAACTTGAAAGGAATGTTCCTTGGGTGACCCTTTTCAAAACTTGTTCGTGAATTTTTGATTCGTCAAAAATTGTGGGCGTGGCAAGGCGGGCCTTATCGGACTTAGAGAAATCATGTGAAAAATCTTTAAAAATCAATTATCAGGCCAATTTTAATCAAGCTTGGCAGAAATGTCCCTTGAGTGACTGTATTCAACACATGCTCATGAATTTTTGATTGGGTGAAAATTGTGGGCGTGGCAGGGCGGGGCTTATCAGACTTCGAGAAATCGTAAGATAATTATTCAAAAATCTTCTTCTCCTCAACCATTGGGCTAATTCTTACCAAACTTGAAAGGAGTGTTCCTTGGGTGACCCTTTTTAAAATTTGTTCGTGAATTCTTGATTTGTCAAAAATTGTGGGCGTGGCAGGGCGGGGCTTATCAGACTAAAAGAAATCTTAAGGTAATTCTTCAAAAATCTTCTCCTCCTCAACCACTTGGCCAATTCTTTCCAAACTTGGCAGAAATGTTTATTGGGTGACCCTTTTCAAAAATTGTTCGTGAATTTTTGATTCTTCAAAAATTGTGGGCGTGGCAGGGCGGGGCTTATCGGACTTAGAGAAATCATGTGAAAAATCTTTAAAAATCAATTATCAGGCCAATTTGAACCAAGCTTGGCAGAAATGTCCCTTGAGTGACTGTTTTCAACACATGCTCATGAATTTTTGATTCCTCAAAAATTGTGGGCGTGGCAGGGCGGGGCTTATCAGACTTCGAGAAATCGAAAGATAATTATTAAAAAATCTTCTCCTCCTTAACCACTGGGCTAATTATTACCCAACTTGAAAGGAATGTTCCTTGGGTGACCCTTTTCAAAACTTGTTAGTGAATTTTTGATTTGTCAAAAATTGTGGGCGTGGCAGGGTGGGGCTTATTGGACTAGGAGAAATCATGTGAAAAATCTTTAAAAATCAATTTTTCGGCCAATTTGAACCAAACGTAGCAGGAATGTCCCTTGAGAGACTGTACTCAACACATGTTCATGAATTTTTGATTGGGTGAAAAACATCGGCTTACAGGGTGGGGCTTACCAGACTTCAGGAAATCGTTAGATAATTCTTCCAAAATCTTCTTCTCCTTAACCATCAGGCAATTCGTTACCAAACTTGGCAGAAATGATCATTGGGTGACTCGTTACAATATATGTTCGAGAATTTTTATTTGTCAAAAAATGTGGTCTTGGCGGGGCAGGGCTTATTGGACTTAACAAATTCATGAGAAAATTCTTTAAAAATGTAATTATAGGGCTAAGTTGAACCAAACCTTACAGGAATGTACCTTGAGTGACTGTCTTCAATATATGGTTGAGAATTTTTGATCAATTGAAAAAATGTGGGCATGGCAGGGTGGGGCTTGTTGATTTTTAAATGAGTTATGTCCTTTTGTTGAAAATTGGTATTTTTCGCAACATTTACATGTGTTGTTTGGTCTGTTGATTTTTTTGTTTGCTCTTTTTCCCAATTGATCAGATCACAGTTCAAATGAAATGTACTTCTCAAAATGCACAAAAACAAAGCTGTTTGGGGGTATGATCACTTTCAGTGATATTCTAGTTTACAATAATTTAATATGACATAATACTGACATATATATTTGTTTACAACAAAACCTATATTGTACACAATCAAATACACGAAGAACTCAGGTGAGCGATATCAGTGCCTTTCAGGCACTCTTGTTAAATTTTATCACATATTAAATATCAGCAACATCTTTCAGATAAGAACAGTCCAAATTTTTGCTCTATTGAAAAGGTTTAAATCACTTTTGTCAATTTAGTCAATAAACAATCTATAATCACACTGGCAAAAAGAGTAATCTTTTCTGTAACAGTGTTCTATTTTTAAGAGGATTTTTGGACAATAAAATTAATGTTACACAAAGCAAGTTATATGAAAATGATAGCATGGGAAGCATTCAGGAGAAAAAGATTATTTTTTTCTTCTTTTCCTCAATACTTTCTAGACTAACATCCCCTAGGGTCATCAAAACCTTTGATTAATGTTTTGGAAATTAAGAAGGACTGACTTTGGATCAGTCTAAAATATTGTCGTTCTGGAAAAGGATATTATTATTCATTTTGTTACAGCCATCCTGCAGAACTGTTTTTATTTTATGTCCATAGTTAATCCTAGTTATGATTCTCATATTTCATAGATGGTCTAATTAATTTTCTGTAAAAACTGAAAATGTCATGTCTTAAATTTCAGTCACTAATTAGAAGTTATGGGATTTCCATGGTTATGGCGTTTTCAATATCTTTGACCCATGTACACTTTAAATTTCTAAGAAAGTTTTGCATTGGTTTGCACAATGCACAATGATGACATGAAATAGATTGGTTCAAAGGGAACTAGGAAATTGCTCAATTTATGAAACGGATTACTCTAGGAAATAGAAATAGAAACGGAACACAAAAAACAACACAAAAAAACAAAAATACTACAAAACAAACAAGTAGACTAAAGGAAAATGGGACACATTTTCTCTAATGCTTTGTCAAAAGATTTCTATAGCTATTACCACGATGATTAATCATGCAACTCAGAATTTCAGAAAATCTTCAAAAAATTTTATGATACGGGACCTATTTGAATTTAGTTTAAAGCAGAGAAGGTAGAAAATGTCAGGAATTAGCTGGACATGGTGGATTTTTGTAAAAAAATCAGGTGATAAAAAAAGTTTTTGAAAATTTTTGTTTATCTTCAATAACTTGTCCATCAGCTGATATTTGAAAAATCTACTACGTCTAGCCAATGTGTGATGTCCCTCCACCTTCTCTGCTTGAAACTGAATTCAAATCAGTCCCGTATTTACAAAATTGATGATTTTCTGAAATTGGTGTATCACATGACTATCCACCGTGATTATGCTGTTTAAATTAAAGGAGAATTTATTGTTGATTTTAATTGTAAACCTTGTAAGTTCATCTTGTTTGTCTCTAGGTTTTCAATGATTATGCAATCCCCTACGTTGTATATTTACAGTAGCCCACATGGAAGTCAAGTTAGTCACGGCAGCAGAATCTCATCATTAACACAACAAAGTACACAAGAGTATAGGTATGTATAGAAAATACCCCACCCACTCTCTTCACCTTTAGTCATGGCAGCAAGATTTCATCATTAACACAACAAAGTACACAAGAGTACAGGCACGGATGGGCATCAGGGGAGCTACCTCGAAAATGTGTTAGCGTAAATTTATTCCCACGCCACATCCGGTGACTGTCGAGGTAGTGACTTTGAATTTTGACCAGTCTAAAATTTTGTCATCCGGTATTGTTTACACAAGTATAGGTATGTAAATATATCTTGAAATTCCACAAAATAGACATTTTGCAAGGTTCTTGGCAGAACAGTGTGAAGTTGTAGAGGCTCAGTGTCATCCAACCTTTTTTCATGACCTTAAAGCATAATATTATATTGTTAATACAAATGACCATTTTGTCACTGTTAATGCAAAACCTGGTATCTCGTTTTTGGAAAATTTTAAAAGGCAAGGAAAAAAGAGTAATAACTTTTCCCAAATTTTGAAAGGGTTTTCTTGAAATTTGGACATATTGTTCACAAATAATGTGTCATTACAACTGATTAGTAAAGATGTCTCAAAACCTGCAAGAATTGTCTTAAATGGACATACAAGATTGCACTGTGAAGATCGCCAAATTCGACATACAAGGTTTTGCATTTACAATGACGATTTATGTTTGTAAACATAATTGGATGAGAAAAACAATGATGGATCCAGGGGGGGGGGAGGGGGGGGTGTTCGGGGGGTTCAAATGAACCATCCTCTTCAGCTTGATTATCTCATTTTCATGCAGAAATTCGTTCAAAATTGTGAATCACTAGGAAAATGAACCCCCCTACTTGTAAATACGAACCCCCCTTCACAGAAATCCTTGATCTGCGGCATAAGAAATTGTTCAAATGTGGTGTGCGATCCACGTAAATACAGTAAAATGTGAGGGGTTAGTCAATTTGAGTTAAATGTATTAGGAACAACAACTCTGTTTGGTAGTGGTTACTTTATGGAATGGATTGTTTCCCTTTCATACTGAATTTTCTTTGCTTTCTCATAACAGCAAAATTGTAGACCCTTCTCATTTTATAACATGCTAAAAACTTTAGAACAAGAAAATAAGTTTGTAAGGATTTGCTTTTTGAAATATTAAAGAATGATAAATTATTGGGCGCAATTGTACATTTCATTTTTAAAGTGCTTAGACAACTACGGAAGATGTGTAGGTTCGAGTCTTAAGTGTAAAAAATGTTTTCAAAGAATCTTAGACTATGGCTTATAATCTTCATGAGAAGAATGTAACATCATTTTTTCCAGAGAAACAAAGGGAAATCTTTTTTTTAACCCATTGCCACTCAATGACTCTTTTTGATTCCTTACAAGAAAATGGCTATGGAAAACATTGTGGTAAATGAAGAAATTGCTTGCGACAAGCAATTTCTTCATTTCCCACAATATTTTCCATACAAAAGGACCAAAAAGTGTACCATTTCATTAACTTAAAATTGTCGTCTGCATCAGACTTGAATTTAGAATAGTCCGAAATTGTGTCGTTTGGTAATGGGTTAAAATAGTGGTGAAATTGAAGCATCTGTTTGTGCCTTCTGATTGAATTGCGCTTGCAATAGTTCCACATATTGTTCTAATTTTTAGCTCCACTGGCCTTTCAGGCCAGCGGGCTATTGTCATGGCGATGTGTCCGTCGTGCGTCAGTGCGTGCGTGCGTCCGTAAACTTTTTCTTTAAAAATCTTCTCCTCAGAAACTACTGGATGGATTTCAACCAAACTTCACAAGAATGATCCTTGGGTGACCCTCTCTCAGATTCCTTCAAAGAATTTGGATTGAACCAGAATCATCTGGCCCCTGCGAAAAAGTTTATGAATTTCATGAAAAAGTTCATGAATTTCATGTACTTTGATGAACTTTTTATGAACTTCATGAAAATTGTATGAACTAACATTAAAATTCATGAACATCCAATTTCATTAATTCAAATTCCGTGAACTTTTTACCAAGTTAATGAACTTTGTTGAACACTTTATGAACTTCATGAACAAATAAAAACTTTCATGAACTTTCAATTTTGTAAATTCATAGTTCATGAACTTTTTACAAACATTTTGAAAGTTGTTGAACTTATTATGTTTAGATCATGAACCTCCCATTTGCAGGGTTCTTGAACCTGCAACATATTCTAGAACCTGTCATAGCTTAGGTTGTGCCAGTTTCCTTTGTTTTTTAGAGCTTCCAAAAATATCCAATAGTTGTGCAAAATGTGAAAGAATGAGTTTATTATCATTATTTCATACATTGCACTTTCAAAGTTTTGCTTATAAACATAATATTAGAGATAAATACATATATCATTTAATGACAGAAAAAGAATGATTGTTTACTATTAATAAAACACATTGACATGATTTGACCTTTATGCAATGAATAAATTTTCATTTGAATACATATATTCTCGAGAAAATCCGTTTGTCTCCGAAAATCATCGTTAAAGATCGTCAAGTTTTGTCGGAAAGTAACCTTTTTATTATCTAATAATCCATAACGTAATTGTTTGGCCGAGTGGTCGAGAGGATAAGTGCGCTGCCAACAGCCTGTTGGGATCGAGGTTCAAATCCCCGAAAACGTTTATATTTTTTTTCTTTTTGTGAACTAAATTCAGCTGTTTGAAAAGATTGTTTTAATGCATCGAAATATGCAATCGGGAACGATTTCATTCAGTTAACCATAACATTATTTCAGACAAACAAGTGGTAAATTTCGTTGGTGTTGTTATAAACTCTCGTAACTACGGATCGATGCAAGTCGTTGTTACGAGATTTTATGACGGCACTGAGGGTTTATTATAACACCACGGTAGACCCAGTCTATTTCAGGCCTAGCACAAAATGCATTGCTATTCTCGTGTTTACATATAAACACTTAAAAACACACTCGGGATTCTCTCGTTCCCATAATATCACTTGGGCTTAGATATTGAATAATAACTTTACAGATTAGATAAATTAGAGTAGATATACACATAAAAGGGTAAAAAAAGATCATATCACAAAATGTAATAACCGCTCAATCCAAGAAATATCCACAGAAAAAAATGAAATAAAAAAAAAAAAAAAAAGAAGTTGTTCGTGATTCGAACCTCGAACCTCCGGGTCCAAGGAACTCGCACCTTTATATTTCAACGACAAGTACGTAGTTATGTAAATGGTCATTTAAAAGGTATATAAACTTTTAAACTTGGTTCACGGACTTGAACGAGAACTAACGGAGATACACTGGACAACCAGTCAAGCGTGTAATTATGATAATAGAGGTTACGCTCAATCAGGTCAATCTGCAGCGGTAATAATAAATATGTATTTTTCAGATATCTGTAATTGTAAGTTTTTGTTGACTTTTAAGAAAACCAAAGACATTGTTAAAGCTGTGGCTTTGTTCTATCCTTGAAACATTTTCTTAAACTTGGAGCTCATTATGCTGGCTCAGGATGAAATAGTAAACTGTTGTAACTGCTAAGATTAGGCAGTTAAAACTGTTACGCTCTGAGACAGCAATATGGCTTATATTCACTGTAAGGAACCATCAAGGAATTCATTAAAGATATTATAGAGATGTTAATGTTATAATGAATATTCTACTGTCAGAAAATCTGCTTTTAAAGAAACAAAATAGGTCTGCATTTTATTCCAAAGTTCCTGAAGAAGTCAATGATTTCATCGATAGATAACATATGTTGGCTACTAAAATCAACAATTATAAAAAGTACCAATTCACAAACTAATAGCCATGCTGTTTCAACCCTGACAAAGCAGTTTTGCATATATTTAAATTTCAATGATCTTGAAAATGGATGGAGAAATCAATAAGCTGTAGAAAGAACAGTTTAGCTGCTGATTGAATTATCTAAATGATTGCTAAACGACTGACTAAGGTCTATTTCTAGCTAACCTTCTGCTAGCTACTTTTGTTATCATCCAGTGTCTATTAACCAGTGTTTGTGACAAGGAATCTTTGAACCTAAACAGAATTATAAATTGGCTTTGAAATGAATTTATTCTATCAAATTCTATCAAATTGCTTAAAAAGATCTAGAACTACTGTGAATGTTCATGAACTAGTTCATGAACTAGTTCTAGAACTAAACTGACACGATTTAAAAACGCAAAAAAGTACTTTTACAAATGGTATCTCTACATCTTACAAAACCGATGTATAGCCATGTGA
Source organism: Fragum sueziense (assembly GCA_963680895.1). Taxonomy (NCBI): domain Eukaryota; kingdom Metazoa; phylum Mollusca; class Bivalvia; order Cardiida; family Cardiidae; genus Fragum; species Fragum sueziense. The sequence goes on from OY804598.1 coordinate 7,841,986, forward strand.
AATTGTAAATGTTACAATTGTTAACATAACAAGACAGAAAATGACCTTTAAAACACGAATAATGCCTGAATGGACGTCAGATTATGCCAAAATGCACGTTGAGTCAAGAGCCTGGCATCGAACAGGACGATGACAGCGAACCCCATGTTTTCCTAGGCGATTTATCACCATGTCGCGATGTATAGGCCGCCCGCGATTACCAACCATAGAATTTGCTGTAGACTGAGCCGTCACAAATCTGTTGCGTTAGTGACGTTAACGTATACAATTGTGTTGACGTACAGTTGTTACACGCAGCTGACCGGGACGTGGGTGGTCTGTAAATCTTCCCGTGTCGTTTACACGTCTCATAAACCTTGGAACCGTCAATTCGGCTACATTAAAGCGTCTAGGTACCTTCATTTGCGAGACACCACAAACTAAAAGCCAAAAAACTCGGTTCCTTTTTCGCAAAGTAAGACTCAGTATTTTATACACAATTTTCTTTCGTTGTTCTCGTATGTTTTCAATAAGTAAATCAAAGTGGCAATTTGTAAACAAAAAATCTTAGTGATTTAACACGTGGTCTGAATGCACGAGACACACGAGCATTTAGTGATTGGCGGTTCAGATGTCCGGATAGTGTACAGAAAACACAACAAAATCGCTGGGGCGTGAAGTGTATACATTTTTTCATACATGTCCCCAAATATGGTGCCGATCAAGGCAATAGGAAAGGAATGGTTAATGAAAACGTGTTTTGCGTTTTTAAATCGTGTCAGTTTAGTTCAAGAACTTATCTATAAAGTACATTTAGGTTAAACTTCAAAGTCAAGGTCACAAGGTCAAAGGTCATGGTCTTAAATGAAAGGTCTTAGCATAATTTAGCCATGTGTGAAATGGTACAGCTGTATTTCATTTAGTTCACAAGATATAGAATTAACTGGATGAAATCAGACCTCCCAGTCTAATTATATTCCAGTTTCCAGTCTATTTAATGACATCACTTCCTGTTTATCAGAGAAATGGAGGGAATTTGCTTGTCTGACTTTTTTTCAAAAAAATTGTTAATGGTCATAATTTACATTCATATTGAAGAATTATAAGAAGATAAAGGAGCTCACTGAACAGTAATAGACCAGTAAAGCAACACTGGTGAGTGTTCTTTTGACTAAATTTAACAAACTTAAATGTTCAGTTTTACAATTCCCCACCCACATGCCATTTAATTTTCAAGCACTGTTTTTTTTTAAAGAATTATCAGATGATAAAGGAGCTCACTGAACAGTAATAGACCAGTAAAGCAACACTGGTGAGTGTTCTTTTGACTAAATCTAACAAACTTAAATGTTCAGTTTTAAAATTCCCCACCCACATGCCATTTAATTTTCAAGCGCTGCATGTTCATGAAACGCAAAATTTGATGAACTTCAAGAAGTTCTTGAACTTTTGTTTGTGAACTTTTGTTCATGAACTTCAGTGGTTCGTGAACTTGATGGTTCATGAACTTGGCTAACTAATTCACAAACTTCTGAAGTTCAAGAACAAAAGTTCAAGAACTTCTTGAAATTCATGAAAGGCCAATTTTGCCTTTCAGGAACTTAATTTCATGAACAAGTTTTCATGAATTTTTAGATGCAGTTCATGAACTGTGATGGCTTTTAAAATTCATGAACTTTAACTGTTCATGAATAAAACTATTCATCAAAGTTCACGAAGTTCATATAAAAATTCATGAAAACTTGTTCATGAAATTAAGTTCCTGAAAGGCAAGTTTTGCATTTCATGAACATGTTCATGAACTATTTCGCAGGGGGAGTTCTCTGCCCTTGAATGTCAAAAATAGCTGATTTTGACTTTATTTTTACTCTAAAATCTACAAATATTAACCAATCAAGACAAAACTTGGACAGAAACTCTGGACAGAATATATATCGGCATAATATCCTGCCTGGGTGTAATTTTCAGCTTAATCGGAATTTTACATCTTGAGTTATGTGCCCTTGAATTTGACAAAATTGCCATTTTCGACTTTGTTTTCTCTCTAACAACCATAATTGTCAACCAATCAAGATGATATTTGGACAGAATCTAGTTGACAACAAGATCTTGCTTATGTGTAATTTTCAGGATGATTGTATCGCTACAATCTGAGTTATGTGCCCTTGAAATTGACAAAATTTAAGTTTTAGACACTTTTTTCACTTTTGCGGCCACGATTATAGACTAATGATGACAAAATTTGGACAGAATGATGCTGACCATAAGATCTTGCACGAGTTTAAAATTCAGCTTGATTATAAACCCACATACTGAATTATGTGCCCTTGAATTTGGCATAATTACAGTTTTCAACTTTGACATCACTCTTAAAATCCCCAAAATATTGGTCAATCATTTACCTTCTTTTCGCTTTGACCACATGATTGCTTCTTTTTACTTTGATTTTGCTCTAAGAACCACAAGTTTTGAGAAATCTACTTTTTCTTTGACCACATTGCTGTATTTTACTTTGTTTCTGCTCTAAGAACCACAAGAATTTAATAGTATATAAGTTTAACCATTTAGATAAATTTGTCAATTTTTTAGCTCACCTGAGCACGAAGTGCTCGAGGTGAGTTATTGTGGTCACTTTTTGTCCGGCGTCCGTCCGTCCGTCCGTCAACATTTGGGGTGTTTACACTCTAGCATCCACAAAAGTTACTCAATCTTGATCAAACTTGGCCAAAACAAGTATGATCATAAGTTCTCAAACAAGTTCGATTATGGGCCTGATTGGACCAGAAAGTGCGGAGTTATCTGCCCTTGAATGTCAAAAAATGCTGTTTTTAAGTTTGTTTACACTCTAGCATCTACAATTATTGATCAATCAAGACAAAACTTAGACATTATGTTGGAGACCATAAGATCTTGGATGAGGTCAATTTTCAGTCTGATCTGACAAGAAAGATGAGAGTTATGTGCCCTTGAATTGGGCAAAATTGCCACTTTTTTGCTGTATTCAAAAAAGAGTTAATCTAAGGGAAGGAACTCTGACACTACTTTACTTCAGTATAAGTAGAGTTATCTAGTTTGATAGAGGATATAAATAGATTCTAAGGGAAGGAACTCTGACACTACTTTACTTCAGTATAAGTAGAGTTATCTAGTTTGATAGAGGATATAAATAGATTCTAAGGGAAGGAACTCTGACACTACTTTACTTCAGTATAAGTAGAGTTATCTAGTTTGATAGAGGATATAAATAGATTTACACTCTTATTAACCCATTACCAAACAACAAAATTTTAGCCTAGTCCAAAATCATAGGTGTTGCAGACGACAAGTTCCATTGAACAAAATTTAACATTTTTTGGTCTTTCTTGGTAGAAAACATTGTGGGTAATGAAGAAATTGTTTGTCACAATGTTTTCCAAAGCCTTTATTTTGTGGGGCATCCAAAAGCGCCAATGTGTACGAAAGGGTCAATCAAGACTAAACTTGGACACAATGTTGGGGACTTTAAGATCTCAGATGAGTTTGATTTTCAGTCTGATCTGACGAGAATGTTGAGAGTTATGTGCCCTTGAATTTGACAAAATTGCCATTTTTCGGCTGGTTTCGACCTTGTTTACATTCTAGAATCTACAATTATTGATCAATCTATACAAAACTTGGACACAATGTTGGGAACCATAAGATCTCATATGAGATTGATTTTCAGTCTGATCTGATCAGAAAGTCGAGCGTTTTGTACCCTTGAAAATGACAAAATTGTTGTTTTCGGCTGTTTTCGACCTTGTTTATACTCTAGAATCTACAATTATTTATCAATCAAGACAAAACTTGGATACAATCAGGGCTACAGAAAAGTGGAGGTGAAGACATACTAACATTGTTTTTTCGAATTCAAATCCTATGTTGTGGGTACTCATTTGAATCGTCTCGACGAGACGATACAAATGAGTACATGTACCTACAACATAGGGTTGGATGATCACTGACAGCATTATTGCAGTTTGAAAAGTCACCACCCCCTTTTATCTGGAGCCCTGTACAATGTTTGGCACCATAATTTAGATCTTGGATGAGTTAGATTTTCACAACCTTATTGACCATAAGTTCTTTTTCAGTCTTAAAGTAATAAATATTAATTGAATTGAACAAAAGTGTTGCTCATATCATTTAAGTTCAGGTGAGCGATATAGGACCATCATGGTCCTCTTGTTTATAGTAAACCACAAGAAATTCAGGCCTGTGGAGCGACTCAAGACCTTCAGGTCTTTCTAGTTTGTTGAATCCTTCCTATCTCTCTAAACACTGTCCAAAAACAAGCTTTAGTTTAATTTATTTTAGCAGATAAAGTATTTGAGAAAAAAAGAAGAAAAAGTGGTACTGTTTAGTCAAGGGTTTTTAATTATCAAAGTTAGAGAGTGACAAAGTTTTTTTTTCTATTCATTGTTGAACCAAATAATGACCTCCCAAGTTTCAAATCTCTATTGTCAGGGTAGGTATTTATGAAAAACTCAGCTCTTTGTGTTATTTTACCTTTCTCATTTTGAATGTGAAGATGAAAGTATTGATAAGATTTTATCCTTTCGCGAACATTTTGGTTGTTATGAGGTTTCATCAAATTAACATTGTCTATTTATATTTGGCTATGAGGATTGGTGGTATTATGGTATCATTTCTGTCTGTTTGTCCACATCTTGTTAACCTTTTCCCAAACAAGACCTGCTTTTGATGTCCTTTAGAGAAAAAGCTTGGGAAAACATAGGCATAAGAAAAAAAAATTTTGATAATCAGCATTTTTTTCCTTACAAATTCTATGTTTCTCAATATCCGTTTTATCATCTGCAGCAGATTTAAAGCTGAATTAGTGTAAATTTTTGCATTTGGAAAAGGTGTACAAAACTCCCCCTACATTCATTTACATCTTTAATTTCCCCATCAAGTGAAGATTTACAAACATACATACATATAAATACAATTTTCTAAGTCTTTTGATATTATGCATTATTGTCAAGATTTGCATTAAACTGCGTTGTGGAAACAAGACTTAATCCATTACCACATAGTGACTCTTTTTGACTCCCTACAAGTTAATCGTTTTGGAAAACATTGTGGAAAATGAAGAAATTGCTTGTGACAAGCAATTTCTTCATTTCCTACAATGTTTTCTACCCAAAATGTTCAATCTTTTTTAAATTTCATTCACTTGAAATTGTCGTCTTTCTTTGAATTTGGAACAGTCTAAAATTATGCCATTTGGGAAATGGTTAATGTAGAAAGAATTAGATATTTTGAACCTATGCATCAGTTGTTTTGACTGCTACAGAACTGTAAATTTAAATGTGTCTAATACTTTGTTGTTTAAGAAAGAGTTATTTCCTCTTGTCATGAGAAGAAATGTTCATTAGTATCGATCTAGCCTACAAAGTCCTATCATTAAGTACTCTATATTGCACTATTTGACTGGGGCACAATCTTCTTAGTGACTGAGAAACTGTTCAACTTCAGAAACTTTTTGCTGACATTAATAGTTGTGGTGAAAAAAGCCTTCATTCTCAAAGAGAGATACTTGCATGACTATGGCATGTGCTTTCCCAAAAATGATACATTTTTACGGCCCTATTTTTAAAGGCTTTAGAAAATATTGAGGTAAAAGAAGAAAAAGCTGACACTCAGCATTTTTTTCTTTGCCTCAATATTTTCTATGCTATGTTGTGCATAATTCCTGTCTTTTAATATCAACATCCGTTTGGTTGTGTACATGACCTGGTATTCAGCAATTTCTTTTTTGTCTCAATGTTTTCCCAAGCCTTTTCTGTTAGGGATGTCAAAACCAGGTCATGTTTGGGGAAGTTTAAAAATGAAATAAATATCATTAATTTGAGTTCATTCAACTGTGACTGAATGCATTTCCGATGTGAAAAATAAATAGGGAATAGTTATAAAATCATGTTCGTGATCAGTGGACCTCAAAACGATCTTTTCTGTGAATTTGGATAAGAATTTGTGACTTATTTACTGGTGAATAGGTTTTGACTGGTCCTATTTTAAAGAATCCGCAATGAAGAACAAAATGTTTCAACATGAACTTTCTTTTTGAAATTGTAGAAAATATTTATGAAAAAGGAAAAAGAACTGATCATATGCCACTGATGTTGATGATTGAACATTTTCTTACATGTCTATATTCTAAATCAAAACATTTTCACCCTCTCCCAAATGGGACTTCAGATGGTGTTGATAGAGAAAAAAACTTTATGTGCAATATCACAAGAGAAAATTTTGAGAAAAAGGGAGAATATGCTAGTTATCAGTATTTTCTCCTTTTGCCTGAATGATTTCTATTACACATGTTAGAATTGGGTACAGTTTAGGCAAGGGTTTCTAGAGAAATCTTGTCCATTGCTTCTATTTAGCGCTTTCCAAAATGGCTGCAATTTAGAATTTACAATTTGAAAGCTGCTGCAGATGACAAACTGAATGTGAATGAAAAACAAATTAGTATACATTGTAGCAGAGAAAATATTGAGGCAAACGAAGAAAATGCTGATTATCAGCATTTTCTTCTTTAGCCTCAATGTTTTCCCAAACCTTTCATATAGGACATGTCAAAATAAGGTCTTGTTTAACAATAATCGGATCTTTTACACCTTTATACCATGCTTTATACTATGCTTTAGTAGCAATATTTGAATCAGTTGATGTAATCTAAGCTTTCACACATTTTCTGCTAGAATGATTTCAATGAAATGTATGTTAAATATTCATGTCACATATTGTATGTTCAGTAATGTTGTAGCATACAAACATTGAAGCTGGGATCTCGAAAAAGAGGCTGTCAAAGATATAGTTATAACCCCCCCCCCCTTTCTAAATAGATGGGCCGCAGCCTTAGCGTAGTTGGTAGCGCATCTGCCTCTCATTCGAGAGGTTCCGGGTTCGATACCCGTCCGCCGCTAATACCCTTTCTGACAAAATTGTCATCCACCAATGGGTTTGAAATCGTTAACCTAAGTGGGCGAGCAGCTGGAGGCTCGGTAAGGGTGTTGTGGTAGTACTGGATTGAGAAACAACAGGAATCCATGGGTAGCTGCTCCAACCGCTGTAATATGACCCTGGCAGTTAAAAACGGCGTAAAACCCCAATAAACTAAAACTCAAACTCTAAATAGATGGGGTTATATTGGTATCATCATGTCTGTGTGCCTATTCAACTTCGTTTCTGTGCTCTAACTCAAGAACTATATGACCTAGGACCATGAAACTGTACACAGTTGTTGTCCTTGTCCCAAGGAGACACCCTATGATTTTGGGCTCATGTAGGTCAAAGGTCAACATCACAATTAAACTTTGTATAAAATCTGTTTCCATGCTCTAACAGAAGAACCGTTTGACCTTTGACTATGAAACTTTACCAAAGTGTTGCCCTTGACCCAAGGATTTGTCCTTTAGTTTTGAGGTCATGTAGGTCATAGGTCAAGGTCACTGTCACAATTGGACTTTCTTTTAAATGTGATTCTTTGCTCTAACATGAGAGTCGTTTTACCTATAGGATCATAAAACCTTACTTGATTGTTGCATTTGACCCAAGGAGGTGCTGTTTCATTTTTTGGTTATGCGATTCAAAGGTTAAGATCACAATTGGACTTTGTATATTATGTTTTGCTGCTCTAACTCTAGAATCTTTTGACTTAGGACCATGAAACTTTATTCAGTTGTTGCTCTTGACCCAAGGAGGTGTTTAAAAAGTTTTTGGTCAAGTAGGTCAAAGAAAAAGGTTACTTTGTTAAGAATTTCAGGGCTCAAACCAAAGAAGTATTTGACCTATAGAACATTTCCAGTGGCGAGGTGCTAGTTGGGATATTTGTCTGCTTTGGGACAGTTTAATATCTAGTTAGAATTGTTGAAAGAGAAAGTTGCGATTAAAATAATCAGTGCAGCTTTGTAATACAATGTATTTCGCAGAAAATTTCCACCTGATATAACAAGTGTGACAATAAAATTCACACCGATATTGGATGTTTTTAATCTGTAAAATAGAGGAAATTTATTGTTATACTAATTAATGTATTGATCGTTATCCTGTGTGGGATTCTAGAACATAAAACAGATTTAACCCAGGGCTTTTTTTCCAGAAATTGTGAAGAGGCCCTAGCCTGTCGTTTTGTGAAATTTCGCGCGAAATTTGGCCAAATTGTGAAAAATATACTTAAAATAGGTTTATCTATCTAAAACAACAAAATTACAGATTTCATGGTTTTCAATAAGATTTGAAGTAGGAGGCTCAAAAGAAATTGTATTTTGCAGGGGGTCTGGGAGTCCTCCTCCAGCAGGGGTCATGGGGCAGCACCCCCGTTGCCCGGGGGCCCAAAGGCCCAGAGCCGAAAATAAAATTTTATGCACTGTGATATTCCTTAGATGAGCTCTTGGAGAAACAATTTTGAGTGTTCCAAAAATTGACAAATTTCTGTTTGAATAAGGATGGATGGCTAAACTCAGAATTTTTTAAAAAAAAATCATGTTGAAAATAGCAAATTATTCAAGGGTTCAACATTAGCAGTGCCCGACAGACATTACCTACCTGCTGCTTGGTCAGGGATAGTTAGATCACCTTGATGCAGACTCATTTGGAAACTCCCAATGAAAGCACAGGATATATGACACAACAAAAGCATGGACCCTTTGAAATTTTCATTAAGTTGTGAGTCAAAATTGCTTTTCTGGAAAAAGTATCAGTTTTTGTCTTTGGATGTATCTTGACTTGTTATCAAAGGTTCTTAAAAATCCACAAAAAATACACTAACCATAGATTTACTAGTTTTCATTTGAAAGAAATCATATTTCAAGCAGAAAAATATTATGAAAACACAAGCGAGATATGTATTTACTGTCATTATTAATCAACTATATGTACTACTTATCAGCGCTTCTTCCCTAAAAAAACAAATTGTCGTTTCTGTGAACTGTCAAAAAATCCTCTAATCAGTCATGCTCTACATGAATCTTCAAAGAAAGAAAACAATGATAGGCAGCGTTGGCATTACCAGCGATACAAAAGTAGGCTAGCTACGGGATACGCCGATGTAAGCATTTTCACAACTTCATAACTTGTTTCATATATCTTTTCTGTTGTGTGGTTTGATCACTCTCTTGCACACGGTTCATTCATTACATTCACCTCTGTAGTTGCCTCAGAGAGTATTGCGTCATCATCTGCTAGATTACGTCACTTTCTATCACATCAAAATGGCAATAACAAATAATTTTTCTTTTCCAAAGTCCAAAATATGTCATACTTCACGTTGCTTAAAATTTAATATCATTTTCCAACGAAAATAATTTAATTTTTTAGATTGATGTCATTCATTAAATTTTTCTGTACGTTTCATTCTGATAGGGAACGATTTTATCCAGCTAACCGTGACGAATTTCGGACAAACAATTCGTAAGTGTTGTTATAAAATCTCACAACTACGACTTGATTCAAGCCGTAGATACGATATTATATAACAACACCGACGATCTATCAAAACAAAACGTATACCTAGTCTATTTTTAGCACAAAATTCCTACCATTGGTAAGGAGGCTTGAGAAAATAGTTCCATTGTATATGGGTTATTTCATCAGTTATAGTGCCTTTCAAATGCAACCAGAATCATCATTTCTTTGTCTCCTTTATTATGTTACACATGAAACAGTTAAACAGCAATAATACACGTTTTTCTTGGTTTGACAAGATTCTTGTCATTCATACGCCCAGGCCGTTGCAGAGATGTATGTGAGAGTAACGAACGACAACTCTGCTCGGAGATAGTGGTTTGATTTTAACGAAGATTAAAATCCGCGAAAACTAATAACTTTACGTATGTTTTTTTTGTCAGGCGAGTACAGCCAGAATTATGTTCCTTGAAAAAGCGCGATTAAAACAGTTCGATTATTATACTTTTAAAACTTGCGTTGTAAGTTGCAACCGATTAAATAATACTCATTACTAAACAATATTTGTGATAGTAAATGCCGAAACATATTTTATTTACAAAAAAATAGTGTTTCAATATGTTCGATTTTAATTAGCGAGAGGTACAATCGATCGCACCGTCTATCGTGATCTCTCGCTTTTGTCGAGATTTGACAATTTCTACTTTCACTTTGCAGCCGATGCTGTATTTATAACACGCTAAATAGAGAACTTTTGGATCTGTAGTTTAACCTTTTGATGTGTAAACCATACGAAAATGTGAAAAATGGCTCAGATATTTTACTCATGAATGAATAATTTCGTTATTAGATTTAATGAAAACCCTGTGATTGGGAATTTTATTACCAATTTTGTGAAATTTTCTTGCCACAGTTGTGAAAAAATTAGGCTTTTCGCGATTGTGAAGTCACCGAAGATCGGCCTCTACTAAAGAAGGAGAAAAAGCCCTGTAACCCTTTCCAAAACGGCAAAATTTTAGAGTGATCCACTTCAAAAACTGCCACAAATGACAAAATGGATGATATTAAAGACAGGATTTGTGTAAATTATGGCATAGAAAAAATTGAGACAAAAGGAGAAACTGCTGATTATCAGCAGTTTCTTCTTTTGTTTCAATGTTTTCCCAAACCTTTTCTATTAGGGACGTCAAAACCAGGTCTTGTTTGGGAGAGGGTTAACCCTTTCCAAAAGAAGTCCTAGGATTTATGTCTGGAAAAACATTAAGGCAGAATTAGAAAATGCTGATAAACAGTATTTTCCCCTTTTGCCTTAATATTTTATAGGCTTTATTTAACACAACTCTTTCCTGTATGAAGAATTATTTTGACTTGTGCAGCATCTTTCAAATTTTCTTCTTTTATCTCAATGAATTTCCAATCTTTTTATAAATTTTAATTAAGAACTTCATTACCAGGTTTTATGTGGGAAAGGGTTACTGCAATTTTGTTACTTAGATAGAGCAGCTGATAGTTTGATTGGCTGTGTTGATGTTTGTAAAATAAATGTCTGGAACACATGGTTAGGTGCTCACTATCAACTAAAAAATGTTCATAAGCAAAAAAAAGGTTGAACAAAATTCTTTTTCAATTTGGAACAGGGAATTATTTTACCTTTTGATGAAAATTTGATTCTTGTTTTAATGATTTATCAAAGCATGTGCACCAGAGCATGTCATTTTCAATTTTCCATATTTCTAAGTTTTGAATACATTCTATGAATTATTCAACAGCATTTTTATACATATTAATTACATTTTGAAAAAGTTACTTTTAATTTCAACCCTAGATTACTATGTTCATAATAGAAAAAAAAGCTTTGGGAAGCATTAAGGAAAAAGAAGAAAATGCTGAAGATCAGTATTTACTCCCTTTACCTCAATATTTTCTTTGCTTTATTGCATACAAATCATATGTTTGTCAACACCCTTCTTGTCATCTGTGGCAGCTTTGGACTGATGAATTAATTAAGTTTTTGCTGTTAATAATATAGTAGGAAAGAGTTAAGTTTCAACACTTTTTGATAGATACTAACTCTTACCTCAAGGATTTAATGTATTTTGGTCAGGGTAGAAAATATTTTGAGAAAGAAAATAAAGATTACTTATCAGCATGTTCTTTCTTTTGCTAAATATTTTCTGTACTATAAAGTTACTGCAATCTCCCATTTTGTTGTCATCATCAGATTTTAGATAAGAGCTGTCAAATATTTTCCACCAGGGAAAGGGTTAAATATATATTGCTGAAAATTGGGAAAAACCATAATATACATTTAGTATATATTGAGTATATACATACATATTAAAATGACAAGGTGTAAAAATAGGAGTCATTTAGAATGAGGAATATGGAAAATTGTGATCTTACTTAGGGTATCTTAAAATATACTCGGATTTTAAGCGTTCCTTGATTACAAAATTAACTTTTGAGGAAGCAATTTGTTTATGAGGACTGTCCAACTATTTAAAGGGGGGCAGCTTTGGAAGGGTGAAAAGTATCGATCCTAGTCAGTTTGCGCTGGCTGCCCATACTGAATAAGATAAAAACTTTTCAGGCTAACATAATGGCAAATAATTTTATGCAAGAAATAGAATGGGTATACCATTATGTTTTGGATAAACCGTCGGTGTTGTTATAAAATCTCTTAACTACGGCTTCATTCAAGCCGTAGTTAAGAGATTTTATAACAACACCTAGGAAATACCATTTGTTTGTCCAAATTTATGTCACGATTAACTGGATAAAATCATCCCTATTTTCTGAAATTTGTATGCTTTCTCAACCTTACTACAATTCATGTTCATTTTTGAAATGGGATATCTGGTTGACATTTGCTGATTCTGATCTGTTTCTCATGTATTGGATATATGGAATTACGGAATGTACCTTTTAGTGTGACAGGAGCGTCCCTGTATATATTCAGTATATTGAAAAAGCATAGGGCAAAAATGGCAGGCGTTTGGGATATTTTGCGTAGGGAAAATTGTACAATTTTCATTGAAATTAATTGGAAACATTTATTGAATAATTGAATGAAATGCACCATCCTAGGTTGACAAAATATTATCAAATAATTATGTACTGTGAAATGAAGTGAGGAAATGGTGTTATTTAGTATACATTTACATGCTGGGAAATTGTGAGGAATATTGTAAAATAGTGAAAATACCGGTGTATCAGTTTATCTTGGTCCCCTGGCAGCTTGGCCCCAGGGGCCAACCTTCCCCCCCTGCGAAGCATTTCCTGGGGTATCTTGGTGCCCGGGGACAAACCTGCCAAGCGGGGGTGGGGGGGGGGGTGGGGTGGGGGGGGGTGCAAGATAGATAAACTGTTGCACCTGTACAGGGTGGTAGTTCAATGTACAGGGAAAACGTTGAGCTTCTCAGTTATACTTTATTTTCATGGAATGATTGTATACATCCACAAAGACTGACCAGGGTTGATACTTAACACTCTGCCCTGATTGTCTCTTTTAGGGGGACAGATCAGAAATAAAGGCATTACTTAGCTTATCATTATCTGCATTTTCATGCTTGTCAGGTGCGATTCCAGGCTCTTTTTCCAGGGGGGGGGGGGTCAAAGCCCAAATGATGGCTTAAAATGTGAAGTTATATAGTCAAAATTCAATTTTCGGCCAATTTCAGGGGGGGGGGGGGGGGGTCATGACCCCCTGACCTCACCCCTGGATCCGCCCTTGCTTGTCTTTCGAAAACTGAAACCGGATTAAAATATTGGGTTAACACAATACCAGTATAGTGCCACCACTGACCTTGAGACTCAAATGTACTTTTAATTGTTGACTAATCCACGTGAGAGGGTTTGTATGTTTATACTGTACGGTATATTTTTGTCAAAATATTTTAATACAGCGACATTTATACAAAGTAACTGTGGTCGAGTGGTAAAACAAGCGTTAACAACAAATACAAGTTGGAAGGTGTGGGTTCGAATCTCACATAGTCTCGTTTTAATTACCATTTTTTTGTTTTTATTCTTTTTATTATTTAATGTTTCATTTTTCCATCACCCTAGATACCGTTCTAATTGATATATAGCTTTGTACGTAGTTCTGAATAATTCAATTAAAGTAGGCTAATACAATTTGTTAAGTCATGAATGTCAGACATGTCTGATTTGTAGGCTTACATAGATATAACCCTGATGACAGAGAAATCATTTTTAATGTATGAGCCAATATTTTATTTCGTGGAAATCGCTGTCCTGGCTCATTTTCTCAGAAATGGCTTTTCATAAACATGTCATTTCAGGTACACCGTGTAACGACCATTACTACCAACAATACAGACAGTATACTTGGCCTGGCAGATGGAATGTTTCTGAAAATATTGCACTTTTGTACCGGAAAATGACCATTTTCTCTTGTCCCTGGAAAAAATTATCAATTTCCAACATGATTTTCGATATGAAATAATCGGTAAAGATCGCATTTTTCTTGATTTCATTAATGTTTTATATCTCACATTATTGATAGTGTCAGTCCTTTTTGAGAAAATAGAAATTCGACGAAGATTTTTGGCCATATATGTCTGTCCCTGGATTTTTGATACGAAATGTCCTCGCAATAACTTACATGTGCGTAATGTAAGTATTTTTGGTTAGATTTCCTTTAAATACAACCCAAACGGAGGTGGAAACACTCACCAAAGCCACGATGTTTAAATGAAAACAAAGTAATACTTGGTTTCGAAGTTGCGAGGCAAATTAGGTAGGCCGTTGGCTGCGTAGACTTATTTTTTCGTTTTCTATGCAACGCGATCAACCACACTATATTGCTCAGATCTTAGAATCGTTTAGCTTTACTTATTCAGATATAGAATCATGTCGTTTACAGCATGCAACGTATTTTCTCCCTAGTTATTCTTGTGTGTACTTTGGAGCGAATGGTCGCGGAATTCCTCGCAATAACGGTCCTCGCAATAACGACAGTTTTGTTACTGGGAGTACGAAAATCGTTACCGCAAAGACATAATAAGTTTTCTTATGTAATATGGACTTTTTGCCGAAGAGAAAATGGTCTTGGTGCATAATTGTTTCAAACTATAATAGGAAAGCGAAGTATTTCAGCTGACAAAAATATAATTACTGTTACCAAACATGTGTACCGATCAGTTGTTACGGAGCGGACTTGGAATCGTTATTGCAAGGACTCCTTACACATTTATGGATTCTTGGTACCACGAATGAATGAATTTTATCACTAGTCTAATGGAGATATTTTGCCAATCACCTTGGAATGGTGTATGAAGGATATAATTCTAGATTAATTGACAAGATTAATTCTAAATGATCGTTCTGAAATGACCTTTCCTCAATATCGGAGAGACATTATAGACTATTTCTTTTTAAGGCATGAATCTGTATATCTTTGTTCCATGGGTTTTGAAGAAATTACTAAGTCATTTTTTTTAAAGTGGTCATGGCAAAGTAGTTCCTGGTGCTATAAAGGTGCCGTGGAAAGACATGTAGATTTTTTTTTAATTTTCAAGGCAATTTACATGCATTGATTCGAATCGTGCATGTAATCTTGCAATCACAACATTTCATCCCGAAAAAAAAGATGGATTTTTTTTGTCAAATATTATCTTATCTTGGTAAACAAGAAGTTAAGAAGAAAACATTTTCAAATTACTTTATTTCTTTTTGTTTTGTTTCGTTTTTTGGACAATCAGTTTTAGGACACTCAACGTCTTACAGCCGTGTATCTAAATTATTATGTGAGCTATCTTCCAAAAAAAGAAATAACAACAACAACAACAACAACAACAACAAATCATCTGCGTATATTGCTAAAAGGATCGAACCCAATCAGTATGCCAAGACTGTACAGTCAGACTATGGTCGAGATTTTTCGCTCCTAAACGATTTACTATATCTTGAATATTTTTTACTTGAATTTTCATTATGTTATTATTTTCCCAATGTGATATTTTATGGTTTGACGAGAAGGTTTAAGACATTCCATATTTTTTTCTCTGTTTTTCGTCATAATTGTAATTGCTTAACTTTCTTCGGGTCTTCTCATTTTTTACAAAGAAGAAGGTTTTACTAACACTAAAGTAAGAGAAGTAAAAATAATGCTGATTACCAGCTCTGACTCCGTTTCCCTTGATATCCCTTGATATCCAATCATCTATATTGTACACACAAGTTTTCATAAACTTCATTTTTGTAGTCTTCAACAGCTTTCAAGTTGTATAATTTTTATGCTAGGTATCCACTGCCGATCAAATCAACTGGACCATGCCGAATCAAGCGATCGAGTACAGATCGAACTCGGTCGCCATTTGTAATCGGGAATGGTCGTGGTAATCGAGCTTTATCCGCACCACTTTGTCATCTTTCTCTATTTGTTTGTATATAAAAGAAATATTTGTGTAAGATTTGGTAGAAAGTTGATTGAAAAGCGATCGTGTATTGATCGGAAAGGCGATCAACCAGATCAGGAATCAATCAAAACTGTAGATCGAGTGTGATCGGATTAACATCTTTATATCGATCACATATCATTTTACTCATGTGGCTCCCAACCACATCTCGATCAACTCGATCTGTGCTTTATCTGTTCATTCGATCAAATAGAAGGTAGAGGTCGGGTTGATCGAGTAGAGATCGAGAAAAGTCTTTAAGTCGGGAATAATGGGCGAATTTGAGCAGTCAGTGCGATCAATTTGACTTGATCAGCAGTTGTAACATAGCATAACATTTAACGTTTTTGAAAGGGATTAACAAAGTGACTTTTACATTTAAATGTATACATTTTTTACAATTGCATTGATTTTAATATTTAAAGACCATATATAGGTCAATACAATGTAAGAAATGGAAAAATATTTAAATATAAGTCCTCACAGTAATGGTAAATGTCATTCCAATAACAAAGACTTTTTTATTACAAACTACAGCATGGTTCAATAAAAATTATGTGTTTTGATGGTAAAATTGGTATGTTTTTTAACCTAATTATTTGAAGCTTGAATACAATAGTGAAATTAATTTCTTTCTGTTTATTTTATAAAATAGCGAATAGTGTCCTTGCAATAACTAATATGTCCTTGATGTAACGATACACTTTCGGCAAATTATTTCACAAAAAAAGTGTTACGCTAATTTTATAGTGCCTGAAAAACAAAGAGAATATTATTTTCTAGAGTCTAAAGTACATGCACATACATTTTGTCTTAGATAGAAGCTTTATTACACTTGACACAGACACAATTCTCTATTTAATAAGGAAAATACAATACTACATTGAAAAAAAGCCAAACGAATCATTTTTGGAAATCGACTTGAACATAATTCCTTCAGTCTGGATTCTTATTCTCAAAAAACATACTTTGAAATAATCTTAAAACCGGCAAATCGAATTTCTGAAAGAAAATCTGGTTGTTACAGCGAGGACATTTTATTGAGACCATAGATTTATGAAAGACGATCTCGAGTATTTCCATGTGCATCGGAATGTTCCTGTTAACGTTATTCATTACTTTAAATGTAGTACTTTCATCCTGAACCAGAAATTCACAGAATAAATTGGAAATAAAAATTGAACTTTTTTTGTCAGATTTCCACGAAAATAAATATTGGCTCGTATATACATTTTGTATGGACAAAACATATCAAAAGAAAAAGGCGCACTGCAAAAACAAAAGAAAATAGATCGAGTAATAAAAAAATAAAACATGAAAAAATATAGTGGAATTTTCTGGTATCGAACCCTTGCTAAAACATTTCACGAGATTGTGAGACCACCACTTTATCCACTTTGCCACATAGACTATTTATTACAGTGACTCTTGTTTTTAAATAAAATATTTTAACAACGGTTGAATTTAAACAAAGGGGTTCCGAAAACCTGTTTTACCTTCTTAGTTGGACTCGTCTGTCCAGAGGTCATGGTTTATTTATGTATGTGCATGTTAAAACGTATTCAATTACAATCTGTTTGCAGTAATGGTTTCATTTTGCCATAGGGAAAGATGAGGTTGTATGTGCATGATTTATGAACCATTATATTGGTTTTGGATCTATTTATTGTTTATTATGCCCCCGATAGGGAGGCATCATAAATTTGACTTGTCCGTCCGGCCGTCTATCTGTCCGTCTGTCTGTCCGTCCGTCATTCCGTCCAAAAACTTTAACATTGGCCATAACTTCCTTATTACTTAACATATTCGCTTCATACTTTACCACAACATTCCTTGGTACATTACCTTTCTGTAGGCACATACTTTGGTGACCTTGACCCCTGGATGACCTTGACCTTGAACATAGATTGGCCATAATTTAAAATCAAAGCGGTGTAGGGGGCATTGTCATCTTACAGTGACAGCTCTTGTTTAATGCATTATTTGCATTTACACTATCATTGCATTCCATTATAAGTGTAGCTGTACCCAAGGCTTATGAAGAACTGAACTTGTAAATATATGAATTCCAAAGCTTTTATAACCATAAGTATTATTCTGTTTCACTTTTAGCCAGGTCTTATAAGGTACCCTTTTCATCAAGCCATTCCCAATAGATAGAATTGTAGAAACTTTCTAATTCGAAAGCTGCTGCACTGATGACAATATAGATTTTGATAAGACAGGATTTATGACTACATTATAAAACTTTTTTTGTCTGTCTTCTCTCCCAAACATTTCCTCTTTAGCATTTCAAAATGGTTACCATCTCCTTGCTTTTAGTTGATCTTGTGTAATTCTAACTGTATGAGGGAACTTTCTTTTTAAAAATAAAATGACTGGTGGTACAAAGAATGGTTATGAATATTAAATGAACAGTTTTGAATTATGTTAAGTGTGTCAAAAAACGAGGTCACAAGAACAAAAATGAAAGTAATATGATGATTTGTGTAAACTATAAATAAGAAATGGGAGGATGTTTTACTATTCTGAAATACCCATTTAGAATGAGGAATATGGAAAATTGTGATGTTACTTAGGGAATCTTAAAATATACTCGGATTTTAAGCTTTAATTCCTTGATTACAAAGTTAACTTTGAGGAAGCAATTTGTCCCACTATTTAAAGGGGGGCAGCTTTGGAAGGGTGAAAAGTATCGATCCTAGTCAGTCTGTGCTGGCTGCGCATACTGAATAAGATAAAAACTTTTCAGGCTAACATAATGGCAAATAATTTCATGCAAGAAATAGAATGGGTATACCATTATGTTTTGGATAAACCGTCGGTGTTGTTATAAAATCTCTTAACTACGGCTTCATTCAAGCCGTAGTTAAGAGATTTTATAACAACACCTAGGAAATACCATTTGTTTGTCCAAATTTATGTCACGATTAACTGGATAAAATCATCCCTATTTTCTGAAATTTGTATGCTTTCTCAACCTTACTACAATTCATGTTCATTTTTGAAATGGGATATCTGGTTGACATTTGCTGATTCTGATCTGTTTCTCATGTATTGGATATATGGAATTACGGAATGTACCTTTTAGTGTGACAGGAGCGTCCCTGTATATATTCAGTATATTGAAAAAGCATAGGGCAAAAATGGCAGGCGTTTGGGATATTTTGCGTAGGGAAAATTGTACAATTTTCATTGAAATTAATTGGAAACATTTATTGAATAATTGAATGAAATGCACCATCCTAGGTTGACAAAATATTATCAAATAATTATGTACTGTGAAATGAAGTGAGGAAATGGTGTTATTTAGTATACATTTACATGCTATCTGGGAAATTATGAGGAATATAGTAAAATAGTGAAAAAACAGGTGTATCAGTTTATCTTGGCCCCCTGGCAGTTTGGCCCCAGGGGCCAACCTACCCCAAGGAAGCATCCCTTGGGGTATCTTGGCCCCCGAGGACCATACTGCCAAGGGGGGGGGGGAGGGGAGGGGGGGTACAAGATAAACTGTTACACCAGTACAGGGTAGTTCAATGTACAGGGAAAATATTGAGCTTTTCAGTGATACTTTCAACTTTCATGGAATGATTGTATACATCTGCAAAGACTAACAAGGGTTGATACCCCACACTCTGCCCTGATAGTCCCTTTTAGGGGGGACAGATCAGAAATGAAGGCATTACTAAGCTTATTAGCTTATCATTATCTGCATTTTCATGCTTGACTTTCGAAAACTGAAACAGGATTAAAATATTGGGTTAACACAATACAAGTGTATGTGCATGTAAAAATGTATTCGATTACAATCTGTTTGCAGTAATGGTTTCATTTTGCAATAGGGAAAGATGAGGTTGTATGTGCATGATATATGAACCATTATATTGGTTTTGGATCTATTTACTGTTTATTTAACCCTTTCCCAAATGGCAAAATTTTAGGGTGATCCACTTTAAGAACTGTCACAAATGACGAAATGGAAGTTATTAAAGATATAATTTGTGTAAAATATGGCATAGAAAATATTGAGACAAAAGGAGAAACTGCTGGTTATCAGCAGTTTCTTCTTTTGTTTCAATGTTTTCTCAAGCCTATATTCTCTTAGGGACGTCAAAACCAGGTCTTGTTTGGGAAAGGGTTAATGCATTATTTGCATTTACACGTCACTATCATTGCATTCCATTATAAGTGTAGCTGTACCCAAGGCTTATGAAGAACTGAACTTGTAAAATATATGAATTCCAAAACTTTTATTTTAACCATAAGTATTATTCTGTTTCACTTTTAGCCAGGTCTTATAATAAAGGTACCCTTTTCATCAAGCCATTCCCAATAGATAGAATTGTAGAAACTTTCTAATTCAAAAGCTGCCGCACTGACGACAATATAGATTTTGATAAGACAGGATTTATGACTACATTATAAAACTTTTTTTGTCTTTATGCTCTCCCAAACCTTTCCTCTTTAGCATTTCAAAATGGTTACCATTTCCTTGCTTTTAATTGATCTTGTGTAATTCTAATTGTATGAGGGAACTTTCTTTTTAAAAATAAAATGACTGGTGGTACAAAGAATGGTTATGAATATTAAATGAACAGTTTTGAATTATGTTTAGTGTGTCAAAAAACGAGGTGAAAATGACAGAAATGAAAGTAATGTGATGATTTGTGTAAACTATAAATAAGAAATGGGAGGATGTTTTACTATTCTGAAATACCTGGATCTATTTCTGAATGGGATACAACAAAGTCCGAAATACACAGCTAATGACAGGTAATGTTTAATCCATTCTCACATAATGATGGCCTTTTTATTCCCATCCCCAAACAGTGACACATTTTGACACCCAACAAGATAAAGGCTTTGGAAAATGAAGAAATTATTTGTGACATGCAATTGCTTAATTTCTTATCATGTTTCCTACACAGAAAGATTGATAATTCAAAAATACATGCACTTGAAATTGCCATCTGCAATACCTTTAAATTTGGACAAATCTAATTTTTGCCGTCTAGTGATGGGTTTACCCATTACCACAGAATGACTCTTTTTGACTTCCTACAAGATATAAATGGCTTCGGAAAACATTGTGGAAAATGAAGAAATTGCTTCCGACAAGCAATTTCTTCATTTCCCACAATGTTTTGCAAACAAGAACATCAAAAAATATGAAATTCCATGCATTTGAAATTGTCGTCTGCAACATCTTAGAATTGTAAATTGTCCAAAGTTTTGTTGTCTAGTAATGGGTTAAAATGATGCAGTGTACCCTTGGTATCGGATTTACTTGATCGCAGGCAGAAAATTGCCAGATCATGGCTTAATTCTTCTCTATGTCTAATTGAATCTTGGTCTGTCATGTACTCGATTGCTTGATTGGGTTCGATCAAGCTGATTTGTTTGGCAGTGAGAACATTATAGCACTATATTAGGTATGGCTGAGATCAGATAGTTCAAATGCTTATGCTGTTCTAATATTTTGTTGCAGAAAATGCAAATGAAGGTAATAATTATAAGGCTTATAGAGTATTATTGTGTATCTTCTTTAAAGGGCTGAATCAACTCAAAGTACTCTTAAAATATATTTCTGATGTATGTCTTAAATTTACTGAATCCTGTAAGATTTCTTTGTTTATATTTTCAGTCCATTAAACAGTCGGTCTTCCACAAATGTTAGTAGACAAAGTACGCAAGATTACAGTGATGGCGACGCACTCTACGATACGCGCAGTAACAGCATCATGCCCTCACCGGCGCGGGCGCGCTGGATCGATGCTTTCAATAAAGTGGTGGAGCAGTTCAATGGGGTAGGTTTTCATATTAATTAGTTGTACCTATATTGCAGTCATGCTATTATGACGTAAACAAGGAAAAAAATGTTCTTGATCTTTAATGCAATTTTGCAGTCTTTGGTTTGAAACTTGAGAGACTCCTACAAGATTCAAAGCATCACATGCAAAATTACAGAAGTTTCCAGTTCAATTGTGTTGTTAATATTTTGTAAACATATATCATAGTATCCTGAATGAACTATTATTATGGAAGTGTTCCTCCAAAATTGATCACTGAAACTGAATGCAGATTAAGTTCTAAGGTTACCTAAATCTATAAACTGATAATAATAATCTATGTTATACTGAATCTAAATATGATGCATTTATAGGCAGCATAGAACAAGATATCAGTCTGCACACTTGGTAGGTGTTTTCCTAGACTTTCTTTATCCCTTTCCCAAAGGACAAAATTTTAGGGTGATCCACTTCAAAAACTGCCACAAATGACAAAATGAATATTATTAAAGATAGGATTTGTGTAAAATACGGCACAAAAATATTGAGACAAAAGGAGAAACTGCTGGTTATCAGCAGTTTCCTCTTTTGTTTCAGTGTTTTCCCAAGACTTTTCTATTAGGGACATCAAAACCAGGTCTTGTTTTGGAGAGGATTATATGAACATTGAAAAGTGTTGATTGTTGATCATAAAAGTATATTTTGTATAATATTTTATGCATGATGATGTTGTTTTGTTGTTGTCCAGCATTGTATGAAATTTTACTTGTTTCAAATTCTTAATCATTAATTGTCATTCTTTATATACTTTATATACTTTTAAACATCTAATAATAAGAAAGTCATCATTTGCAAGAATCATTTCAAACAATGAAGTTCTGGGAAAGAGATGCTGCCACATATCATTGTCAAGAAAGCAGGTAAGTTCAGTTGATGTTGGCTAGCCTTGGTCTACACATACACGTATCAGCAAATGCATGAGACGCAGTAAAGGTAGGTAATTTGAATATTTACATAGAACAGATCTGGTAAAGGGCCAGGCACATGGTGAAATGCATGAGGGGTAGAAATCACTGACAAATCTTGAATGAATCTCAAACCATGTACATATTACTTTCAATCACTGACAATTAAAGAATCAAAATTTCATGCACATCAGCGTATACTAGCAAAATAATGTGTACGTTTTTTGTCAGTGGATGTCATTGGAATGAAAGTGATGGATGTGCCGTTCAAGTGAGATATGAACATAGGGTGTCCGTGGACATGTGCAGGTTCAAACGCGTAGTGACAATTCAAGGCGTGTCCCGTGCATAGTCACACATACTCGACACATAAACTAGGCTTATTATTAACAAGTGCTATATGTTTCATCCCTTGCTGCCGAGCCCGGATAGCTCAGTCGGTTACGTCGGAGTCTGTCAATCCAGGGGTCTCGAGTTCGAACCCCGGCTCGGCCAGTATCCATTCTGACATTTGACAAAAGTCATTTGTCTCTCACCAATGGGTGTGAATCATCTATGTGAGAGAGCAGCTGGAGGCTCGGTTTGGATATTGTGGTTGTACTGGTGCGAGAAATACCAGGAACCCACGGTTAGGTGCTCCAGCCGCCGCGATATGACCCTGGTAGTTGAAAAAACGGCGTAAAACCCCAATAAACTCAAATTCATCCCTTGCTATATGTTTCATCCCTTTGAAGTATGTCATAATCTATGTATATGTTATTTCAACACATGCACATATTGTCAGTGACATCTGGATACTGCAGCTGTTAGATATAACAGCTTGTCTCCTTAATTATGTTAATAGATTGACATGATTCATCACAAAATACCAAAACTTCTCTTGTTTAACACTTTCCGAAGCAAGACCTGGTTTTGATATTCCTGATAGAATTATATTCGTAAATATTGAGTCAAAAGGAGTTTGAGTTTATTGGGGTTTTACGCCGTTTTCAACTACCAGGGTCATATCGCGGCGGCTGGAGCACCTACCCATGGATTCCTGTTGTTTCTCAAACCAGTACTACCATAACACCCTTACCGAGCCTCCAGCTGCTAGCCCACTTAGGTTAACGATTTCAAACCCATTGGTGGGTGACAATTTTGTCAGAAAGGGTTGAGTCAAAAGGAGAAAATGCTGATAATCAATATATATTATGATACTTGGTACACAAATGCTGAATCTTTATCAACACCCATTTTGCAGTAGTTTCTGAATTAGACCACCCATAAGCTTTGCCGTTTGGGAAAGGCTTAACCTTTTTCCTTCACAACAGTAATTTTATGGTGCAAGGAAATCTTTGCATCTCCTCTTTGACTGGTTCTTTTACCACTGGTGATGATCTAAAACAATTTTCGCTACAACAAGGTATATAGACATTTTGCGTTTAAATGTGAGTTTATAGATTTTTTTTCTAATGACAATGAACTTGTTCTAAAAACAGACCGGGCTTACCGTTTTGTATTGACAAGCCGTAGTTACGATATTTTATAACAACACCGAGGGAATGCATTGATAGCGAAAAAATGTCCCTCGCTTTGGTCGAGTTCACCACCAGTGTTTACTATAGGGGTCCTTTTCCAGATTCTGACTCAAATATATGCTGTCTGCCAATAAATTTTAATTGGACATGAAATTTTGTTGTCTGGTAAAAAATTATTTCTTAGCAATCACAATCCATAATTCTAATTAGGATATACCGAGATTCTGATTTCCAGAAAAATATGTTATTATGAGGTAGACAGACATGAATCACATCATATCCCATTACTAGACGACGTAATTTTAGACCAAACCAAATTCAAAGATTTGCAGACGACAATTTCAAGTGAAATTTGTTTTACAGTTTTTGGTCTGTCTTGGTAGAAATCATTGTGGGAAATGAAGAAATTGTTTGTCACCAGCAATTTCTCATTTTCCACAATGTTTTCCAAAGCTTTTATCTGGCGGGGGTTTCAAAAAGTGTCATTGTGTGAGATTGAGTAAACTCCTCCTTTCCCAAATGGCAAAAATTTGGACTGCTTCAATTTGGAAGCTGTACGCTGAAGATGACAAAGTTGCTGTTGATAAGGAATGGATGTGTTTACAATATAGTACAGAAAATTTTGAGGTAAAAGAAGAAAAGTTGGTTATCAGCATTTTGTTAAATTGCTTAAGTATTTTCCCAAACTTGGTATGTCAAATCCACGTCTTGTATGGGAAAGGATTGATTAACTAAAAATTGTACTAAAATTTTGTTTTTTGAAAAAGAATAATTTCTTAGTTCCCAAAAGTCATAACTCAATGAGGATGTACTTTTCTTGAAAAATATATAATTTGGAAGCAGACAGACATGAATTACAATTTTAGCAGAACAATTTGAAGACTAACGGAGCTATTTGAGTCATCAGGGTGCATTGTTAGACTTTCTATTAGGTTTTACAAGCACCCTTGCGAAAAAAGTTCTTATAAGTTCAAGAACTGTTCTAGAACCTTAGATGGCATTTCAGGAACTGTTCATGTTCACTGTGCCATTTAATGTTCTAGAACATTCTAGAACAGTTCTAGAACTAGAAATGGGTAAACTCTCTACATCTCTTCTAATGATTCTTTTGGTAATAAAGGGACTCATGCTAGTTTGCCAATCATACTTTCATTTAACCCTTTTCCAAACAAGACCTGGTTTTGACGTCCCTGATAGAAAGGGCTTGGGAAAACATTGAGGCAAAAGAAGAAACTGCTGATAACCAGCAGTTTCTCCTTTTGTCTCAATATTTTCTATGCCATATTTTTCACAAATTCTATCTTTCATAACTTCCATTTTGTCATTTGTGGCAGTTTTTTAAGTGGATCACCCTAAAAATTTGCCGTTTGGGAAAGGGTTAAAAGTATTTTGAAGAAATGTTAACCCTTTCCCAAATGGAAAAAAATTAGGGTGATCCACTTCAAAAACTGCTACAAATGACAAGGTGGGTGTTATTAATGATAGAATTTGTGTAAAATATGGCATAGAAAATATTGAGACAAAAGGAGAAACTGCTGGTTATCAGCAGTTTCTTCTTTTGTCTCAATGTTTTCCCAATTAAGTCTCATCTATAAAGGACGTCAAAACCAGGTCTTGTTTGGGAAAGGGTTAAATGAATTGCCCATCCTGAATGGATAGGTTGATCTGTTGAATAAAAAATTGCATCATGTTCATGAAGTCCTTCAAAATCAGATCTGTATCTTTTTTGAAACTTTCTCAAATGGCAAACTTTTAGGGTGGTCCCGTTTTAAAGCTGTTGCAAACAACAAACCAGTGTGACAAAAGATAAAATTTTTGAATAAGTCGGAATAATGTAGCGCAGAAAACAATGAGGTGAAAGGAGAAAATGTTTCCCAAAACTATTCTATTATGGACACCAAAGCCTGGTCTTGTTTGCATTGTGTGTGGGGCCCCACAAGAACAGATTTTTAAAATACCAAGTCCATACCTCTGAAAGCATTAAAGCATTTATGAAAATGTTTAGGTAAATAATTTATAATGATTCCTTCTTTATTTTAAAGCTGCTATTTCCCAGATTTGGACCCAAAATTTGTCAAAAACAAACGAAATATACACTTTTAAAGCTTTATATGACCTGCATTAAATGATTACGACAAACTATTGAAGCAACGACTCATTTTTTCGCAATTTGATATCAAATTCGTGAAGCGATGTCGAAAGTAGGTCAAAACAGTAGGACATGCCACTTTCTTAAATGACGTCTCAACATACATGATGACGTCATATTGAAATTCAAGTATGAATCTCGTTTGAATCTTGGTCCGCGCTGTATGCGCATGCGTGACAGTTAAAAAATAAATTCAACCGCATCTGTGACGGAGTTGAATTTGGGTTTGGATTCTCCCTAAATTCGGCTATCTCTCTTATAATTTTGGCTCAATCTCTGTCTGAATCGCATATTATTAACCATTCTGAGGTGCCCAACACAAAAGTTTTGCATATTTTTTAAAAAAAATTCAATTTTTGCAATTAAACCATCTGTTACCCTCCAGCTTTAAGTTTGAACTATAATAGCTCTCAATGTGGTTGAGTGCTTTGTCCTCTAACAGCCCTCGTTTTCCGTCTTGAATAAGGATCTGTTAGTAATATTTCACTATCAAAATCAGTTTAGATCAGCTAGCATCTTCAAAGATTCTTTTTTTCTTTTTTCTTACAATATTATGAAATGATGAATCCCCAGACGACATTTAATCTACATACTTCTGTCTTTTTGACTTGCTTTGTAATTTAAACCAGTCAATCAACCCTATCCTAAACAAGACCTGGTTTTGATGCCTCTGATAGAAAAAACTTGGGAAAATTTGAGGCAAAAGAAGAAAATTCTGATGATCAGTATTTTCTCCTTTTACATCAGTATTTTTGGGACTATCAGGTACACAAATCTAATCTATATTAGCATCCGTTTTGTTGTTATCTGCAATATTTAACAAACAAATTGAAACAGTCTGAATTATGCTATTCAGGAAAGGGTTAAACTTATGCCATATTTGGTATTGAAGGAAGTATTTTGTTCATTAAAAGCAGATAGACAAATTAGTCTGAAAAGAAATTAAAAAATTCTCAAAGGTTTGTAGATTTGTTTGCTGAGAAAAATAACGAAATATATTTCATTTCTAGTCTGTGATTTCCTTTATCCATGACACAATTTGACCAACTTTTATACCATTGACAAGGTGTGCGAGATTGTACTGTTACATTGTCAGCCATTTCTGAAGTTTGAAGTTCAAAATGATCTATGAAGGTCATTTCTCAGTGTAATCTATTTCCTTTTCATAAGCTTATCACAGATAGCTCAGGCCGTAATATCATAGTGTATCAATAAGGATATCTAGATCATCATTAGTTTGAATCGCATCTTGATTTACATTCTTTTGTCTAATTGTCTCTCCCCAGTTGACATTTTTAGCTTCACTGTTCGGCAATCCAGCAAGCTATTGCAATTGGACTACGCATCATTTTTGTGTTAATCAATTCCTACACACCGATGATTTTTTAAGCCCTACAAGATTAAAGACTTTGGAAAATACTGTGGGAAATAGAGAAATTTCTTATGACAAGCAATTTCCCTTAATGTTTCATATCTAAAAAAAAATGTGAAATTCCATTCACTTGGAATGGTTGTCTACTCCACATAATTATGATCTTTGATTTTTGGACCAGTCTAAAATTTTGCTGTCTGGTAATGGGATATAATCAATTCTTTTTCACAAACACATATTGTCACCATTATCGAAAGGATGGAATTTATTTCCACACACCTAGAGGGAAATTTGTTCATCATTTATTCATACCAAAACTTATGAAAAATGAATTCTACCATTATTATGACACAAGTTTTCTCCGAAAAATAGTTTGTGTAGAAATTTGTATTCCTCGCAACTATAAATAGACATTAACCCATTACCAAACGACAAAATTTTAGGGCGGTCCAAAATGAAAGATCCTGCAGACGACAATTTCAAGTGAATGGAATTTTTAATTTTTAGGTCTTTTTGGATAGAAAACATTGTGGGAAATGAAGAAATTGCTTGTCACAAGCAATTTCTTCAGTTTCCACAATGTTTTCCAAAGCCTGTATCTCTTGGGGAGTCAAAAAGAGTCACTGTGTGGTAATGGGTTAATAGATCTATGTATAAAAAGTTTGTAATTATTGTTAACCCTTTCCCAAGCAACAAAATTCTAGGGTGATCCAATTTGAAAGCTGCTGCAGACGACAAAATGAATGTTGATAAAGATAAGATTTGTGTATGATACAGCTCAGAAAATATTGAGACAAAAGGAGAAACTGCTGGTTATCAGCAGTTTCTTCTTTTGTTTCAATGTTTTTCCAAGTCTTTTCTACTAGGGACATCAAAACCAGGTCTTGTTTGTGAAAGGGTTAAGAGGACAGATTTTTTTTTTAATATCCCAAATTGCAAAATTTTCTACTATACCAATTCAAGAAGGTTCTTTGGACAGCAGAACTATTGTTGATTAAAGATAGGTTTTGATTTAATTTAGCACAAAATATTGATTTTGTTCCTTCGCCTCAACATTTCCTATAATCTTCAAGGATGTTGAAACCAGTGCCCGTATTCCCAAACCGACTTAGGCAAAATTTACTCTAAGTTTTTCGATTTTCTCTAAGTTTTTAAGTATTTTCTTAGATTCTGAGAGAAAACTTAGGATTTGTCTTAAAACAATTCTTAAAAGAAATTTTCCTCTAACTGTTGCGATTTTTCCGCTAAGTCGCACTTTTGGCTAAGATTTGGCCATTTTTCTCTAAAATATTTAAGATAGGTCCCGAGGTGTCTTAACTTTTAAGAAATTTCTAAAAAAAATGGCTGCGATCGTCGACTCGGGATTTTGGAGGGCTCAAAAGCGTATAAATACCCAAGAAATGTCACTTTTAATAACATTTGGAACGATATTTATCCTTTCCCATCATTTTAAACGGTTGAGGTAGATAAATCAATGGAGATAACGGTGGATCCAGCGAGTGAAAAAATCGGCGTCGTTGGCAACTCTCATTTTGCCTCTCGAAAACACCTTTATCGAGCAAAATGACTATGTAGATACGTTAATCCAACATTTCCAACGAATGTTCGAAGTGATTATACCCAGGACACTCTACGATAATGTGATTTTACGCTCAAAACAGAGGAATCATCAGCACCTCCACCCACTACATGCAACTGTCAAACGCCGTTTGTCGAGACTTTTTGACAGGTCTTCTTCGTTTCGTCATCATAAAAAACGAAGTACTAGATTCAAATGGAACTTTATGTGTGTTGTGTGTGTGTACATTCATCTACAGAGACTGGTTACCAAAACTGATATGGCCTCGGTATAAGCAAAATGAAGGGAGTACACCTGTCACTGTGTTTGACATTCAACACTTTTGTAGTCTTTGTGTTGTCTATGTCATAGATTTACCAAACTCAAGTGGCCTCTAACTGATGACGAAGAATTCCCTTTGAATTTTTGATACTCAAAACTTACGCTCCAGAAATAACAATCCAGTTTTCAATAAGCTACCAATTAAAGTACAAGTCGCCAAGTGTAGTTCGGGAACCAACATTGTACATACCAACTCATCCATCTACATACACCGTTTTCACAGGATTGACGGTTGTAAACTTATATCGAACATAATCAACACCATACTTAATGGCATATTCCGACATGCCATATCGGAAATTTCGTCAGACCTAACAATGTTATGGGTCAGGTCCATTGGTCAGAAACCGAAATCAGTATGACTGATGAAGTGAATATCGGACCTCAAAAATACTGCTCAGACCGATCATCGGATGGACAGAAGAAACAGTGACTGCATGTCTACCCTTTGGTAGCACCAAACACAAAATGCTTGTTATTGGCAGCTTCTTCTTTTCCCTCAATATTTTCAATGATATCTTGATAAGATGTCTGAAAATGCCTTTTTGGTTTAGAAAACATTGTGGGAAATGAAGAAATTGCTTTTCACAAGAAATTTCTTCATTTTCCTCAATGTTTTTCAAAGCATAAATTTAACTTTTGGGGAGACAAAAAGAGTCAATGTGTGGGAATGGGTTAAGATAAAGCATTCTTCAGTGCTCAATCGGAGCCACCATTACTCTAGATACTTCTGGCGGAACCCCTCGGTCAATTCTGTAGAAACAATATGAGAGAGAATTGACCAAGTTATTCCGAATGCTAAATAATTTATTGACCGCTCCCTAATTTATAGACCATGACGTAAATTGACGTTCCAAATGCTCCATATTTTATACATGATGACATCGTTTTGTATAAAGTATGGAGCATTTGGAACACCTCTGTACCAATCTCGGTCCTAAAAACGTTTTATCTAGAACATCTTAAGGTAGTCCACCCCTAATGAGATTCACCCTTTATTGCTTAATTAGATTCAAGCACCATCGAATTTATTCGGACCACATCGTAAAC
Organism: Fragum sueziense; assembly: GCA_963680895.1. Classification (NCBI taxonomy): domain Eukaryota; kingdom Metazoa; phylum Mollusca; class Bivalvia; order Cardiida; family Cardiidae; genus Fragum; species Fragum sueziense. Next base: position 7,872,564 of record OY804598.1, read on the forward strand.
GTTCTTTGCTGGAATGTTCCACTGCAGGATGTTTACGCCAGGTTCGGATATGATACAAATGTTAATGTCACACGAAAAATTACGTTGCGTGAATCTGATTAGGGGAGAAATACTTTTGGATATCTTAAAACAGGACATTTCGAAAATAATTAAAGTGGCATTTCACGATTATTTTTACATAAATTTTACTTTTATTCTATCAGAGAGAGCATGTTTTCCTATGAAAATTCTGGAAATTTCAAGCCAAAATATAGAACCGTGTACGAGAAATTTATATTTTTGTGCTAAGATTAAACGGTTGTGGACAACAGTTCCAGATTTATATAGAATTTGTCATTTCTGTCTCAACTTTGAAGGCGTATTTTTCGCTTTTAGATAACAAACTTCAAACAAGAGGGCCATTGGCCCTGAAGCGCTCACCTGATATAATAACTTTTTTTTGTAAACCAATTTTCAGGTTGATTGGACAAAGAATGTGACCTCTAGGGTGCACACAAGGTTTATCTAAGATTTGACCTCGTGACCTAGAATTGATCAAGACAATCATTCTGATCAATTTTCAGGTTGATTGGGCAAAAAATGTGGCCTCTAGAGTGCACAAAAGGTTTTACAAAGATTTTACCTCATAACCTAGTTTATGACCCCAGATGACCCAATTTCAATCTTGTCTGAAAATTGATCAAGACAATCATTCTGATCAATTTTCAGGGTGATTGGGTAAAAAATGTGGCCTCTAGAGTGCACACAAGGTTTTTCTAAGATTTGACCCCGTGACCTAGTTTTTGACTCCAGATGACCCAATTTCAAACTTGTCCGAGATTTCACCAAGACAATCATTCTGATCAATTTTCAGGTTGATTGGGCAACAAATGTGGCCTCTAGAGTGCACACAAGGTTTTTCTAAGATTTGACCCCATGACCTAGTTTTTGACCCCGTATGACCTAATTTCAAAATTGTGCGAGATTTTATCAAGCCAATCATTCTGAGCAATTTTCAGGTTGATTGGGCAAAAAATGTGGCCTCTAGAGTGCACACAAGGTTTTTCTAAGATTTGACCCTGTGACCTAGTTTTAGACCCCAGATGACCCTATATCAAACTTGTGCGAGATTTTATCAAGTCAATCATTCTGAGCAATTTTCAGGTTGATTGGGCAAAAAATGTGGCCTCTAGAGTGCACACAAGGTTTTTCTAAAGATTTGACCCTGTGACCTAGTTTTTGACCCCAGATGACCCAATTTCAAACTTGTCCGAGCTTTTATCAAGACAATCATTCTGAGCAAATTTCAGGTTGATTGGGCAAAAGATGGGGCCTCTAGAGTGCACACAAGGTTTTTCTAAGATTTGACCCCGTGACCTAGTTTTTGACCCCAGATGACCCAATTTCGAACTCGTCCGAGATTTTATCCAGACAATAATTCTGATCAATTTTCAGGTTGATTGGGCAAAAAATGTGGCCTCTATAGTGCACACAAGGTTTTTCTAAGATTTGACCCCGTGACCTAGTTTTTGACCCCAAAAGACCCAATTTCAAACTTGTACAAGATTTCACCAAAACAATAATTCTGATTAAATTTCAGGTTGATTGGGCAAAAAATGTGACCTCTATAGTGCACACAAGGTTTTTCTAAGATTTGACCCAGTGACCTAGTTTTTGACCCAAGATGACCCAATTTCGAACTTGTCCGAGATTTTATCAAGACAATCATTCTGAGCAAATTTTAAGTTGATTGGGCAAAAAATGTGGCCTCTAGAGTGCACACAAGGTTTTTCTAAGATTTGACCCCGTGACCTAGTTTTTGACCCCAGATGACCCAATTTCGAACTTGTCCGAGATTTCATCAAAACAATCATTCTGAGCAAATTTCAGGTTGATTGGGAAAAAAATGTGACCTCTATAGTGCACACAAGGTTTTTCTAAGATTTGACCCCGTGACCTAGTTTTTGACCCCAGATGACCCAATTTCAAACTTGTCCGAGATTTTATCAAGACAATCATTCTGAGCAAATTTCAGGTTGATTGGGCAAAAAATGTGGCCTCTAGAGTGCACACAAGGTTTTTCTAAGATTTGACCCCGTGACCTAGTTTTTGACCCCAAATGACCCAATTTCGAACTTGTCCGAGATTTCATCAAGACAATCATTCTGAGCAAATTTCAGGTTGATTGGGCAAAAAATGTGGCCTCTAGAGTGCACACAAGGCAAAGTTTGACGGACGACGGACGACGGACGACGGACGACGGACACCGGACGCCGGACGACGGACGCCGGACACAGCCCTATCACAATAGCTCACCATGAGCACATTCGTGCTCAGGTGAGCTAAAAACTGATAGCGTTTCTATGCATTAGAATAAACAATCTTTGCATCAAGACATACTTTAAAAAAATGAAATAAATGTGAAATGTCACTTTAAATGACCAGCATTTGCTTCTTTATCAACTATATAATTATTATATAGTTTATTATTTCTATGAAAATTCTATACTCATGTTTGGATTCTAGTTTTTGTCTACATGAATCTTCCATCCATGTCAATTGGTGTAACATGTGACCTATCACACTATAAAGGACCTTCTGGGGAGCGTAAAAAGTATCGACCCTAGTCGGTCTTCATCGACTGTGCAGACTGACTAGGATTGAAACTTTTTCACTCAAAAGTAATTTTCTGGGTCTAAATGAATTTCCAATCTCCCTAAATGTTCCATTTCCTAATGCGACACTTGCCAAGTCTGATCCGTCTCTAGACATTTGATTTATGGACTTCCCACAGGGTCCCTTTAAGCGTGATGGATCAAACATTCTAACACTAGTATGCCTTCTTTTGATGCCTCTCGAGGGATGGGGGTGGACCAAACTCAGAAAAATATTGTGGAAAAAGAAGAAATTGCTTGAAACAAACCATTTTATCATTTTTCATAATATTTTTTTAACCCCAGGGGATAGAGGTAATTTTCAATCTCTTTATAGTAAAATTGTAATCTTCAACACCTTTCAATTTTGATCAGTCATTGTTCTCAGTCAACTCTTTCCCAAATATGATCAGGCCGCTGCCATGGCACTGTTGGTAGCGCATCAGACTCAATTACGAGGTCCTGGGTTAAATTTTAGGTCCTGGGTTTTTATCTCGTGTCACGGCAAATATCCTTTTAGACAAAATTTTCTCCCACCAATGGTTTGAAAATGGTTAACCTATGTGGGGGGTTTAGCTGGAGGCTCATTAAGGATGTTGTGGTAGTACTTGTATGAGAAATGACAGGAATCCGTGTTTAGGTGCTTCAGCCATAACAATATAACCATAGCAGTTTGAAGAGGTGTTAAACCACAATCAATCCACCAACCAAATAAGACAGCAGATTTAGACTATCATAAAGGAAAAAGTAGAAAATGGCTTATGAAAACATTAAGGCAAAAGAAGAAAATAATATGACATTAATCATCATTTTCTGCTTTTGTATCAATATCTTTACAGAATTCCTATCTTTTCAATTTAATACCCATTTTGCCATATGCAGCAGTTGAGCTTTCCAATTAAAAAAGTCTAAATGTTTTCATTTGAGAGGTTTAAAATAAATATTGATATCGCATTGATTGACAAGGGGCATTTTTATTGTACTGTTCTACACTGTAAAAATTTTGCTTTTTTTAGTCCAAAATGACATGTGTAAGAATGATGAACTGTATGGTTTTGACATCACAAATCATCATAATTATACATGTATGTTTTTTTAGAAATGAGAGGAAAGAAAAATATGGTGGTAACCAGCATTATTTTTCTCCTTTTCATGTATTACTTTGACTTACTCAATTTGACCTTTGTGGTTTTTATGTCATCATCTCTTACTTCTTTCATTTTGGACCAGTCTAAAACTGTAGTACAATAAGGATCACATTTTTGTGCAAATTATAAGCACTGCAGGACAAAAATTCAATAAGCAGTCAGTCACATTGTACTATTTCTAAAAGTTTATTTCCCAAGTCTAAAAAAGGATTATACACTGAAAAGTCAAAAGAACCAGAAAAACAATGCAAAGGGCTTATTATTCCAAAAGTAATAATTTACCGGCATTTTCTCCTAGTTTAAGATTTTTTGGTCAGCTTTCATCTGATGTTATTGTTTAAATCATTTTAGTTTTCTAGCCTTAATAAATTTTGACCAGGTCGAAGTTTTCGCTCGTTAACATACTGGGGCGCCTTACAATATAAAGGCTTTGGAAAACATCATGGAAAAAGAAGAAATAGCTTGTCACAAGCAATTTCTCCATTTCTCACAATGTTTTCTACATAAAAGGAACCTTTGAACTTAGACCAGTTAAAATTTTATCATTTGGGAATGGCTTAAACTATATCAAACTGAAAGTCTTCATTTGTCATCAGAAATTAATTGAAATTACAATAACCCTTCAGCTGTTATGTCTTTTTTTGACTCTGCACAAGATAATGGCTTAGGAGAATAATGTGGAAAATGAAGGAATTGGTTGTGACAAGCAATATCTTCATTTCCAACAATGTTTTCTACACAGAAAGACAAAAGTAAAATTCCATTCCTTGAAATAGTCGTCTTCAAAATCTTTAAATTTTGAAAAATCTAAATTTTGCAGTTTGAGAAAGAAATAATCCATTCAAAACAAGGACACAATATGATGCTCTTTATTTTCAAAGCATTTGGGAAATGTTGGGATAAAGTAAGAAAATGGCGATTATCAGCATTTCCTCCTGTTGCCCCAATGTTTTCTTTTGTCACTTGTTACACTCATTGTTTTGTTCCCTTTATCAGTGTACAACAATTTTGTTGTCTTCATTGGACCAGTCTTAAGTTTTGCTTTTTGGTTGTTGGTTAACAATACATCCAATCTGTAGTCTGCGGAAACTACCTAGTCTGGCCCAGACCCTAGTATTAAGATTATAGTATAAAAGCAAAGACCCTTTTTAAATGACATCCTAGTCTAGAATACTAGGGTCTGGTGTAATGCGTTTCAGCGACCGGCAGAATTCTGCCGATTGACCTCTTCACCTTTCGTTATAGGGGTCTTACTGGAGTATGATATAAACAACTGCCTGTCTGTAATGTACAGTTATGTAAATAGGATTCCCAAGTACTGATAAGCCCCATTGCTTGACTCTTGACTTTCCTTACCCTGTTTTATTTACAGAAAATTAAACAATGAATAAATAAGTAAATTATGTATTATTATTTGACAAAAAACAAAATTTGTGATACGCCCTTTCCCAAACATAATCTTGGTTCCCAGTGCAGAAAGCTTTGAAAACAGATGAAACAAGAGGGTCATGCTGGCCCTGTATCGCTCCACTGGCTTTTGGACTTTAGACTTTTAGACTACAAATTTCTTCAAGGAATAGGCCTACATTAGAGGCCTATCTACAAGAACATTCATGCAAAATTGCATTGAAGTCATATAAGTGGTTGTGGAGGAGAAATGTTTTTAATTTTTTTTTAAATTACACTATTTTTAATATAGCAAAAAAAAAACCCAGCTCACAGTGGCCATTTGTTTTCATCCATTCAATTTGTTTTGAAAGAATGTTATGGAGAACTTACATTGAGCATTCAGGCTAACAATATAATCCAATAAGGCGTTTTGGATTTTTTTTTCAAAGATTTTTCGAAAATTGAATTAAATTATTTATCTTAAATTTCAGTTCTATACAGAAAATATTTCCTTGATGGAATTTGGAAGAGATTTATGCAAGGAAGATTCTTTTGAAGTTTGGTTGAAATTGGTCCAGTACTTTTGGAGTAAAAGAGTTTTAAAGATTTTTAGAAAACTTAATTCAAGCAATTTATTTAAGATTTCAGTTCTAAACGGATTTTTTTTTTTAAATTTGGAAGAGATGCATGCAAGGAAGATTCCAGTGAATTTTGGTTGAAATTGGTCCGTAGTTTTGGAGAAGAATTTTTTTACAGATTATTCGATAATTTAAATCAATTAATTTAATCAAAATTTAAGTTCTAATCAGAATTTAATTCATTGAAGGAAATTGAAAGGGATTTGCACAAGGAAGATTCCTGTGAAGTTTGGTTGAAATTGGGCCAAAAGTTTTGGAGAAGAAGATTTTTAAAGATTTTTCGAAAAAAAAAAATGATCAATTTAATTTAATGAAATTCAATTTCAACACCGACTTTAATTTCTTGAAGAAAATTGGAAAAGATTCATGCAAGGAATATTCCTGTGACGTTTGGTTGAAATTGGCCCAGTAGTTTTCGAGAAGAAGATGTTTAAAGAAAAAGTTGACGCACACACGGACGCACGCACAACGGACACAGGGCCATGACATAAGCCCCGCTGGCCTTCCGCCAGTGGAGCTAAAAACAATGCTCATGACGTTTTCTTTTTACTGTTGAATATTTTTTTTCTGCTAAATTGCATTCCTTTCCTTAACAAAGCTTGTCATTTATTTTATCACCTATATCATCAATTTTGACCATCCGAAATTTACGATGGGAAAGCATTTAACTTCGAAGAAATCTGGATTTGTTAACCTTAACAAGAGTACATTTATAAAACACAGACATGGCGAAGACTTGGACATTTATGTCAGACATTCAGTCTGACAATTCTAAATAATCTGTCAGACCTAATGTTATTCTGTATCAGAATAAAGACACTTATTCAATATTTTTCAAAGTATTTATTTTGCCATATTCATGGGTGCCATAACCCACGATTTTCTTTTCAAAGTCATGCAACATCAAATGGGTACCAACATTATTTTGTTTGAATTTTGTTTTGTTTTTGTTGATAAACATGTGAGACTGAAACATGTGAGACTGAAAACAAAGTCGGAAAGTCGCAATTTTGTCAAAGGGCACATACAATGCTGGTCCGATCAGGCTGAAAATCGTCAACACCTGAAATCGTATGGTCTCCAACTTTGGGTCAAAGTTTTGTCTTGATTGGTTTATATTTTGCGACTGTTTGTGAAAACAAAGCTGAAATGGCAATTTTGTCAAATTCGAGGGTAGATAACTCTCGTCTAATTACGCTGAAAATTGAACTCATATGCAATCTTATGGGCATCAACATCGTGTCCAAGAATTGTATGGATTGGTCCATTTTTGTATGCAAGCAGATAACCCAAGGCTTTCTTGCATATTTATGGTATGGCAGCAGCTTTTTTACTCCTGCAAATCTAGGCCCGCAGGAAGAAATTTCATATTGGGGTGGCTGAAGCCACTTTGTCTGAATATTGGGGGAGGGGGCGAAATTGGATTTCCCCTAATTTTCTGTGTAAAGTAAGGAAAATTCGATCATTTTTGGCCAACTTTGGGGGAGCTTAGCCCATCCCCTAGCCCCTGTTCCTATGGGCCCGAAATGTCACCTGAATGAGAACTGTAGACAATAAATGTTTCTTAAAGTTTCTATTAACTTAACACATGCCCGTAGGAAGCAATTTCATTGGGGGGGGGGGGCTAAAGCCCTTGTCCTGAATATTGGGGAGGTGGCTAATTTGGATTTCCCCAAAATTTTCAGTGTAAAATTAAGAAAATTCGGCATTTTTGGCCAACATTGGGGGGGGGGGCCCTTGTTCCTAAGGGCCTGACACAAGATTAATTATTACTTACATCAATCTTTTCATATAAAGGAACTTTCAGATTCGGAGACTTTAATTTCAGATTCGGAGACTTTAATGTCGTTGACACTTGCGTAGGAAGGTATTTTAAAATCCAACTCTATGATTTTTCATAAACTATCAAGGCTCAAGGAGAGTTAGAAAGATCTATGTCAGATGTGAATATTCCTTTTTTGCTCTTTGCATTTTATCAAAGTTGTGTTGTTCATGTTAAGAATTTGAAAAGATATCTAAATATTCTAAAATGCATATAATTTTGTTGCTTTTCATGCCCTCAGAAGGACAAGTACATAGCCACTGCTTTGACTGTCTGTCCGTCGGTCTTTCCATGCTTCCGATAGATCATAAATTAAGTATGAAGCCAATTCTCTACACATAGCCAAGTTGGATAAAAAATCATATATGAATTATTAATTTTGGCAAAGATGTATTTTAACTTGTTGAATGGTGTCTTGAAAAAATAGGGATTACAATATTTTTATTTGTAGTGGGTAATTGTGAATGGACAGGTCATTGGCTGACCATTCTGTGGTCAGGTTAGCTAGAATGCAATCATAAGAACATTTTATAACGTTCTGCTGCTATAAGAAAAGCACATTTGCGGACTGGTACAAACATTTCCCTGTCTCATAATTTTCTTCTGCTGTTAAGATTCTACGTTTCTTTGAATTTGAAATCTGTTGCAAAGAGAGAGAAAAAAAAACCCGTTTGTTATCAAGAATTTCTTGATTTGCTTCAGCATTCCTAATACATTTTTCTACAAAGAATGGACATCATAAGCTGGTAACTCATTAAGGGTTAAAATTTCTCACTACTAAATATTTATATCAATATAATCAATTTAATTTATTAACACAAAAACTTTAGATCACTGACATGTAAGTCTAAGAATAATGATGCATGCAGACAACAAAATAATTGTTCCTAAATCGGTAATGTAGTGTGTAAGTGATAACCTGGCAAATATTGGGAGAAAAGTAGAAAATGGTGGTTTCCAGAAATGATTAAAATAATTTTACTTTTTTACAGAAAAATATTTCAATTTTATTTTTTCTTCTGCTCTTGCTAGAGTTTTTAATACTGACTAAATGTAAAAATATAATTCACCATACATATTCAAATGCAAAACAAAGTGATATAAGATCTATTTAGATACTAGTAATGCAAAATAACTATCGAATGTAAATCTCTAGAGCCAGCAAAGTATTTCATTTCTGGGCAATCTAACCTCACTCACAGTCAAGGAACAGTTAGATAAGGCTAGCTCAATGTTTTATTAGCCCTTGATTGATGGGAGATAGTATCAATGTTGTAGGGGCTGGGATATCATATTTCACTGGCCCTACCTATTACACTAGTCGTTTCTGTCAGCAATAAAACATTGAAATATGGATTAGAGAGGCAAGTCTTGAAAACAATAATGCTCCCCTTTACAAATAACGCAAACAGAAACGACTATGGCTAGTCTAGAAACTACCTATTGGCAGTGTAATTTTTCACCCTTTGCAAAAGCCAGTAATTCGTTTTACACAATCCAATGGATATGGGTTTTACATTTAGGAAACATTTAAAGAAAAGAAGAAAATGTTGATGTAAGCATTTTCTGCTTTTCCTCAAAGGTTTTCTATGCTTTAAACATAAAGGGGTATTACCCGAGTTGATTTAATCACATTCAATTGATTTGAAATTGAAATAATATTTTTTTGCCATTTTGGAAAGGGTTAATTTCAATTCAACTTAAAATCCTCAATTTTTGTAGTCACTTGTTGCTATGATTGAACTTGTCTCTCCATATATCTGGTGTATTCTCCCAAGCCTATTAACATATTCCCTTACAACAAAATTTTGGACAAATTCAATAATGAATATATATATGAATTCAAAAGCAGTTAAACCTCACAATAAATGACCTGGCAGAGCAGCCCATGCTAATCGAATGGGATGCTCGGCCAGGTCAATTATCGTGAGCTATCCAGATAACAAAACAAATCAAAAGAAGAAAATGTGATTATTACAGCTTAGAAAATATGAGGTTCATGAATAAGGTTTGCTGACACTGGGCCACTGTGGCTTAATTGTATTCTGTAGACAGCCAGTCTGTCCTTACATGAGAACTTGAACCCATCTGGTCTGTTGCTAAGCTTTGGGATAAATCTTGACACAGGAAGTGGTCACAATCTTGGATGTTTTCCCTGAAATGAAAGAAAACATAACATTTAACCATTTTTTACAATAATTTTATATATGATAATATGATAATTCATCAACTCTTTCACAAACAAGAAAAGGTTTTTGAAATTCCTGCTTGAGAAAACATTGATGCAAAAGATGGACTGAAATTTCTTCTTTTGTCTCAATACTTCCTATGCGATTTTGTACACAATTCGAGTCCCACATAAATCTTATGTTTACAATTATAGACATCCATTTTGTCTGAAACACCTTTCTTAAGAACAGTCTAAATCTTTGCCTTATGGAAAACAGTTGGTTCAAATGTATGATCTTCCTAGATTTAAGTGAATATGACATTGATACATATGCTATAATAAAGTATAAAGTTTAATTGCATGAGCATTTTGTAGTAATTTTCTCCTTTTCCTTAACCCTTGCCCAAACGACAAAATGTTAGGCAGGTCCAATTCAAAAGCTGCTGCAGACGACAAAAATTGATGTTAATAAAAATTGAAATTGTGTGTGATATATAGCCAAGAAAATATTGAGGCAAAAGGTGAAAATGCTGGTTATCAGCAGTTTCTTCTTTTGCCTCAATGTTATTCCAAGGTATTTCTATTAGGAATGTCAGAAGATAAGAAAAAAACGCCACAAACACGATTATATTAACAGTTTCTTCTTTAATTCATTTCCGACGTTTCGCCCTTATGGAATGTCAAAATCAGGTTTTGTTTTGGAAAGGGTTAGAATTTTTTGTCCTTTCAAAGAAGAATTATCATTCTGAGGGCCACTTGTCACCTGCAATAAATTTGCAAATGGACTAACCTATTTTTTTTTTCCTTTTTTTTAACCTAAATTTTTGCTGTTTTGGAAATAAAGATAAAATAAATGCTCAGGATAACATTAAGGAAAATAGATAAATTGCTTGACACAAGCATTTTTTTTCATTTTCATACCCATATCAAAAGATCAGGGGAATATTGTTTTATTTGTGTCTGTCTGTCTGTCTGTCCGAAACTTAACATTGGCCTTTTCGGGGACATTAGTCAATAGTGTTTTACAAACACATCTTGTTTTCACTATACTAATCACAATTGCTTAGGAAAACACATAGACATGAGAAGAAAATGCTCATACTCAGTATCCTGTTTCGATTATCCAGGCCGTTGATTAGTCCTCAACAGAGTGTGGAGCCTGGTTGCCCAGTCGAGATCATATTTTTCCTTTCTACACCTGGCGGTCGAAGGGATCAATGTTTGTCGATTCTGCCTCTCTGTACCTAAATGATAAACAGTGAAAGTTATCATCTTTAAAAGCATACAATTTGTCTTCTGCAATAGTTTTCAAATTTTAATATAGTCCAAATTGAAAGAAATTGCAGACGACAATTTCAATGTGATGAAATTTCAAAATTTTATGACTTGGTGTAGAAAACATAGTGGGAAATGAAGAAATTGCTTGTGACAAGCAATTTCTTCATTTTCCGCCATGTTTTCCAAAGTCTTTATTTTGTTGGGCGTCAAAAGGTGTCACTGTGAGGCAATGGGTTAAATCCCTTTCTCAAACAAGACTACATTTTGATTTTCCTGTACACTCGTGCGTAAAAAAATACTAGTATTCACAGTGGCAGATCCAAAAGGTGTTTGGGGGTTCGAACGAACACCCTCTGTAGCCTGATAATTTTCATGCAGATATTCAGTCAAAATTGCATAATAACAGGAAAATGAATCCCCTATTTGTACGTTCAAACCCCCCTACAGAAATCACAGATCTGCATCTGATTCACAGTGGCGGATTCAGAATTTCTTTAAGGGGGTCGAATATACTGTTATTATATAACTTTGACTGAATCTCTGCATGAATTATATGAAATTTGTTTACACCTCCTGCCCCCCCCCCCCCCCCCCCCAAAAAAAAAAAAAAAAAAACAACTCCTCTGGATCCGCCACTGATTCAAGGATAAGATGAAAATACTGATGATCAGCATTTCAATTTTCCCTTAATATTTTGTGCTGCAGTTCTCTTAAATCCATTTTCGTTTACATCTATTTTGGTATCTGCAACAGCTTTCAAGTAGAACCATGCAGTCTAATATTATATTAATTGCTGTTTAGGAAAGGGTTGACATAATGATGCATTGATTCGGTCGGCACAATCCCTTCAGCCAATCAAAAACGTCGTCAGTCGACCTGCATTCATTCGGTGGAGGTGAAAGCTTCGGTCTTTTTCCTTAAAGCATTACCAACTTTCAGCATTAATATCTCGACGACTACGCCAAATTATTAAAAATGCGTTGGTAGTTAGAAAGTTTAAATCACATTCTTTAGAGAAAGAGTTTTGTTTGTGAATTTTAGCGATAGATTTTGGAAATATTCTGCCTCAAAAATGGTATCCTGTAACGATAAAGACCGAGGTTGTACCCTCGATGAAAAAATGAAAGTGAGGCTATGACGTCATACCGACTGATTCTATACACACTGAAATAGCATTAGTGAAATGAGTTCCCTTTTACTTTTAGAATGATGAATTGATGATACTCTACTCAAATTATTACTCAATGTTGATTGGGGGAGGGGGGGGGGGGGGGGGGGCTAAGCCCCTCTATCCTCTCTTGGTCCCTGTTTCTATGCGCCTATTTTGAATTAAAAGAAAAAATAGAATAAAAAAACATGGACCCTCCATAAGACGGGAAAAATGCTCATCAACTAGATCTATTTTGGCGAAGGCTCACATAATACGTTCGAAAAATTGCCAGATCATTCTCTTTGAATGTATTATAATTTACTCCCATTATTAGTGTTAGTCACTTAATGCTTCGTCTGCCAAGTTTTCGCAAGCGAAACTGTGGTATGAATTGATAAAGCATTGTGGAGCGCAGTGATCGGTACGACATGATTGGGGTGCGAAATGAGCAGAATTCGTAGGAAATCGCTTACTCTGAATGGTCTGACCCAAAGTCGGTAGAATTTAGAGTCTACATCATGCATTCGACCCGATAGTCCCGCTTAGAGCCGTGGTTCCTATCAAACTTGTGTGTTTTTATCGTTTGTTTATAAAATTTCCTGGCTTCCGCGTTTACGGCCATATTGAAATGTCATAAAATTCGGTCAGGTGAGAGTCATGTGACCGTTTATTTATAGGCCATTACAGGCAATTTATGCATAAGTAACTTAGATAAAATTTTCCTAAGTAATTTCTTAGATCTGTCTTAAATGTAAACTAAGACTAATTTTGTCACTTAGATTTATTTTAGACATTTTCTTAGAAAAAAGATAAGACGGTTTGGGAATACGGGCACAGGACTTAAAATGAAAGTATTAATATTTAACAATAGATGTTGAAGCAAACTACAAATTTTGAAGGGAAAAGGAAAAATGCTTGTTTATAATCCAAAGCTTTCATCACAATTATGTTGTTTTATTGCTCATGAGTTCTGTCTTCTGTAACATGTAACTTGTTGTCTGTAGAAGGTTTTAAAATGAAGCTGCCTAGAACATCTTCATTTGGAAAAGGATTAGTAAGTTTGGGTTAAATCTAAGGGAAATAACTTGTGAAACAGTAAGACTGGTAATCAAGGGAAGTAATCAAAGTTCATAATCATACTGATGGTGTAGAAGTTTGCTCCCCTGAATCTGATGTTTAGAAACTTTAGATTACCTTTTCCAGAATGTCTATCTTTACATTGCCTTAATATGAAAGTTGTTGCAGGGGTCGGATGTTTTTGAGAGATGAGGAAAGTCTTCTCTCTGTGCCGTATGCTGCACTAGTATTAGCAGTGGTCTACAAGAAATGTAGAAACTGTTGTTTGAAAAAGCTCTAAGAGGACCCAAATGTCAAGTGTTACCTGTATGGGAGAAGCTTGATCATTCGTCAGAAGACACCAGTTCGAGGTGCAGATTGGACAGGGCAAGATAGAGGTTCTTGCTTCTTGTTACTATCTTGGAGACTTGGGCCGCGTTTTACTAACATAGATTTTTTCAAAAACCTTGTAACAACACATCTGATTGAAAGAGAAATAATCACAGTAATTATTCGGCCAATCAGATTTGTTGTTGTTTTAAAAATGTTCGTAAGTTTGTTAGTAAAACAGGCCCTTGGTTTCTTCAGCTGGTAGAAGTGATTCAGCAACCCATGACCATAGCAGTCAAATCTGCACAGAAGAAACATGAAGAACTGAGGCCAATGCACCTTTCCGAGATTTGTAGATAAGCCCCGCCCCTTAGATACTGTTGCTAATAAAGGCCACATTTTATCGATATAATGGCTTCCGGTGAAGCCGCGACAAATTTCCTTGTTAGACATTCCGGCAGATATTTCTCCGTAATTTTAGACTGACAAGCAAAACTTTGTCGGCAGAAATGTTGCAGAGATGACATTGGATTAATTCACACATGGATATAGCCAAAACATTCGAATAAAGGCGAATGGCGCCAACTCAAAGTGGATACGGGAGACTGGCATCAGTGCGAAAGTCCGAGGGGCCGCATCGTCTTTATTGAGAAATATCTACACCCGAGTCGCTTACGGAGATTTATTTCACATGTCGAGTAAGTACACATACCGGCACATGTACACGTATGTTTTTTAAATCATTAATTCATCATTCCACACTAGATCTTTAACTTTTTGGTCGGATAAATTTTACCGGTGTTCATCACATTCCATTCTATTTTTAGTAACGGGAATAACCAAACATTCTAGCCCTTTCCTCGATAGCAATCGGGATTCTCAACTTCAGTATTCATTTATTTGAACGAGTTATATAAATTAATCTGCTTATTTAAGAAAATCATATTATTAAATAGCCTGTCAGATCAGATTAACTCTTCACAAACAAGACATGGTTTTGGCTCCCCACTAAGACTTGCTTTCAAGCAAACATGGGGGTAATAAAGAAAAGGCTCATAACCAGCATTTTCTCTCTTGCCTCAATGTTTTCTGTGCTATTGGCTATTGTACACAAATCTAATCTTTACCATCCATGATCAAAATTGTCTTTTGAATCTGTCTTTAAAATGATTTTTCAAAATATTTTGTCATTTGAGAAAGGGTAAATCTGATGAGCTCTGGTACTAAATCTTCTGAAGACTTATTCATTTTAGGTTTGGCTGCCTGGGTTGACACATTCATTGCTTCTTTTGACAATGTTTATCGGTAAAAACAGTCGGGGCCTGATGTGGCGGATGCATGCAGGTAATGATACTAATCATCATTCTGATCCAATTGCATCATTATTTGTTAAATGGGGTATTAGACTGGGGATCTAACCATGGGTCTTGTTGCTTCTCTTTTACCAGTACTACCACATCATCCAATTTAAAACTCCAGCTGATCACTCATTTTGGTAATTCATATGCATTTGTAGCAGACACAATCACAAATGTCAGATAGAGCTACAGATAAGAGGGAGTGACGGCTTCCTAAAATGCAATATTGCATTTATTGTTCACCAAATCCTATGTCAAGGGTACTCATAGGAAACATCTCGTCAAGATGATTCAAATTAATACCCACAACATAGGGTTTGGAATCCAAATTACAAAGTAAGAATGCCTTCACCACCACTTTTTCTGGTTAGATAGGATTTTGGCTGAGCCATGGTTCGAACCCACTGCCCCCTGTATTAAAAGATTCGGATGTTTACAATTACCGACTGAGCTATTCTGACCCAGCTCACCAATATTAGAGCATTAAACAGTGGTTTTCATAGTTCAATATTTGAAACATTATTCTATATCAAACCCTATGTTACAGGTCTTCATTGGAATCTTAAAGATTATTCAAATGAGTACCCAAAACATAGGTTTTGGATTTGAAATAACAGTTTTAGAATGTCTTTACCCACTCCTCTGTTGCTCTAAATATTAAACAGGTCTTCATCTACCTTGGTAAGGTCAGGAGTCATATCTGACTGTATTGTTGGGAGTTGTTTGTTTGTTGTTGTTTTTTTTAACACTTTCCAAATGTTAAAATTTTATGGTTGTCAAATTTGTACTACTGCAGATAATCCAAGTCATCTCTGATGCAAATTCCGCTAAGTCGCTCCATTTTATTAATTTGCATCAGAGACGACTCGGCTTATACTGCAGATTGTAAAATAAATTTTGATAAAGAACAGAAATATGCTTGATGTAGTCCACACAAAATTGAAAAAAAAAAGAAAAAGATGGGAATGATAATCAGTAGTTGTCCAAATGTTAAAATTTTAGGGTGGTCAAATTTGCACTAAGCCTATAGTACTGAGAATTGTGAATGATCTAGTCCAGATAACATTGAAACAAAAGAAGAAAATACTTAAAATTATAATCAGCATTATCTTCTTTTGTGTCAATGTATTCTCAAGCCTTTTTAAAACATTTAAGATCTTGTGGCGGGTGGGGGGATGGTTGAAAATTAACACAAAGAAAAACAACAAATTTTCAAAAATAACATTAATGTATTGGTTGCAAAGCTCTATGTTTAATGGCAGTACATCACATAAAAATACACATCAATCACAGTGTGAAATTGTATATGTAATTATGTATCTAATTATATCTCATGATAAATGACCTGGCAGAGAATCTCATTCCATTAGCATGGGCTGCTCTGCCAGGTCATTTATCGTGAGCTATAACAGAAGGGAAAAAATCATCTTTGACTCCAACATCTTGTTTTTTCTCTATCTTTAAAGTTCTGTAATTTTCTGTTCTTGATCTTTGACCACAGACTTCTTGTGCAATTTTGTGGTGAAAGGAAATCTTAAGTTGAGGTCCCTGCAATAAACATTTTTTTCATTATATATCTAGTTAACCCTTCCTGAACAACAGAAAAAAATTAGCCTGCAACAAATCAAAAGGAGCTGCAGACATAGAAATTGGTTGTTATGAAGATAGGACTTGTGTTATCTAACACTAACAGCAAAGCTTGATGCAAAAGGAAGAATTGCTGGTTAATCAGCATTTCCTGCTTTTGTATCGATGTTTTCCAAAAATCTTTGATATTAGGGACATGTAAAGAAGGGTCTTGCTTAGGAAAGGATTTACAAGGTGATACTATTTGTGTTTTGAATTACATGTATTTGCTTATTCTTTAAATGTATTTACAGACAAAAACATGAACAGTCACAGGTACAAGTTACACCTAATGGATGTGAAGAGCACCAGTGAAATTGCAAAGACAACTTTCAGATTGTAATCAATTTATTACACTAGAAGAAATACATGAAAATGACAGGAAAAATGTATGCTGAATGATATAATTTCCATAAAATGTAAGAAATATTGCATTGAAAATATAGGCAAAATCATGAAAATGTTGCATTCAGCATTATAAATACTTACTCTTCCCCTGTTTGTGTAGCTGAATCAGTCATCCCAAGTACCTCCCAAGTGTAGCATGTTCCATTCACTGGTTCACAATTCAACCTGCAAATTGCAAGAAAAATATTAAGGTAGAATACCTGTAATATGGTCATTTTAAAATTCATAAAACATAGGATTTTTTCGAGCTGCGTTATTACGTATTGGAGCCTATTCGGGTGCGGTCAAAAACATTTGGCGGTGGAAAATTCTGCTGCCAAATGTTTTCAACCGCACCCGAATAATTCCGAAGTCGCACAAATCTCATTAGGGGTGGACTACCTTAAGGAAAGGGGAAAATTGCTGATTATTAGCAATTCATTATCAACAATTGCTTATGTTCTTTAAAAATTCCCCAAATCTTATTTAGGAACTTCAAAGCAGGTCTTGTTTGTGAAAGGGTTAAAACAATTGTATAATTATCATTTTGCTCCTGCAAAGTAAGGTTTGTGTATTGTGAACCTGTAATGTGTACTTGTCATCCAATAATTGCTTTGATTCATACTGAAATAAATTAAGAGTTTTTCATCAAAAAGAGAAGAAAAAAATTAAGAAATGTGTTACCATTATATCTTGTTTGTGTTTATTTATTCCTACCAGCAGCAAGTAATTGTAAATATTTAGCAGATTACCCAGTGGCAGATCCAGGGCAGGTTTGGGGGGGGGGGGTTCAAACGAACCCCTGTCTGTAGCCTGATTATTTCATTTTCATACAGAAAATCAGTCAAGAATTGGACAATAATAGGAAAAGGAACCCCCTATTTAGTGTGTTTGAACCCCATCAGTCCATCACAGAAATCCTAAATCTACCACTGTTACCTACATGTAATATATAGTTAATCTGTTACAATAAATACAATTATTTTTGTTGGTAATACAGATTAATGTCTGATTTTGATCCTGCCACAATGCCTCTGTTTTCTGCTGGTGGTTGCATTCATTGACTGATCCAGGTGGGGCTCAGAGTCCCCCCCCCCCCTCATTTCCATGTCTTAATTTCAATAAAAAAAATGGTTGAATCAATTTTTCAATGCATGATCATTCAATAAATGTGTATGAAAACATTGTGGGAAAAAAAGAGATTGCTTTGGAACTTTTTCTTCTTTTCTCATAATGTTTTTATACACAATCATTTCTTTCAAATTTAACAAAATGCATTGGCTAGTGGGAACAGAAAATTGAAACTGATTGCAGAGGACAAGATAGATGTTGACAAATACTCAATTTATGTACAGACAAACACGAAACGGGATGTCATCATTTTACCCGATTGGGTAAAGTCCAATGTGTAAACACATACGTATGTCAGGCGATGTCGTGTTTTCTCAAGCTTTTCCATTACAAAGTCAAAATGGGATATTGTTTGGGAAAGTATTAAACAATTGCACAACTACGAAATACATGAAAGACAAGTTTCATACCGTAGAACGAACTGCTATGTTTGTTTTTTTATTCTGTCCATGACAACATTCAACTGTCAAATCGCGAGTCCCGGTGCACGCTTCATCGGTTAAATCCAACGATGACACAATCTTGCCGGTTAATATTCGGCTTTGGAAGTAACATAAACATTGCATGATTGATTCTGTTCGAATATTTCACCAGCATTGAAAAAAACAAAGGTAAAAATAAGAAAATAGCGCAACAGCAGTTGTCCTTCGTTTCACATGTTTTGTTTTGAATGTGGGACAACGTCATCGGCGATATCCGGTGGGCGTGGTTATCCCGTATTGATTGGTCAATAGTTACGGTTTGATTGACACGTCGGAAAGGTCCATTGTCACATCTTGCCTTCTCATATACCAGACACACAGCAAAGTATGCTCAATCTGTGTCAGAAGGGTGATGATACACACAAGTTGTCTAAACCAAACCTGCAATCCTTGCAGCATAATGACGCAATGTTCAGACAGATCTAAAACATATGACCACTGGATATCTCCACCAGATCTAGCAAAGTCCATTAATATCTTGACCTTGAAGACCAGAAAAATGTCTCATGAAAATGATTATGAAGGTCACAGGCACATGCAAAACAGAAGGCCAAGATGACAAAGAAACAACAGTTTTACTGTCGTAGAGGGATGGCAGTGATTGGAATCTATCAACCATTGTCCTTCGGGGGAGAGACGAGTGAGGACAGCCATGCGAGCAGCAAGCCAGCGTCTGGATATGGTGTGAATAATGCTTGTACCCCTGTACATTAACTCATTTCCAAAAGTTGATGCCTCTTGATGCACCAAATAGAAAATGCTTGGGAAAACATTGAAGCAAAAGGACAAAATGCTGGTAGCCAGCATTTCGTCCTTTTGTCTCCATATTTTCTGTGCTATATTGTACACAAATCCTTTCTTTGTCAACATTCATTTTGTCATCTGAGGCAGCTTTCAGATTAAGACTGTCCATGTTTTTGCCATTTGGGAAGGGGTTTATGTAAGAAAGGACAATAAGATAGATATTACTAGGATGTTTGCCTGTAGCATTGAATTGCAATCTGTTACCATAGTAGCTGAATCATTCTCATTGAATTTTTCTGTCAATGATAAACCTGCCAAGGTGAAAAAATCAACTTTCCCTTTACAGTTTAAAGTTGAAAGTCTTTTTTATAAGCAAGCATATTGCAGCAGTGTCAGGATTTGCTTCAAGTAGTAATTGTTCTCTTCACATCCTGTTATGAAATTATGAAAAATCCTTGATTTTGTGAGAAATGTACACTAAGTCGATGGGCAAAAGATTATATTATACAACATACCATGTGACAATTCTGGTACAAATCTACTGATTAGTGCAAAACTAATGTATTATATCTTAATTTGCTTCCGTGGCCTAGTCACCGCAGAGACAAGACCGGGATTTGCAATTATCTGCCTCTATATAAATACTGCACTCAGGCATCATATTGATGCCGATTTTACCCCCTTGACGTATCAGTGTAGTGTTGGGCTTTTGCATTGGAAGCGTGAAGTAGAAGGCTTGAATTCCGTCAGAAGCTGGCCTGCTGGGTAAGAACTGAAGTGACCGTTTGTTTATCTGCCAGCTAGCAAAAGAATGGTGACTGAAGACCCATCTTTGCCATTTGCCTGGCATCATAATTGGGGAATAAGGAGGTACAGTACAATCAGAATAAAGTGTCTCATAAGCCAAAACTGGCTAGCCCTTTGAATAGGGGTGACATATATACTAAACAAAGCCTTTACTTTTGCAAGATTTTGTTGTCAAATGTGCACTTACTATCATTTTGCTTTATCTTCTCAAAGTACAAAATGTTTGATTTTGTAAGAGATTGTCGGTGTTATTGCAAAACCTCGTATCTACAGCTTGATTAAAGCTGTAGATACAAGGTTTTGCAATAACTCCGACGATATACGCCAAGTTCACTGTGTTTGATGGGTAAAAGATTGTATTGTACAACCAATATGGTGACAGCTGGTTCCTTCAGGGACGCTTGTTTTAAACACATCTCTGCTATATAGGGACAATATAGGAATATTGTGCAAATTGTTGTCTTTCCGTGTTTGATTTGTGATTGAGTGTGCTCTACATTTATCTTTCTGACAAAATCGTTAAAGATTTGTAAAGTAAAATTGTTGACAAATCATGTGTTTTTCATTTCTAATGTGCGAAGAGGATTATTGTACATTCTGTGATTCAGCACTACATCCTGTAATATGAATCAAGTTTTGTAAACTTTGAATTAATGTCCTTGGTGAACAGAGTTGTGACAAAAGCATCAGCATGTGACAAAAGGAGATGAATTTTTGTCAGTATTTATAGATATTCTGGGTATAAAACATTCATGATAAAGGAGAACTATCAACAAACATTTTCAGATAACAAAGTTTTGCATCTGTAGATACATATTGAGTCTTTTTTGACACTCCTCAAGATATAGGCTTGGTAAAACATTGTGGAAAATGAAGAAATTGCTTGTGACAAGCAATTTCTTCATTTTCCACTATGTTTTCTAACCGAAAGGACCATTAAATGTAATTATTATTATGTTCTCAAATTGTAGAAGACAACAAAATAAATATTGTGAAATGCATGTTTGAATGTCATATCATGGAAAGCGTTTTGGGAAAAGGAGAGAATGCTGGTCATTGGCACTGTCTTTCAATGCTTTCCAGGCTCTTCTATTTTAACTATCAAAACCATAGGCTTAGTTTCAGAAAGGTTAAATTATATATAAAGATTCCAAATATCAGATTTTGTTTCTCATTTGCTGCATGCAATTCAGCTAGCATTTACGGATGTTGTGATTGAGATTGGTTGGCACATTTTATTTTGCAGTCTGATCATGATCATGATCTAAACCAACCTAGCATATTGATAGACCAATTAACTCCTTCCTAGATGTCAAAAATATTTGACTGATCTGAATTTTGTTGAAAGATTGAAATGAACACAAACACTAGTTACAAAGCTTTATAAGCCATCTATGATTAGCAAATGAATTAATAATAAAAAAATGCTGAGTCTGTAACTCTAGCTAAATGTCACAGTGCCAGATATCTTAATTAACCCTTTTTAAGGTGATAGAATGATAATATTGGGTGTTGAAGACAAAAAAGTTTATTTATTATTAGCAAAAGAAGTAGATCTAATTTACATGCTTAAATCCTTAAAGTATTGAGAGGAAAGGAGATAATAGAAATTTTCTTTTTCATTCTTCACTTTCTCATATGCCTTCAAGGCTTTCTCTCTGAGGGATAACGAAAACAATGACAGTTTGGGAAAGGGTTAACCTTTTCCCAAACAAGATCTGGTTTTGATGTCCATAAGAAAATAAGCTTGGGAAAACATTGAGACAAAAGAAGAAAATGCTGATAATCAGCATTTTCTTCTTTTGTCTCAATGTTTTCTTTTCCACAAATTTTACTTTCAGTAACATTCGTTTTGAAAGCTGTAGCAGCTTTCGGAATGGTCTGCCCTAACATTTTGTCGTTTGGAAAAGGGTTAAAGTTCAAGAAAAGTGTCAGCATATTCATAGTTAATCAAAATTCTGATCAGTAAGCTTGCTAATTTTGACATTTCCTTAGTCTTGTTAAAGCCAAGATAATTGTTGCATGTCTCCAAGTCATGATTTAATCCTTTCCTAAACAACTGAACTTTGATGTAAATTGAGAGCCTATGATAAAGAAAATATTTTGTTTCTGAATAAAGAAAATCTACAATGTATAGCATAGAAATCATTGAGGGAAAAGGAGAAAATTATAGTTATCAGTATTTCTCAATTAACTTCATATATAGACTCTTAAAAACTTATATGGCTTATTTAGGAGAAGGTGAAGCAAAATCATTGTGTCGACTCATTCTAGATATGGACAAAATAATTGCAAGTGCAATTCTGGCATTTTGTCTTTCCATTATTTTGAAAGTAGAAAATTGCATCAGTTCATATCCATCTTAAGGTGGTTTACATTAACCCATTACTGCACAGTGACGCCTTATGACTCCCTCACAAGAAAAGGCTTGTGAAAACATTGTGGAAAATGAAGAAATTGCTTAGATAAGCAATTTCTTCATTTCCCACAATGTTTTCTACCAAAAAAGACCAAAAGATTTTAAATTTCCTTAACTTGAAATTGTCGTCTGCATCATCTTCGAATTTGGAACAGTCCAAAATTTGTCGTTTGGTAATGGGTTAAGGTATTACCCATCATTAGCACCAAACAGCCAGAGGCGAAATTTGAAAAGTGTCAGTAATTCCTACACCGTGTTACATTTCCATTCTATATACAAACATAAGCATTTGTACTGTTCAGAATTTTGAATTCATGCATTCTAATAGAAATATTTGACAAAAAAATCTAAATTACCTCCCTTGCGTATGAATATAGAGTAAAATGACATTTTGTAAATTATTTTCTTCTTGAAGCATAATCTTAAAATCCGGCACGGTGAATCAACTTATGTGAAGTGTATTTACAAGTGTGTGTAATTTGATGCATTTTGTATAGCGAGAAAGTGGTGTTATTTATGATGGGTCATACACCTTAAACATCTTTTCCTTCAAAGCTTTTCCAAATGACAAAGATTTAGACAGTTCCTATAGGAAAGCTGTTGCACTTGACACATGGATGTCGATACATTTAGGATTTATTTACATTATACCCCAATATATTTTGAGGCAAAAGTAGAAAATGCTGGTTACCAACATTTTCGCCCTTTGCCTCAATATTTTGAAAGCTATTGCTATTAGGGACATGAAACCAGGTCTTGTTTGGGAAAGGGCTATACTTTAAATTGAAGACTTTTCTAGAACATAAAAGTTTTTGTTTGTGGCAGTTTTAATCAAGTCTTTATGAGTTTAAAAGATATTACCGTATTTCACCTAATAGACGCGCCCCGGCGCGATGCAAAACGCCGAGGAGGCGCGCTTATTTCGTACCACTTTTCCTGAATTTTGAAGTGCTTCGCTGAATGTAGATAAGAAAGGGAAAATCAACAATACAATCCCATAATGCAATGCAGGATAGAGAAGATTAGTGTTGATCTGAAAGTGCTTTGAGTATCTTAAAATACATATCGTAACACACACCGGGTACACGTATAAATCAGCGGAGACGAATTAATTAAGCGATATCCCGTCGCGTAAGGTCATCCAGTCTACAGTTATCTGCCAGTCTATAGTCTATATCGCTTCGTCTCCGCTGATTTATACATGTACCCGGTGTGTGTTACGATATGTATTTTAAGATACTCAAAGCACTATCAGATCAACACTAATCTTCTCTACCCTGCATTGCATTATGGTCCTTTGTCTCGAAAAGGCGGATGTGTTCTACTTTCTTTTTCGGAATGTTTGGATTTCTTCTTCTTCACTTTACAAAATAATAAAACATACTTCCCGTGGTATCTGTCCATATTCATTAATTCATTTTCGGCAAAAATGATTTATTTTTCATTTGTGTGCGTACTATCAATTCGCTTTCCACTTCTTAATTTACAAATCAAACGCGACCTCTTACGGGGCTTTGAAATAAACTGCATAAACGGTCACTCTGCAAGGGGAATGATAAAGGAAAGTTTATCAATGCTCGTACCGGGGCCGGATGAATTTCAATTCTACCTAGAGAGGGATAACCATAATCGAATTATTCAATCAATTACCCGAGCCGTATACCCTATTATAAGACGCTTTACTTGTTGAGATAAAGCATTTTTCCACAAGTATGATCATCACAAAGATGAAGTTTGGTGGAGTTTGAGTTTGGAATTTGTCATTACCGTCTACTCTACGGTCTACTCTACAGTCAAGGTAAAGGTCGGGTGAAGGTGGGAGGGGTGTCCCATGGCTTCCGAGATTGTAAATATAGTGGGGGCCCGTCTATTAGGGAGGGCGTGAAATATGGTATTTCAATTTAGATTAGTGGAATTTAAGGGTTTCATCTTGATTCTTTGAGAATTATTATGAAAGCATAATAAAGTATCAAATTTCTCTCAATCTAAAAAGCAGTTTTCTCCAACTTCAACTTTTTCCAAAGGGCAATACATGTACGTTGGTTGGCTTAAACAAGTCAAATTGAAAGCCATTACTGATGATAAATTAGTCATTGATATAGATATGGTTTGTATATCACACAGAGAAAATATTGAGACAAAAGGAGAAATGCTCATCATAAGGTATCTCTTCTTTTGTCTCAAAGTTTTCCCGAGTCTATTCCATTAAGGATGTCGAAACCATGTTTTCTTTGGAAAACGGTATTCACTTCAATATAACTCAATATAATAAAAAAAATGTTAAATTCAATCAATCATTAGCTCAATATTAATTTGTAATTTTCCGCTTTTTGTCATTGAAAGTGTGTGTTTTAAATAGATGATCAGAAATTGCTGTAATGTAATTGCATTAGATCCTTACAAATTGAATCAAGACAAGAATTTAAGAAGCTATCAACAACAAAAAATTCCATAACCCATTAATGCCACGAAATTTCAAATATCATTAACAACAAAATTCATGTTCTTCTCAGACAATTCACTAATGGACTATAATAATTTCCTATCTTTTCTATTTGAGGTGGAATCTTGTAAATGGAGATTGAAGGCCAACATCTATTAACATGAGCCCGGCCCCGATAGCTCGGTAAACGTCCAGTCTGTCAATCCAGGGGGTCTTGGGTTTGAACCCCAGCTCGGCCAGTATCCGTTCTTACATTTGACAAGTCATTTGTCTCTAACCAATGGGTGTGAATCATCTATGTGAGAGAGCAGCTGGAGGCTCAGCTTGGATATTGTGGTAGTACTGGTGAGTGAAATACCAGGAATCCATGCCGTGATATGACAATAGCAGTTGAAAACAGCGTTTCACCCCAGTAAATCAAATCAAATCCATCAACATGAGCCATTATATAAACAAAAATTGATAGGAAGTTTTGAAGTGGGAAAACATTGAAGTGAAATAAGAAATGATAGTCAACAATTTATGCCCCCATATTGAGAGATTGGTAACATTTTGTTTACTTATGTCTGTCTGTCTGTCCATCCATCTGTTTGTCTGTGACTGTCCAAAAACTTTACATAATGGCCATTTCGGGGGCACTCATGTTTCATAAAAACATCTCGTCTTTTTTGCCTTTATGGTTTCCATGTTTTCCCAAGCAACTTCTACCAAGATCAGGGATGGCAAAACCAGGTCATGATTTAGAAATGATTAGAACTTCAACCTTAGAAAGAAAAAAAAGTGTCAATGAAGGAAAGAGATCTGTCAAGCCAATGGTACTGTATGCATAAAGTTGGCAGGAATTAATTGGTACATTAATGGCTTATTAATTTCTCTATAAAAAGGTTGGGTTGGACAAATTATCACAGAATTCATGGAATTTGCATAACCCTTTCCCAAACTGCACAATTTTACATGGTTCCAATCTGAAAGATGCTGAAGACGACAAAATGGATGTTGATGAAGATAGGATAAGTGTACAAAGTTGTTAAGAAAATATTGAGGCAAAAGAAGAAAATGCTGTTTAACAGCATTTTCTTCTTTAGCCTCAATGTTTTCCAAAGCCTATTTGATCCTAGATGTAAACGCCAGGTGTTGTTAAGGAAAGGGATAATTAGACTTGTGACATCTAGTTCTAGATTTTCTGGATTTCTAGTGTTAATGGCAATAGATACCTCAGGGACGTCTCATGGTGGTGATACCATTTTGAAATAATTTGTGGTTAGCTTAACTAAACTATGATTATACTGTTGAATATAGAGACAGGATATTGGTCTGTGTGTTGTTTGAATCTTTCTTGGTACTGCTTGATCTAGCCAATATTTTCACTGTCCATTTAGCAGAAGCTGTTTTTAATGCAGATTTATAGAAGGCTTCAGTTTAATAAGTTTTGAAACTCATTTATGAACAGTCTTAGTAAAAATCTGCCTCTTTGGATGAAGTTATGCAATTGCTTGCCTTGGAACAGTTCTGTAAAATCTGATTTATCATTCCTGCACAGAACTTTGACTTTATGACCCTAGATCTGGTTACATATGTGGCAATAGCATGGATGTAATATGACACATATTCATAAATGGACAACATGAGAGTGATATCTTAATTGCATTAAGAATTAGGGCATCATAATCATTGTTAATCACAAAGATGGATTGTTAGAATCAGAAAGTATCGTACAATGGGTGGAATATTTGGGACATTCTGGGAGGAGGAGGATGACAACTTTATGGGCCTCACACAAGAGGAAGCTCAGGAGATACAGGCGGAGATCAGGAAGGAGTACGGTCATCCACAGTGGAGTAGTCATGTCAAGGCAGATCATAAAGTCAGCCCGAAAAAGAAAAAGGGGAAATTTAAACCCAAAACTGGTAGTGAAATTATAGCTGAACTTTCTGAGGACCCTGATAATGTGGCTGGAGATGCTGATAAGGAGGTTGTAATAGTTGGTGTTGATGAGAATGAGATAGATAAAGCTCTGTTAGTGAAGGTGATTCAGGACTGGGAGTCACTGGATAGTGACAATGGTGGATCACTCGAGGAGGAGGAGAATGTGAAAAATATACTCGAGGAAATGGGTAGCTGCACTGATGACCGCGTTACAGAGGATGTGGATAACACTGAAGTTAAATATGGAGAGGACAATACTGAAGCTAATGTTGGAGATCAGGAGCAGACTCAAGTTAAAGGATTAGGTGGATTGGCAGATGAGGTGAGATATTTGGGTATTTCATAAACAAGAGGAAAAGTATATATGTGTACAGAATGGGAACAAAATCTTAATTTTTGCCATTTCAAAGAGAATAAAGCCTAAACTTTTCCTTGTAAACCATGTACAGATATTCAATAACTCAAATTAAAGAACTGGTATGAAAAGTGCTGGATATAGAGTCTCTCCCGGCTCGCTATTCCCTATGCCGGATGTCTTGCAGAGTTGGGTTTACAGTTACCATTCTTTAACCCATTACCTCACATTGACGCTTTCTGACTCCCCAAAGGAAAAAGCCTTTGGAAAACATCGTGGAAAATGAAGAAATTGCTTATGACATGCAATTTCTTCATTTCCCACAATGTTTCAACCAAAAAAGACCAAAATATTTAGAATTTCATACCCTTGAAATTGTTGTCTGCATCATCTTTGAATTTGGACAAATTCAAAATATTGCCGTTTGGGAATGGGATAACTAGCTGACAACTTCCATTCTGATGTTGCAGGAATTTAAAACATCCTCTTTACTTCATAACAAGTTAACAAATGGCTTAGTTATATGTCTGAAAACTTGGAAAAGACAGACAAATAAAGAACAAAAAATATACTGGAATATCTTAGGCTCATAATTGAAGGCTGTGAAAATATTCCATGAACACCTAGAGTCATGCAATAATCTGGTCATTTTAAGATGACATTAATTCAAAATATGATGTGTGTTTTGCATATTAATAAAGAACAATATTTTGACAAGATGTCTCTATAGACTGAGAGAAAATTATATCCATTTCCCGTTAAGTTTTGTCAGGGATTATCCCTATCAACTCTTCATGTCTAATGTAACAAGCCTCTTTTGAATTTGTTAACATGCTGAATTGCTGATCTTTAAAGAGGTCTTTCGTTTTGGAAACTTGAATTGTGGCTTTAACGTGGCTACCAAGATTCTTTGCCTACACTTACTTTTAAAATAGGTATATTAGAATATTTAACCCTTTATTCAGTAAGAACTGGTTGTGATGTTTGCTGGAAAATAGGCTTGGTAAAACATAGACCCTAAATGTAAAAGCCAGGTGAAACACATGAAACATGAATTTTTATTCCATCAATGCCCACATTGTCGTCTTTACCAGCTTTTGGATTGTAACCGTCTGAAACTTTGTTGTTTGGGAAAGTGTTAAAGGCAGTGAAAAAAGGTAAGTGCTTTCTTAGTAATATACAGACAATTCACCTGTTATTGACACCAAAACAACATCTCGGACACAGGTAGGTATAAGTATTAGAAAAAAAGTTTTCTTCTATACATGGAATGATAATTATTATGTCACATAATATTGTATTGAACTCTAATCTGAAAGATATTCTTTCTTCTATTATAGGTAGACTTCCTTGTTTTGTTTTGTCACTTTTCTGAGGGTTTATGCAAGACTAATGAGAATGTATATCATCCTTTTTCAATGAAAACCTTGTAACTGCAGCTTGTTTAAGCTGCAGTTACAAGGTTTTTGTTGAAAAGCGACAAGAAGCATGGGACACATACATGCATGTCAATTTGTTCAATTCTGTTTGCTAAGCATTCAGAATATTATGGACTAGCATACCAAAGATAGACAGTTTTGTAAAAATCCTCAAATCATCTATCATCACATCTACATCTATTATTTTTAGCTCCACTGGCCTTCAGGCCATCCGTCCGTCCGGTCGTCAACTTTTTCTTTAAAAATCTTCTCCTCAGAAACCACTTGATGGATTTCGATCAAACTTCACAGGAATGATCCCTAGGTGGTCTTCTATCAGATTCCTAAAATTAATTCTGATTGAACCAGAAAGTCTGGAGTTATCTGCCCTTGAATTAAAAAAATAGCTGTTTTGACTTTGTATTCCCTCTAGCTACTACAAATATTTATCAATCAAGACAAAACTTGGTCAGAATGTTGGTGCTGATAAGTTCTTGCCTGAGTGCGATTTTCAGCTTGATCTGAATATTATGTCTTGAGTTATGTGCCCTTGAAATTGGCAAAATTACCATTTTTGACATTATTTTTACTCAAACAACCATAAATATCCACCAATCAACACGAAACTTTGACATAATCTTACTGGCCATAAGATCTTGCATGAGTGTAATTTTCAGCCTCATAGGAATCTTAAATCATGATTTTTCTGCCCTTGAATTTGACAAAATTGCTGTTTTCGACTTTGATTTTACACTCTTTACATCCACAAATATTGAACAATCAAGTCAAAACTTATACAAGATGTAGGTGAAGTTAAGATCTTGCTTTAGTGTGATTCTTAGCTAGATAGGAATATAAAATTGTCAGTTATATGCCTTTCAATTTGACAAAATTGCTAATTGTGACTTTTTTTTCACTCTAACAGCCAAACTCACTCTAATAAAGACAAAGCTTGGTAACCAATTGATCTTATATGAATGTGTTTTCAGCTTTCTAGTTAATTTGTAATTGCTTTAAAAGCAACAAGTTTTGAAAAATTAAGTCAAAACTTGGACTTGACATGACAAGAAATTCAGGTTTCATCAGCCATTTGCATTAATTTTCCCCAAATCTATTTTTAGCTCAAAATCTATTTTTAGAAATATGAAATATTTTGGAGTAATCAATGGTCTGTTAATTTAGATCTGTTTGGAAGATGGAAAATTTTAATTGCTATATCATCCTAAGCTGGAATGTTCTGCCATTTCCTTTTACCCTTTCTCAAATGGCAAACATATAGTTTTACTTTCTTTGCTTCAAGAACCAAACATTTTGAACAATCTAGTTTTGTAACTTTCTTTTTGCTCTATGAAACACAAGCATTGAACAATCTAATCAAAACTTGGATTAAATATTACATGAAACTCAGGCCTGTGGAGCGACTCAAGACCTTCAGGTCTTCTAGTTATTGTTTATTTGTGTTAATTTGTGTGTATCCTGCTCTATCTTCTATCAGGTTGAATATGATCTTTTCAACAGGGTAAGACGTATGCAATACTTCACTATAATGAAGCTTTATTGTTCTTTGTTTGTTAACCCTTTCCCAAACGCCAACATTTTAAGGTGTTCTGATTTAAAATCTTCTGAAGAGGAAAAACAGATGTTTGAAAAGATTGTATTTGTGCACAAAATAGCATAGAAAATATTGAGGCAAAAGTAAAAAATGCTGATATCAGCATTTTCTTCTTTTGCCTCAATGTTTTCCCAAGCCTTTGCTAGTAGGCACCTCAAAAGCAGGTCTTGTTTGGGAAAGGGTTAAAGGGGGAATGGCACTTAAAATCATGCATATTTTCCAAGAACTTCGTACAAAATAAATATGTATTATGAAAATATGGCCTTTAAATTACATCTATGCCAAATCTTAGCTTTCTATCTTGTGTATTGGCTAGGATGTCGACGGATTTAAACCCCCATTATTGTAAATATCATCCCCGGGACAAAAAATCATGGGGTTTTAAATCCGTCGACATCTAAGCCAATACACAAGGTAGAAAGCTAAGATTTGGCATATATGCAATTTAAAGACCATATTTTAATAATATATATGAGCCAGGATCTGGAAAAACGTCCCTTATAGCATTTTTTAAAATGGAGTTTCAAGATCAGCCTGTTGTCAATTGCAGTCCAATATGCACCAATGCTGCTCTCTTTAAGTTAGTAAATGTCACGAAGAAGCTATTAGAGAGCAACATGGATCCTGATCAGACTGTGCGTATGCACAGGCTGATCTGGATCTATGTTGGGCTCAAAAGCCTTAAGGGACGTTTTTCCAGATCCTGGCTCATATTTATTTTTTTGTACGAAGTTCTCGGAAAATTTGCAAGATGTTAAGTGTTATTCCCCCTTTAAGTATATATATTAATGGAATGTTGGATAAGGTTCAAAAGTTCTTGTTTCATTTTGCAAAGATTCACAGCGCTTTCACTTTTTATGATGATTTGATATAAGCATAATACTGTAGACAGAAAACTGACATTTTGGCATAGCCTGTTTCTTTAATATTTCTGTTAGTCACAAAACTCTATGAATCCAGGAATCTTTCCTAACATGGGCTACAGTAATAGAGGAAACGACTTACAGCTAGCTAGGGGCCCAGTTGTCCATGGCAAGGATTCTTAATTTTTGAGAAAATGCCCATACCCCTAATGTTAGATATTGGGTGTTGGTAATCTGGGCACCTTTGTTAATATTGCAAGTGTTTGTCCATCACTGTAGTACATCAAGACTATACTACTCACAGCCAATGGGTCTTTGATCAATTGGCCAAGGCAAATGTGCTTTTCGACTTGTGTCTCACTACAATTTGTGGATCATGGCACTGCAAAACTAGTGAGAACTGGTGAAAGAAATACAAGGGATTCATGGTTATGTGCTTCAGCCGATCAGTATGACTGAAATATTGTTAACTTTCAATAAGTCTGTCTGGTTTAGCAAGTGTTTTATAAGATTTGATTAGAGTCATTCTGAACATATAATGCAAATGATCAATCAAGACACAAGCTAAATCTTGCTTATGAGCACAGTTTAACCCTTTCCCAAACTGCAATATTTAAGGGTGATCCACTTTAAAAACTGCCACAAATGACAAAATGGATGATATTAAAGATAGGATTTGTGTATTGAGACAAAAGGAGAAACTGCTGGTTATCAGCAGTTTCTTCTTTTGTCCCAATGTTTTCCAAAGCCTTTTCTATTAGGGACGTCAAAACCAGGTCTTGTTTGGGAAAGGGTTAAAATCATTTGTTTTGTAAGATCCATTGTCACTTTTGCAGGGATTTTAGTGGAAAATGCTGTGAGAATTTCTTACAATTGAACCCCCTATACTAAAAAGTCAATCAATACTTTGATTTAAGCTGTCATGAAGGTTAATTACTGAATCAAATTGCAGGAGTGAATCTTTGTGAAATGATAATCGAAGACTAACATTTAAGCTTACGGAAACATTTCCTTTTATATCATTGGTGAAAGATTTGCTTTATTTTTAATTGATAACATTCTTTTGGTAAGTTTAATTTCTTTTGATAATTTTAACAAATAATTTTAATCTGATATTAATTAGCTCATTCATAAACTGTAAAAATTTGGTTTGTTCTTATAAGAATGCTGCTGTAGATGACAAAATAGGCTAAATATATCATGATGAATTTGTGTTAGTAAAGGTTAGAAAATATTTCAGCAAAAGGAGAAATTGTGAGTTTCATCATTTCCTTCATTTGCTTCAATGATTCCAAAGCTTTTTCTATTAGGTCCATCATTAACCAGCAATATTTTCTTTTCTGTTTTTATGTTTTCATAAAACTATACTTAGACATCAAAACCAGGTCTTGTTTCGGAAAGGGTGAATATTAAGTAAATGACAAACAATCATAGTACCCATGGTATTTACCCATTCTATTGGACCAAAGTTTTTGTTGAAAGAAGTTAACATTAATTTTTATTAAGATTATTTTGGTGATAGTGCAAGACATACATGTTCCTTGCACAATCTCAACAATGTTGCTGTAAGGCCTTGATTTGTTCAATGTTTATCCCCTTGTCAGATAATCATGGACAGTTTAAAGCAATAAATCATTTCTCCACAGCCGTGATTTTGTCTAATGAGAAATGTCTAGACAAGGTCTAAATATTTCCAGCATTTCCTACCCCCATGTGTCATTTGACATTTGAATACATAGAAACAAAGTTGTGGTAACATGCAATCTATATAGAAAAGACCATTAAGCTCTCTTGAAAAAGTTCTTATCAAATACAAAGACAGAACCTTTTCTTATCCTTCATATAAGTTGCATGATATCAAAAAATACTTGGCTAGGTGGGGTAAGAACGAAGCTTCCCTATATTTTCGGACTGCAGCAAATGCATGTATAAACTGAGCTAGGAAATAATATGCAATGCTGTGTTAAGGTCTCTAGAATTTTGGGCATTATCCTACGAAAGAAAAACTATGGAGTAAAACAATTACTAACAAGCCTAACCGAAGAAGCATCATGGTTTAATGTAAAATAAGAAAAGGCAGTCAGTGATCCATTTAGATTGAACTGAACATAACCATGTATTTGGCTGAAAGCTTATAAGTGCATAGATCTTTGAAATATTTAAAGTCAGAATTGTGAAGATTTCTGCATATAATATTATTTAACCCATTACCACCATGTTTTCTACCCGTAAAGACTAAATTTTAATCATTTGACATAGTCATCTGCAACATCTTTGAAGTTAGGTTAAAATTTTGCCATTTGGTAACAGGTTAGTGTTGATATTAATGAGAAAATCATACTTACCGGTATGTATCGGTGGGATGAATTAATGAAGAAGCTTGCATGCATTGTTTAATAACTACTGCATGTTTTTAGCTCACCTGAGCACGAAGTGCTCAAGGTGAGCTATTGTGGTCACTTTTTGTCCGTCATCCGTCTGTCCGTCCGTCTGTCTGTCTGTCTGTCCGTCCGTCCGTCCACAATTTCGTGTTTACACTCTAGCATCTACAAATATAAGCCAATCTTGACCAAACTTGGTCAAAACATGTATGGCCATAAGATCTCGGATGAGTTTGATTATGGGTCAGATCGAACTAGAAATGCAGGAGTTATCTGCCCTTGAATGCGAAAAATACTTAGTTTTGACATTGTTTACACTCTAGCATCTACAATTATTGATCATTCAAGACAAATCTTGGACATAACATTGCAGACCATAAGATCTCGGATGAGTTCGATTTTCAGTCTGATCTGACTGGAAAGACGAGAGTTATGTGCCCTTGAATTTGACAAAATTGCCATTTTCGGCTGTTTTTGACCTTGTTTACACTCTAGAATCTACAATTATTCATCAATCAAGACAAAACTTTGACACAATGTTTGGGACTATGAGATCTCGGATGAGTGTAATTTTCAGTCTGATCTGATTAGAAAGTCGTGAGTTACTTGCCCTTGAATTTGACAAAATTGTCTTTTTTGACTGTTTTCGACGATGTTTACACTCTAGAATCTACAATTATTGATCAATCAATCCAAAATTTGGACACAATATTGGAGATCATAAGATCTGAAATGAGTTTGATTTTCAGTCTTATGTGATCACCAGAAAGTTGAGAGTTATGAGCCCTTGAATTTGACAAAATTGCTGTTTTTGACTGTTTTCGACCTTATTTACACTCTAGAATCTACAATTTATGACCAATCAAGACAAATCTTGGACACAAGGTTGGAGACCATAAGATCTCAGATGAGTTTGATTTTCAGTCTGATCTGACCAGAAAGATGAGAGTTTTGTGCCCTTGAATTTGATAAAATTGCGGATTTCGGCTGTTTTTGACATTGTTTACACTCTATAATCTACTATTTTTTATCAATTAAGACAAAACTTGAACACAATGTTTGAGACCATAAGATCTTGGATAAGTTTGATTTTCAGTCCAATCTGACAAAAAGTGGAGAGTTATGTGCCGTTGAATTTGATCAAATTGCCGTTTTCGGCTGCTTTAGACCTTGTTTACACTCTAGAATCTACAATTATTGACCAATCAAGACAAATCTTGGACACAATGTTGGATATCATAAGATCTCGGTTGAGTTTGATTTTCAGCCTGATCTGACTAGGAAGTCAAGAGTAATGTGCCCTTGAATTTGACAAAATTGCTGTTTTCGGCTGTTTTCGTCCTTGTTTATACTCCAGAATCTACAATTATTTATCAAACAAGACAAATCTTGGGCACAATGTTGGGCAAGATGAAATCTTGGATGAGTTCGATTTTCACAATGTTATTGACCATAAGTTCGTTTTCAGTCTAAAAGTCATAAATATTTTTTGAATTGAAGAAAAGTGTTGCTTATATCATTTTGGTTCAGGTGAGCGATATAGGACCATCATGGTCCTCTTGTCAATAACTAACTTTTGATAAAGTACAGACTCATTTAAACTGTGAACATGCTTACCGCATGATGATAGGCATGGCAATTCATGTACTAATACTAATACACATACCGTATTTCACCTTATAGACGCGCCCTCCCTAATTGACGCGCCCCTACTATATTTAACAATCTCAGAAGCCATGGGACTCCCCTCCCACCTTCACCCGACCTTACCTTGACTGTAGAGTAGACAGTAATGACAAATTCCAAACTCAAACTTCCAGTGAAGAAGAAGAAGAAATCAAAACATTCCGAAAACGAAAGTAGAACACACCCGCCTTTTCGAGACAAAGGACCATAATGCAATGCAGGGTAGAGAAGATTAGTGTTGATCTGATAGTGCTTTGAGTATCTTAAAATACACATCGTAACACACACCGGGTACATGTATAAATCAGCGGAGACGAAGCGATATAGACTATAGACTGGCAGATAACTGTAGACTGGATGACCTTACGCGACGGGATATCGCTTTGTCTCCGCTGATTTATATGTGTACCCAGTGTGTGTTACGATATGTATTTTAAGATACTCAAAGCACTTTCAGATCAACACTAATCTTCTCTACCCTGCATTGCATTATGGGATTGTATTGTTGATTTTTCCCTTTCTTATCTACATTCAGCGAAGCAATTTAAAATTCAGGAAAAGTGGTACGAAATAAGCGCGCCCCCTTGGTGTTTTGCATCGCGCCGGGGCGCGTCTATTAGGTGAAATACGGTACATTTTGAATATTTGGCACAAAAGTTATGAAAGTGGAAACAATAAATATATACCAACTCTTCTTATCTTAATGCTCTTGTTAAATTTTCTTTAAAAAAAGGAAGATAATCAAGCATGCATTCTATTACTCTGCTTTATACCTTAATAAGAAGATGATAAATTCTTATTAAATAATGATTATATATATCCAATACTTTTTTAGCTCACCTGAGCACGAAGTGCTCAAGGTGAGCTATTGTGGTCACTTTTTGTCCGTCGTCCGTCTGTCTGTCTGTCTGTCCGTCTGTCCGTCCGTCCACAATTTCGTGTTTACACTCTAGCATCTACAAAAATAAGCCAATCTTGACCAAACTTGGTCAAAACATGTATGGCCATAAGATCTCGGATGAGTTTTATTATGGGTCAGATCCAACTAGAAATGCAGGAGTTATCTGCCCTTGAATGCGAAAAATACTTAGTTTTGACATTGTTTACACTCTAGCATCTACAATTATTGATCAATCAAGACAAATCTTGGACATAACATTGCAGACCATAAGATCTCGGATGAGTTCGATTTTCAGTCTGACCTGACTGGAAAGACAAGAGTTATGTGCCCTTGAATTTGACAAAATTGCCATTTTCGGCTGTTTTTGACCTTGTTTACACTCTAGAATCTACAATTATTCATCAATCAAGACAAAACTTTGACACAATGTTTGGGACCATGAGATCTCGGATGAGTGTAATTTTCAGTCTGATCTGATCAGAAATTCGAGAGTTACTTGCCCTTGAATTTGACAAAATTGTCATTTTTTGCTGTTTTCGACGATGTTTACACTCTAGAATCTACAATTATTGATCAATCAATCCAAAACTTGGACACAATATTGGAGATTATAAGATCTGAAATGAGTTTGATTTTCAGTCTTATCTGATCACCAGAAAGTTGAGAGTTATGAGCCCTTGAATTTGACAAAATTGCTGTTTTTGACTGTTTTCGACCTTATTTACACTCTAGAATCTACAATTTATGACCAATCAAGACAAATCTTGGACACAAGGTTGGAGACCATAAGATCTCAGATGAGTTTGATTTTCAGTCTGATCTGACCAGAAAGATGAGAGTTTTGTGCCCTTGAATTTGATAAAATTGCGGATTTCGGCTGTTTTTGACATTGTTTACACTCTATAATCTACTATTATTTATCAATTAAGACAAAACTTGAACACAATGTTTGAGACCATAAGATCTTGGA
The DNA here is from genome assembly GCA_963680895.1 of Fragum sueziense. Taxonomy (NCBI): domain Eukaryota; kingdom Metazoa; phylum Mollusca; class Bivalvia; order Cardiida; family Cardiidae; genus Fragum; species Fragum sueziense. The sequence goes on from OY804598.1 coordinate 7,909,687, forward strand.
TAAGTTTGATTTTCAGTCCAATCTGACAAAAAGTGGAGAGTTATGTGCCGTTGAATTTGATCAAATTGCCGTTTTCGGCTGCTTTAGACCTTGTTTACACTCTAGAATCTACAATTATTGACCAATCAAGACAAATCTTGGACACAATGTTGGATATCATAAGATCTCGGTTGAGTTTGATTTTCAGCCTGATCTGACTAGGAAGTCAAGAGTAATGTGCCCTTGAATTTGACAAAATTGCTGTTTTCGGCTGTTTTCGTCCTTGTTTATACTCCAGAATCTACAATTATTTATCAAACAAGACAAATCTTGGGCACAATGTTGGGCAAGATGAAATCTTGGATGAGTTCGATTTTCACAATGTTATTGACCGTAAGTTCGTTTTCAGTCTAAAAGTCATAAATATTTTTTGAATTGAAGAAAAGTGTTGCTTACATCATTTTGGTTCAGGTGAGCGATATAGGACCATCATGGTCCTCTTGTTTCTTTGTAAATTTTAAAACACTTATTGCCTTCTTTTAATTGGTTATTTCTTACAATTCTCTTTTTGAAATTGATTACATGACTGATTGTTGTACATGTATATTTTGATTTTTTTCGGGAGACAGGGCGGAGCCTAGTAAACGGTTCATTACATTTAAGCTTGAGGAGAAACAGCCTTCTCGCTTAAAAGCGGTACATCGTCGGTATTATTGCAAAACATTATAACTACAGCGTGAATCAGGCTGTAGTTACGAGGTTTTATAACAACTCATTTTACAATAGAACGTTCTTTCAATTTCGAAATCACTGGTGGTGAACTCGGACAAAGCGAGGAACATTTTTCATGAACACAAGGTACAGATACTTCATGTTTAAATGCGCGTTTAAAAACCAGTTTTACTAGTTTGAGCATGTACACAACGATTTGCACGTGTTTATCCGCCCAAAACAATATGGACGAATCGGAGAGACACTTAGAGGCTATTAAAAGTTTTGTTAATTTATTTCTCTGACTGATTCTGAAGTTGGTATTACAATTCTTGGAGTAGAAGTTTTTTTCCGATGTAAAAATCGTAGTTAACGTTTTTTGAAGGGGACTTGTACGGTTTATTCATGATACCGTGAACATCTTCAATGGCTGTTCGAATTGCAATGACTTTTGTCCTAACAATAGAATGGGTTTTCGGTTAAATATGGATAAATCGTAGGTGTTGTTATAAAATCCCGTAACTACATCTTCAATAAAGTTGAGTTTGTGACGTTTTAGATTTACAACGACGAAGCACTAGTGTTTGTCCGAAAAAACGTCACTAGGTCTATATATAGTAGATAAAATTTATTCTTTTTCAAAGACGAATTAATGGTATACAATAATCATTTCCAAAACAATAGGCCTATCTGGTATTGCAGCCCCCAATTAGAAGGCTTTCAGTAATGACCACCATATAGATAGTGCTTCGTTTGCCCGTCCGTCCGTTTTTCTACCCGTCCGCCAATTTGTCTAGCTGACTGCTCTGGGTGTCAAAATACATTGATTTTATATGTTGAGAAGTTAAAATGTGTGTACTAAATAAGAAAATATGAAAGAAAAATATTAAGAAAAAAGGAGCCAAATTATTTTCCGTATAGATCTATTCTTCTTTTGATTCAATGTTTTTCCAAACCTTTCTAATTGGGGGAAACTGTTTCGGAAATACATAATGTATTTCATTGCTTCGTCTTTGAATAGGGATCAATTTTATCGAGAAAGCAGTGATTAATTTCGAACAAACGATGGCATTCCGTAAATGTAAATGTAAAACGTCGCACTTAGAGCTTGTTTGAAGCTGTATTTACGACATTTTGTACCAATACCAACGGTTTATAAAAACAGAACAGTAACCAAGTCTATTTTAGCACACGATTGATTGCCATAACCGATATCTCTTATTCATGTGTTCTTCCTATTGATAGGTGCCTTAAAAGGAAAAGTATCATTATCCTTTCCCATGAGTGAAACATTTTAACCCTTTCCCAAACAATTATTTTGTTGGTGATGTACAATATTGACAGCTCAGAAAATATTGATACAAAATGAGAAAATGCTGGATTGTATAATTTTCTTTTTTAGCTCCACTGGCCTTCAGGCCAGCGGGCTATTGTCATGGTGTTGTGTCCGTCGTGCGTGCGTCCGTCCGTGCGTCCGTCCGTCCGTCCGGTCGTCAACTTTTTCTTTAAAAATCTTCTCCTCAGAAACTACTTGATGGATTTCAATCAAACTTCACAGGAATGATCCTTAGGTGGTCCTCTATCAGATTCCTTCAATTAATTCTGATTGAACCATAAAGTCTGGAGTTATCTGCCCTTGAATTAAAAAATGGCTGTTTTAACTTTTTTTTCACTCGAGCCACTACAATTATTGATCAATCAAAACAAAACTTGGTCAGAATGTTGGTGCTGATAAGATCTTGCCTGAGTGCAATTTTCAGCTTGATCTGAATATTACGTCGTGAGTTATGTGCCCTTGAAATTGGCAAAATTACCATTTTTGACCGTATTTTTACTCAAACAACCATAAATATCCACCAATCAACACAAAACTTTCACATTATCTTACTGGCCATAAGATCTTGTGTTGGTGTAATTTTCAGCTTCGTATGAATGTTAAATCATGATTTAACTGCCCTTGAAATTGACAAAATTGTTATTTTCGACTTTGATTTTACACTCTTTACACCCACAAATATTGAATAATCAGGTCAAAACTTAAAAAAGATGTAGGTGAAGTTAGGATCTTGCTTTAGTGTGATTCTTAGCTAGATAGGAGTATAAAATTCTCAGTTATATGCCTTTCAATTTGACAAAATTGCTAATTGTGACTTTGTTTTCACTCTAACAGCCAACTCACTCAAATAAAGGCAAAGCTTGGTAACCAATAGATCTTATATGAATGTATTTTCAGCTTTCTAGTTACTTTGTAATTGCTTTAAGAGCAACAAGTATTGAAAAATCTAGTGAAAAATTGTACTTGATATTACAAGAAATTCAGGTTTGATCAGGCATTTGCATTATTTTTATGCCCCCTTTCGAAGAAAATGGGGGTATATTGTTTTGCAAGTGTCGGTCGGTCGGTCGGAAGGTCGGTCGGTCGGTCGGTCGGTCGGTCGGTCTGTCCGTAGACCAAATCTTGTCCGGAGCATAACTCGAAAAGTATCAAAGGTAGAATCATGAAACTTCATAGGTGGATAGATCTCATTATGGAGAGGTGCAGTGCACAAGAACCATAACTCTGCTGATCATATTTTTGGAGTTATTGCCCTTTGTTGATTTTATAACTTGATTCTTGTCCGGAGCATAACTCAAAAAGTATGTAAGGTACAATCATGAAACTTTACAGGTAAATAGATCTCATTATGGAGAGGTGCAGTGCACAAGAACCGCAACTCTGCTGATCAAATTTTTTGAGTTATTGCCCTTTGTTGATTTTCAAACTTGATTCTTGTCCGGAGCATAACTCAAAAAGTATGTAAGGTACAATCATGAAACTTTACAGGTGGATAGATCTCATTATGGAGAGGTGCAGTGCACAAGAACCGTAACTCTGCCAATCAAATTTTTTGAGTTATTGCCCTTTGTTGATTTTCAAACTTGATTCTTGTCCGGAGCATAACTCAAAAACTATGTAAGGTAAAATCATGAAACTTTACAGGTGAATAGATCTCATTATGGAGAGGTGCAGTGCACAAGAACCATAACTCTGCCGATCATATTTTTTGAGTTATTGCCCTTTGTTGATTTTCAAATTTGATTATTGTCCGGAGCATAACTCAAAAAGTATGTAAGGCAGAATCATGAAACTTTACAGGTGGATAGATCTCATTATGGAGAGGTGCAGTGCACAAGAACAGTAACTCTGCCGATCAAATTTTTCTGAGTTATTGCCCTTTGTTGATTTTTAGCTCACCTGAGCACGAAGTGCTCAAGGTGAGCTATTGTGGTCACTTTTTGTCCGTCGTCCGTCTGTCCGTCTGTCCGTCTGTCCGTCCGTCCGTCCACAATTTCGTGTTAACACTCTAGCATCTACAAATATAAGCCAATCTTGACCAAACCTGGTCAAAACATGTATGACCATAAGATCTCGGATGAGTTCGATTATGGGTCAGATCGAACCAGAAAGTCCGGAGTTATCTGCCCTTGAATGCGAAAAATAGCTAGTTTTGACATTGTTAACACTCTAGTATCTACAATTATTTATCAATCAAAACAAAACTTTGACACAATGTTGGTGACCATAAGATCTCGGATGAGTTTGATTTTCAGTCTGATCAGACCAGAAGGTCTTGAGTTATGTGCCCTTGAAATTGACAAAATTGACATTTTCGACTGTTTTCGACTTTGTTTACACTCTAACTTCTACAAATACTGACCAATCAAGACAAAACTTTGAGACAATGTTAGGAACCATAAGATCTTGTATGAGTATGATTTTCAGATTGATCGGATCAATAAGTCATGAGTTAAACGACCTTGAATTTGACAAAATTGCCGTTTTCGACTGTTTTTGACTTTGTTTACACTCTAGCATCTACAATTATTGACCAATCAAGACAAAACTTGATCACAATCTTAGGGACTATAAGATCATGTATGAGTTTGATTTTCAGATTGATCAGATCAAAAGGTCATGAGTTAAACGCCCTTGAATTTGACAAAATTCCCGTTTTTGAATGTTTACGACTTTGTTTACACTTTAGAATCTACAATTATTGACCTATTAAGATGAAACTTTGACACAATGTTGGTGACCATAATTTCTTGGATGAGCTTGAACTTCAGTCTCGTCAGACTAGAAAGTCATGAGTTATATGCCCTTGAATTTGACAAAATTGATGTTTTCGATTGTTTCGGACTTTGTTTACACTTTAGCATCTACAATAATTGTTGACCAATCAAGAAGAAATTTGGACACAATGTTGCTGAACATAAGATCTTGCACCAGTTTGAATTAGCTTAATTAGAGTAGAATTTGCTGAGTTTGCTGAGCCCTTCAAATTGACAAATTTGCCGTTTTCAACTGTTTTTACTCTAACAACCACAAATAGCGACAAACCGAGACAAAATTTGGACGCAATGTTGTTAACCATAAGTTTGTTTTCAGTCTTAAAGTCACAAGTAATTGATTTGAACAAATCTGTGGCTCATATCATCTTGGTTCAGGTGAGCGATATAGGACCATCATGGTCCTCTTGTATAACTTGATTCTTGTCCAGAGCACAGCTCAAAAAATATGTAAGGTAGAATCATGAAACTTTACAGGTGAATAGCTTTCATTATGGAGAGGTGCAGTGCACAAGAACCGTAACTCTGCCAATCAAATTCTTGGAGTTATTGCCCTTTGTTGATTTTTACACTTAATTCTTAACCTTGCCTATATCTCGTGTCCTTTTACACATACAGCCTTGAGATCTCACACATAGATATCTCCTATCAACATGATTCACATTTAACCATGATCTTGGACCTTGTGACCTTGACCTTGGAGTTTGACCTACTTTAAAAAAAATTAAACCCGGCATATACCTCATGACTTTTTACAAATACAACCTTGATATTTCACACATGGACACATCTTACCAAGACCTTTCACATTTTACCATGACCTTGGACTTTGTGACCTTGACCTTGGGGTTTGACCTACTTTTAAAAAACTTTAACCTGGCCGATATATCATGTCCTTTTACACATACAGCCTTGATATTTGACACATGGAAACCTCCGACCAAGACCTATCACATACGACTATGACCTTAGACCATGTGGCCTTGACCTTGGAGTTTGACCTACTTTTAAAAAAAATTAAACTGGGCCTATATCTTATGTGCTATTACACATACAGTCTTGGTATTTCACACATGGACACATCTTACCAAGACCTTTCACATTTGACCATGAACTTGGACCTTGTGACCTTGACCTTTGACTTTGACCTACTTTAAAAAAAACTTTAACCTAGCCGATATATCAATTCCTTTTACACATACAGCCTTGATATTTGACACATAAACACCTCTGACCAAGACCTTTCACATTTGACCATGACCTTGGACCTTGTGACCTTGACCTTGGTGTTTGACCTACTTTAATAATACATTAACCTGACCTATTTTTCATGTCATTTTACATATACAGCCTTGATATTTCACACATGGTCACTTCCAACCATGATATTTCACTTTTGACCATGACCTTGGACCTTGACCTTGGAGTTTGACCTACTTTTAAAAAAACTTAAACTAGGCCTATATCTCATGTCCTGTTGCCTATACAGTCTCAATATTTTACACATGGACACCTCCTACCAAGACCTTTCACATTTGACCATGACCTTGGCCTGTGTGACCTTGACCTTTGATTTTTACATACTTTAAGAAATCTTTAACCTAGCCTTTATCTTATGTCCTATTACACCTACAGCCTTGATATTTCACACATAGACACCTCCTACCAAAACCTTTCACATTTGACCATGACCTTGAATATTGCAACCTTGACCTACTTTTAAAAAGACTGAAACCAGACATATATATCATGTCCTTTTACACCTACAGCCTTGATATTTCACACATAGACACCTCCTACCAAGACCTTTCATATTTGACCATGACCTTGGACCTTGTTAACTTGACCTTGGACTTTGACCTACATCAAATGTAGGCCCTTGAGGGGGCATATATGTTTTACAAACATCTCTTGTTGGAAAAGGGTATTCCCCAGAATCTATTTTTAGCTCAAAATCTATTTTTAGAAATATGAAATATTTTGGAGTAATCAATGTTCTGTTAATTTAGATCTGTTTGGAAGAAGGAAAATTGTAATTGCTAGTATCATCCTAAGCTAGAATATTCTCCCATTTCCTTTTACCCTTTCTCAAATGGCAAACATGTAATTTTACTTTCTTTGCTTCAAGAACCACACATTTTGAACAATCTAGTTTTGTAACTTTCTTTTAGCTCTGTGAAACACAAGTATTGAACAATGTAATCAAAACTTGGATTAAATATTACATGAAATTCAGGCCTGTGGAGCGACTCAAGACCTTCAGGTCTTCTAGTTTTTTTTTTTTTGTCTCAATATTTTCCGAAGCCTTCTCTAACAGGGACGTGAAACCAATGTCTTGTTTGGGAAAGGTTAAACATTGGACCTTCCTTTGAGCTTAGATCTGGAAAAGATCCTTTATAGCTTTTGCGACAAACATGGATCCAGATCAGTCTTTGCATGTGCACTGTCTGATCAAGATCCATCTTGTTCTCATTTAATAGCTTATTCTCCACCTGTACCAAATTTAAGAAGGCATAACGAAAATCTTACCGGTGAAACTCCAAGGCAACGGTAAAAACGACGATGATGATGATTATGATGATGATGATGATGATGATGATGATGATGATGATGATGATGATGATGATGATGATGATGATGATGATGATGTCATCTAATTGTCATCACCTGTCAGTAATATATCTGAAAGGGGAGTTAGGCAGTACATATTGATATAATATATTGAAACAAGTGCTTGGTGCTCGAATTTGATGCCGGAAATCTATGGTTAGATGCTCAAATCAGTGCGATATTACCGGATAAATGTTTAAATGTGCCGTTAAGTCCAGTGCAATCGATTAATTTATCAAACATGTGCTCATAAAACACCGTAGCTGGAAAAGATAACATCGCAAACATGCTGTAACGTTGTCACGAAGAAACCGCACAATGATTTTCAATGACATGACACCGAAAACTGCCATTTACAGCCTTTATTTGTACATTTATATGTCTTTTTGTATACTTGCAATGCAAATAGATAAATATAAACAGTGATATCGTCGTACCATTTCGTTCGGGCGATTAAGATCAACCCACATGATCTCAATATGCGCTTTGTGCACTTGCAATCCGTTTATACATGTACCATTTGAAAATAATGATCGATAAAACTGATATTTTCGTGCGTATTATAAATCATATCTACATACCTTAGTAACTTCCATTTGAGTGCATCCTTTAAAAAAAGACGGAAAAAGAAGTAAAACAAAATGCCACGTGTATTGTTTACAAAAATCCGTATGTGCAATGAAGTATCTGTACCTTGTGTTCATGAAAAATGTTCCTCGCTTTGTCCGAGTTCACCACCAGTGGAAATGTGTTCATGCTCGTGCCGCACGTTTTTCTCTTATATCAACCAAGATATCGAGAAGTAAACTCGTCGAATAACCTCTTCGCTTAGCCCCACCCTGTGAGGTGAATAAAAATGGATTATACTTGTTTATAAATGTATAAACTTTGTTGTGTTCCATGTTCAATTTCTCTATACTTGCTGTATTTTCACAAATAATATTGATACTTTTCAACAAAAACCTTGTAACTGCAGCTTGTTTTAAGCTGCAGTTACTAGGTTTTCGTTGAAAAGAGACAATATTTTGAATGCTGATAGCAGTTATGGTGTTATTAGTTTTAGAGTCGTGTTAAAAGATTGAAATCAAATGAAATATTCCTATACTTTCAGACTGGTACCTTCATGGAGAGAAATGGTGACCTGATTAGTGCCCACCCTGAAGACTCAAAAGCATGGCATCATAATGGAAGGTAGGCTTAACCCTTTTCCAAACGGCAAAATTCAGGTTTGCCCAATTCAAAACTATTGTGGCCAATAAATTGGATGTTGATAAAGATAGGGTTTGTTCACAATACAACTCAGGAAATGTCGAGGCAAAATAAGAAAATGCTGATTACACGCATTTTGTTACTTTGTCTCCATGTTTTCCAAAGCCTAATCTCATAGGGACCTCAAAACCAGGTTTTGTTTTGGAAAAAGTTAAAAGGAATCAGAGCAGTAAATATGCATCAAAACATGTAGGAATTTGAGGAGTATATGAGGAGCACACAATAGAATCTGAGGAGTGGTTATGTGTCAGAATTCATAGTAATCTGAGGAGTGTTTATGCGTTATCACTCATAGTAATCTCAGGAGTGAATATGCGTTATCACTCATAGTAATCTCAGGAGTGAATATGTGTTATCACTCATAGTAATCTCAGGAGTGAATATGCGTTATCACTCATAGTAATCTGAGGAGTAATTATGTGTTATCACTCATAGTAATCTGAGGAGTGATTATGTGTTATCACTCATAGTAATCTGAGGAGTGATTATGTGTTATCACTCATAGTAATCTGAGGAGTGAATATGCGTTATCACTCATAGTAATCTGAGGAGTGATTATGCGTTATCACTCATAAGAATCTGAGGAGTGATTATGTGTTATCACTCATAGTAATCTGAGGAGTGATTATGTGTTATCACTCATAGTAATCTGAGGAGTGATTATGCGTTATCACTCATAGTAATCTGAGGAGTGATTATGCGTTATCACTCATAGTAATCTGAGGAGTGATTATGCGTTATCACTCATAGTAATCTGAGGAGTGATTATGCGTTATCACTCATAGTAATCTGAGGAGTGATTATGCGTTATCACTCATAGTAATCTGAGGAGTGATTATGTGTTATCACTCATAGTAATCTGAGGAGTGAGTATGCATTATCACTCATAGTAATCTGAGGAGTGATTATGCATTATCACTCATAGTAATCTGAGGAGTGATTATCCGTTATCACTCATAGTAATCTGAGGAGTGATTATGCATTATCACTCATAGGAATCTAAGGAGTAATTATGTGTTATCACTCATAGTAATCTGAGGAGTGAGTATGCGTTATCACTCATAGTAATCTGAGGAGTAATTATGTGTTATCACTCATAGTAATCTGAGGAGTGATTATGCGTTATCACTCATAGTAATCTGAGGAGTAATTATGTGTTATCACTCATAGTAATCTGAGGAGTGATTATGTGTTATCACTCATAGTAATCTGAGGAGTGATTATGCGTTATCACTCATAGTAATCTGAGGAGTGATTATGCGTTATCACTCATAGTAATCTGAGGAGTGATTATGTGTTATCACTCTTAGTAATCTGAGGAGTGATTTTGTGTTATCACTCATAGTAATCTGAGGAGTAATTATGTGTTATCACTCATAGTAATCTGAGGAGTGATTATGTGTTATCACTCATAGTAATCTGAGGAGTAATTATGTGTTATCACTCATAGTAATCTGAGGAGTGATTATGTGTTATCACTCTTAGTAATCTGAGGAGTGATTATGTGTTATCACTCTTAGTAATCTGAGGAGTGTATGTGGGTTATCACTCATAGTAATCTGAGGAGTGTATGTGGGTTATCACTCTTAGTAATCTGAGGAGTGTATGTGGGTTATCACTCATAGTAATCTGAGGAGTGTATGTGGGTTATCACTCATAGTAATCTGAGGAGTGTATGTGGGTTATCACTCTTAGTAATCTGAGGAGTGATTATGCGTTATCACTCATAGTAATCTGAGGAGTGTATGTGGGTTATCACTCATAGTAATCTGAGGAGTGTATGTGGGTTATCACTCATAGTAATCTGAGGAGTGATTATGTGTTATCACTCATAGTAATCTGAGGAGTGATTATGCGTTATCACTCATAGTAATCTGAGGAGTGATTATGCGTTATCACTCATAGTAATCTGAGGAGTGATTATGCGTTATTACTCTTAGTAATCTGAGGAGTGATTATGCGTTATCACTCATAGTAATCTGAGGAGTGATTATGCGTTATCACTCATAGTAATCTGAGGAGTGATTATGTGTTATCACTCATAGTAATCTGAGGAGTGTATGTGGGTTATCACTCATAGTAATCTGAGGAGTGTATGTGGGTTATCACTCTTAGTAATCTGAGGAGTGATTATGTGTTATCACTCATAGTAATTTAAGGAGTGATTATGCGTTATTACTCTTAGTAATCTGAGGAGTGATTATGTGTTATCACTCATAGTAATCTGAGGAGTGATTATGTGTTATCACTCATAGTAATTTAAGGAGTGATTATGCGTTATCACTCATAGTAATCTGAGGAGTGATTATGTGTTATCACTCATAGTAATCTGAGGAGTGATTATGTGTTATCACTCATAGTAATTTAAGGAGTGATTATGCGTTATTACTCATAGTAATCTGAGGAGTGATTATGTGTTATCACTCATAGTAATCTGAGGAGTGATTATGTGTTATCACTCATAGTAATTTAAGGAGTGATTATGCGTTATTACTCTTAGTAATCTGAGGAGTGATTATGTGTTTGCTCTAATAATTATCTGAGGAGTGAGTAGACACATAGGAGTCCACAGAGGTTATTACATGTTATCACTCAAAGCAATCTGAGAAGTAATATGCTATAGAAAGGACAAGGCATTTCTTCATTTCCCACAAAGTTTTTTCCGGAAAGACAAAAATGGGAAAAATTAAGCATAAATGTTGTACTTTATTTTCAGTTTTCCGGAGCACAATGAGTTTTACACTTCCATAGACAGTATGCCAGAAATCAAGCCTCCATCCAGAAAGTCAGTCATTCTTGTCAGTGACTTGGTAAGTATCAAATGTCATAGGAGAAAGCAAAACTATATGTGACCCGTCACACTAAAAGAGACATTATCAGACCTACAAAAATCCAAATTGTTAAACTCAGTACAGGTCAACCAGATCCCGTATGCGAAAAATGAACATATAGAGTAAAGAGGGGTAATTTCGACACCTTAAGACGAAATGAGCAAAAAAAAGTTGTGGCAAAATATTCCGGAGAATAAACATTTATCAAAACGGAAGTTGGCTTGATTTTTTTCATTTGCAAAAAACGCCGCCCGAATACGATATTGTCGTTGTCGTCTTTTTTCCCATTAAATCATGGGACCCATCGTAGTATAAATTCGACACCTTGCGGGTAAATTCGACACCCCAAGAATTTGTGTATGAAAATAATCAGAAAACGATGTAAATATCTCTTATAAACTACAAATCATGTGAATATATTGATTACGACGATGCACTTGATTTTTCTTCATTGAGATTTTCATTCTCACCCACGATTCGGAGACAGAGAGATCAATTTGCGAAATGTGATTTTTTTTAAATGTTCATCCGCGCAGTCATTCCTAAACCACAAATATTCCCTTAAAGCACCTACGTAATATTCCTTCTTCATTTAAAACACCGCGGTCGCCAAACAACAATGTTTTGTTTAAGAAGTTAATTGTCTCCTCGAATGAAATGTAAAAGTAATACCTTGTCGCTGAAATATTCCAATTAATGGTTCAATTAATCCATGACCAAATTAATCTTAACGTAACATGCGCAGCCCGAAATTTCAACAACTGTTCCCTTTTAAGTACTGTATGGGAATGAGTCTATTTCTATTTTCGGAAACTGTTCAATAACAGGTGTTCCACGCGCGGCTGCGCGGCTTTGTTTGATGTTTTAAACTCTCCCTCAGACGGTTAGTGGTATGACGATTGTATGACGTCATTTTGTACCGACAAAGGAATGAGAAATCAGCACGTGAATATCCCTGTCAATCAAGCATATAAATGATCGAATGGGTGGAGACTGACAAACTGTTCCGACCAATCAATTAAACACAGTTTGCTCGATTTACAAGGCGGTGCCACGTGAATTAATAGAACCGCATTCGGGTGTTTTGATAGTCGCTAAATAAGGAATTTGTGCACCTTCAAACAAAGGTCAAAGTTTTAAGTGATATTAATTTTCATGAGTTAGATTGTTCACTTTTGTGGTGGAATTAATAAGGATGTTTCTTACAAAGTAAAACTCGCTTTATTTAATATATTCATCTACTACAGTCGAGAACTTTGACTGACCTCAGAATATGAATCTTATGGAAAAGTTTACCGCGTGAAACGTTTCAGATGCAAATTGATATGGGATTTGTTAATAATATGTATATTTAGATCAAAATTGTTTGTTGGTTGATGAAAAAGGCATCAACGCCATTTCTACTGTTCAAAATAAGCGCAACAACCAAACTGTTGTCTGTTTCTGTCGATGTAGGAACATTCAAATTCAAACAATTAATCACGTTTTACGGCATGTCGAATTTATACGCTCTTGAAATATTTTGTCGTATAAATTCGACACCCTTTCTCAAGTTGAAAATAAAACGGAGAGATGCTTTTTATCAAATAATTTATGAAAATATATACATTTCCGGCATAGTATTGAAACATTTATCATATAAAAATGATTTTCATAATTTTTCATATGTCTTTGTTTAGATCCACTTTCTTACGATAATCTGTAACGGTCATTTTTGCTCATCAGAAAATTCGACGACCTTTTTCTTCCGTGATTTTTTCGGGTAAAGGGTTGGTGTTTGGAGGACATGAAATATTTTTATACGTCAGTTATTGCCCCGACATAAGGTTTTCAATATTAGAATGCTATTATCACGATTTTTGTGTCATGTATTGTAAAAATTATAAAAGGGTGTCGAATTTTGACGACTGTCGAATTTACCCGACTTTACTCTATTAAGATAAGGAAAATATTCCAGATTTAGAAAGTTACATAAAAGTGAAAAGTGTAGGCCCTAGTCTGGCTGGGCGGACTGCTCAGACTGACTAGGGTTCATATATTTTACGCTTCCTACAAGGTCCCTTTTAGCGTGATGGGTCACATATTATATCAATTTTAAAACATCTTCCCATACTTAGATGAATGAAGACTTGAAGTTAGACAATTTCAGATGCCCATTTCAATTCAAATGGACATCATCACCAAAACAACTTAAAGGCTAGACGTTTTTTCCAGAACCATTGAAATGCTGTGTGCTAATTATAAATTGTTCTGTGGTGTTATGGCAGAGGTATTATTAACAAGTTAAATATTTCTATAGTTTGCTGAAGGTGGACATGTTGTATTATTTTGGTATCATCTTCATTTGATATGAATGTCCACATCTTTTGAAAGAAATGTTGATAGATTAGTCTTTAATGTTGGGGTCTATCAGTCCAGGGATCACTGGTTCGAACCAATATCTTTTCTCACATTACAAGCCATTAATTTTGTTTCTCACCAATGGATGTGAATCATCTAAGTGAGGGCATAGGGAGACTCTGATTGGATAATGTGGTCACAGGTTGTACTGATAAGATAAATTCCAGAAATCCAAAATTAGGTGCTCTGGCTGTGGCTATATGAACATAGCAAAAGACTTTCATTCAATCAGTCTTGTCAATGTAACTCCTACCTTGATATAGAGATTTGGATGAAACTTTCATGAACTGTTCATGAGTCAACTGACCTTGTGTATGATGTGGAGTGTCATAATGGCTGTGTCACAGAAAGAGGGAACTTATTACTGATAAGCAGTATATTGCCGCTTTTCTTCAAAATCTTGTAACTGCAGCTTAAAACAAGCTGCAGTTACAGGGTTATAGGAAGAAAAACAGTGATAAATTGTGACCATGGCACTCTTTTATTACAAATATAGTAATCAATTGAACTATTTGGTTAAAATAATGTTATATTTGTAAAAGTTATCTATATATGTTTTGCTTCTTCTTATCCTACAGGTCATGAAGGTATATTACATATTAGTGATTTTGTTGTGAAGTAATTCTATGTTGACCTTGAAGCATTTTTACTGAAAAAGTTTTTAAAATAACATTAAATAAGAGACTTTCCAAGGGGTTAGCTCCCATTATGCATATTTTGCAACTGAATTATACTTTCTTTACTGACTAAACAATTTTGAAATGCAAGTTAGTTGGTTTTGGGTTTCTTAAGATGTGCCAGAGTGTGTATTTTCATGTTCTTTTTTACAAATTTTCTCCGGGGAGGCCCCCTGGATCTCCAATCGGGTGGGGGACACCCCAACCTTTCTACCACTTGTACTTGGTACTTTTTAGAATTTCTTGCTACACTCCTCCTTACTTCACAATACTTTAAATTCTCAATCTAGAAAAAGGTTATTTGGAAAAGTTGTTCTTATTGAATTTTAGACCAACATAGTTCTGGAAAGGAGGCCGAGCTCTTATGTCATTTGAGAACAACATGCATCTAGATCAGCCTGTGCTTAGGCTCTATCTGATCAATATCCATGCTTTTATTTAACCCTTTCCCAAACAAGACCTGTTTTGACGTCCCTAATAGAAAGAGCTTCGGAAAACATTAATACAAAAGAAGAAAATGCTGAAACCAGCATTTTCTCCTTTTGCCTCAATATTTTCTGGGCTATATTATGCACAAATCATCAAACAATGTAGTCTGCAGGAACTTTGAAATTGACCAGTCTAAATTTTTGCTGTTTGGGAAAGGGTTAAAATATCCATCATCAACTGTAACAGCCCTTGAATAGCAGCATGTTAGCTGATGAGCCTTCTTCAAATGCAAACTTGCCTGAACCCATACTGGTCTAAAATGCTGTAAGGTCCTTTAAACAGAGTCCCAATAATTACTCGCTAGTGCCATATTGTCATTTGTTTGATGAATTATGCTATCACTTCTGCCATGTTTTGCATCTAATCTTGTCATGAAAATCCATCTTGGTAATGGAGGATAGTTACAGCTATTTGCACTTGACAGATATATAATTTGACTGCTATTCTTCATACCAAATCACATGATGATATTTAGTACAGAAGTAACCTGCTGGTCTTAAAATGTAGCAGTATTTTCTTTGATGTTATTTGCAAAACCTTGTAACTCCAGCTCGGTTTAAGCTGGAGTTACAAGTTTTTGCAATGGCACCGATGATTTCCAGTGTTTGGCTCACTGGCTCCATGTGTTAGAGTTCAAAGCCAAGATTTAGTTTCAATAAAATGGTAGCTGGTTTAGTTTGACTATAAAATCAGTATGTCATTGTATGAAATTAGATGATGCCATATTCTGTTCTTCATTACTTTCAATGACTTAGAAAATGCTTCAAGGTTAAATGTTTCATGTTGTGTTGTGCAACTAAACCTCTACATTGTTCATAACTATAACAGATTTAACCCTTTCCCAGACAATAGAATGAAAGTCTGATCTGATTTCTAGGATGTTGCAGAGGTCAGGGGCCTGAGGCTTAATTGTATGAAATTTCTGCTGAGAAATACAAGCTTAGGTAGTCCACCCCTATTGAGATTCACACTCAGTCGGAATCTTTCATGCGACGTAAACATTAGTAACATATCCCATCTATATGTACAAATAATATGCAGTGTTCTCCCCCAGCTCAATAAGCTTCATGTTAACCCTTTCCCAAACGACAAAATTTTAGGGTGATCCACTTCAAAAAGTGCCACAAATGACAAAATGGATGTTATTAAAGATATGATTTATGTAAAATATGGCACAGAAAATATTGAGACAAAAGGAGAAACTGCTGGTTATCAGCAGTTTCTTCTTTTGTTTCAATATTTTCCAAAGCCTTTTCTATTAGGTATGTCAAAACCCTGTCTTGTATGGGAAAGGGTTAATCAGTGTAATGCCCCTACAGCTTCAAAACTACCCCACAGCTTAATTTCTTCAAATTGGTTACCAAATAGAAGCATTTTCAGGTATTTCATGCCAAACACTGTTGAATAATACATTTTTGACATTGTAAATGTAATAATTGTGAGTAAAAATATTATGGGAAAAAAAGAAATTGCTCAAGATGAGCAATTTCTCCTTTTTCCATAATGTTTTCACTCACAATTATATGCTTTCAATGTTTACCAATTCTCATATAATTTGCCACTACAGCTTCAAAATATTCTGCGGAGAACCCTGAATATGGACAAGTAATGAGTTTGAAAAAATTGGCTTTTTCCACCACAGAATGTTTACGATGTCACCCAAAAAATTCCGATGTTGCATGAATCTCATTACGGGCGGACTGCATTTTCAAAGTACTCCAAATCTGGCATTGTTAATGGGAAAGGTGTGACAGTTTTAACAGAATTAATGTGCCCCCAATCTGTTGTTCTAACTAAAGCTTCTAATTGTGGATTTCTTGTGCTCTAGATTCTAATCGACTGCTTTAACCCTAACATAAACTAGAAATAACTAAACATGTGGTCGTCATGAAGAAGGTTGCTTTCTGTTAACTATAAAAGAGTAGTTCTCTGACATCAATTGAAATTTAGTATCTAACAGTTTCCATTAACCAGAGTTTTATATCCAAGAAGATGTTATGAAGATTGTGCTTTTGTCTACTTTGAGATAAAAACTTGTTCTATAGTCCTAGGAGATCTTTCTTAAACAAACTAGTGGTGTCCATGGCCCAGAGGTAGGCTAACCCATTACCCATTACCACACATTGGCGCTTTTTGACGTCCACAAGATACAAGGCTTTGGAAAACATTGTGACAAGCAATTTCTTCATTTTCCACAATGTTTTCTAACCCAAAATGGAAAGATTTTTTAAGTTTCATGAGCTTGAAATTGTCGTCTGCAACAGCTTTCAAAATTGGAAAAGTCCATAACTTTGCCGTCTGGTAATATGTTAAGGCATTCCAAGTTTGATCCCTAAGGTTTATCTTGGACTTTTCATTGGCGAAGACATTCGACACAATTAGCCCTACTGATGATTTAATAAATTTAAAATGATCTGATCTAAACAAAACTTTGTTTTATATAGCTGTATTATGACTCCATGTTCCATGTGCTAGTGTGTGCATGCATGTTTGTTTCTCGTAGAATTAAATTTTTACATGTAATAACAATTTTAAAAAGAATAATAGTGTTGTCATTGTTAATTACATTTTGTAAAACTTGGGTCTCTTATACAAAAGTGATATTTCAGTTTATCTAGTACTTAACTATGACTGATAATCTTTATAATGTTTTCATAGATGAATAAGATCCAAATCTATTGCCATTTGACAATATGAGTTTATATAAGTCAATGATTCAGAAAAAGAAACAACTAGAGGATTGAGCGATATAGTTTGTAATACTATGTAGTTCAAATGATATTCAATTTTGGCTTTATTTATTGACAAAAAAGTATGTACTTCAGTGTAGGAGTGAGGCAAATTTCAATATTTTGACTAAAGAAATTTGAAATTCATAAAGACATTGATATTGGATTAAGGTAGTCCACCCCTAATGATGAGAAGTGGGAATCATTCGGGCGACATTGTAAACATTCGGCGGTGGAATGTTCCTCTGCTGAATGTTTAAATTGTTGCCCGAATAGGCTCAGGTATGTAACGAACCAATGTTAACAACGTCACACAAAAAATTCTGTCGTCACAGGATTCTCATTATGGCTGTACTACCTTAATAAATGTGTCCCTGTATATTTACCCGTATGTTGTACATGTATGATTTGTTTTCCTACCATGTTTCTATTGTTTCTTTTGTAACATGCAGCTACAGAAGGTATTTTGTACTCCATCTGATTGTAAAACACCAAACTTGTGTTCTAAACTAACATTTTCCTGTATCCAATCAGGGCTACAGATAAGTTGAGGTGAACACATTCTAACTTTGTTATTTCAATTCCAAACCCTATATTGTGGGTACCCAAAACATGGGGTTTAACCCTTTCCCAAACAAAGCCTGGTTTTGATGTCCCTAATAGAAATGGCTTTGGAAAACATTGAGACAAAAGAAAAAACTGCTGATAACCAGCAGTTTCTCCTTTTGTCTCAATATTTTTCATGCTATACTGTACACAAATTCTATCTTAAACAAGGTCCTTTTGTCGTTTGCAGCAGCTTTTGAAATGAAAATTTTGAAAAATTGTTGTTTGGGAAAGGGTTAAATGAATATCACATTTTGAAAAGCCTCCATTCTCCTTATCTGTGGCTCTGTACAATCAGCAAAAATCACTGCGGTGAATCATGTGACACAATAGCAACAACAATTGCAGAAAATCTTCAATAAATCTGTAAATACATTACAGAATCTAATTTGGTTTGAAATAGAGACAATTTAAAAATGTCAGGAATTTGTTGGATGTGATGCATATTTTAAATAGCGCATGATGAAAAAGTTATTGACAACGAAAACAACTTTGATTTGGTCATCAATAACCTTTTTATCATGTGTTGTTTAAGAAAAAATACGTAGCAAATCCCTGGTGTTTTTTGGCTTACCTGCTTCAAATCTTTTTCACATATAAAAAATTAATAGAATTTTTGAAAAATATTTTTAATGTGTCAAATCGTAAAATATATGTTTGCCTTGTTCAATTTTTACAGGAAAATGTTAGTATCCAAGTTTCACTTGATGTGAATCTAGTGACTTATTTTGATTTTCTCTAGCACCCCAACAAATTTAGTTAACTGTTCAACTTTGATTATCATTATTATTGTTTAATTATATGATGCAAAATTCATAATAAGTTGTATGTTAAAAAAATTTAGTTCACCTGAGCTTAGAAGTAACTAATCTTACAAAAAAGATTGGTTGTTTTATTGATGCATTCTATTTTCCCATAATTTTCTAACCAAAATATTTTCAATTTTTGTCAATATTTTATTCTCAAAAGTTTGTTTGGTTATATTTTGTAGAGTCTTATGGATTTGGATAAAATATTTTATTTAAATGTTTTTTATGCTCAGTCTGAAAAGCTAAGGCATGTAATAAAGATTTTATAATTGAACAGTTTGTCTTTTTAACCCTTTCCCAAACAATACCTGGTTTTGATGTCCTTGATCGAAAAGCTAGGCCTGGGAAAATATTGAGGCAAAAGGAGAAAATGCTGATAACCAGCATTTTCACCTTTTGCCTAAATATTTTCTGTGATATATTGTATGCCAATACTATCTTATTCTGCTTCAATTTGTCCTCTGTGCAGCAACTTTCAAATTGGCACAATCTGAATTTGTGCTGTTTGGGAAAGGGTGAAGTAGTTCTTTATGATAGAAGGTTGATTCTTGAAAATAACTTTAACTGACACAAAGCTAAAATTCTCTGAACTTTCCACAGATTTTCTGAGTGCTAAATTTCTATATTGCCTAGATGAATTATTTACACAGATCCTCCTTTCATATGATTGACTTCATTTCTCAATCTTGATACTTTGTAGTAAACTGCTTTATATTTCATTCTTGATTAAAGAAATCTTAGCACAGACTATTTTCATTTTGAGAATGCACATTTTTATCCAAGAAAAAGATTTGTAAGAAATAGAATGATGTCTCGTCAAATGCAGTTTATGTCACAATAACACAATAAGATTAACTGAATGATGGTTAAAACTTTTGTGACATTTTAATTCTTTCCCAAACAAGTCATGCTTTTTATGTATTATATAACAAAAAGTGCTAATAATCAGCAATTTCTCCCATTTTTCCTCAAAATATTGTTCCTGTCATATTGTACACAACGAAATTATATCTTTTTTGCACATCAATTTTGCTGTCAAAAGCAGCTTTCAAGTCATACCACTGTAAAATTCTGTGGTTTTGGAAAGAGTAAATATGAACACAGGATAGCACATTTGCAAGGATGAATAGAATGCACTTTGCACTGTCAGATGCACATTTGAACACTTCAACTTGTGACTGTACGACACTAAGGTCTGTAAAAAATGATGCTGTCTTTCATTGGATACAAAACATCATTGTGGTTTGAAATCATCTCAAATCCTATCAACTGCAACAGCCTTTATAGTACAATCCCAATACAGGGGTGTGGAAATATGGAATTTTTCCACTTGTCCTCAGACAAGTTGAACTCAAATTTCTACTTGTCCGAATGCAAAGTTTACTTGTCCAGAAAAAAACAACATCTAGACAGGAAAATAATATTTGAAATTTATTTTAACTCTATTTTCAGTTAATATATAAAACTGAATGAACACAATTCAAACACATGTGACATGTTTACCTTTTAAAATTAAAATGTGATTTGATTGAAATGGATTTTTTCAGACGGATCGTGAGCAAAAATAAGATTAAAATTTCGTTTTTATCACATTATGATCCCCTTGATATGCACTTGCCAACGGACAAGCTCACTTGAAAAAAGCCCTTGCCCGTCCACCACAAAACACAGGTCGGGCAAGTTGGGCATGTGAATTCCACACCCCTGCCCAATATTATGGCACATGTTGACAAATTTAACCTTTGTAAACAAGGGGAAAAGCCTTCTCAATTTTCAATACTTTTTTAAATGCGATAGTGTGAATCTTGCTGGTGTGAGACACCTACAAAATTAGGTCCTCACCATTACATGCAAAATAATAGTAGTTGGGATGTTGATACCGGTATTGTCTTGTTTACATGTAAATTTTGTAAACATGTGCCTCAATATCGTGACTAGACTATAACTTGTACAAATCTAAGAAATACCATCGTCGTTTTTCAACAAAAATCTCGTAACTGCAGCTTGTTTTAAGCTGCAGTTACAAGGTTTTTCGTTGAAAAGCGACGACGATAATACATAATTTATTTTGGTAAGGAGTCAATTTAACTTGAGATATTCCAGACTGTGAAATTTGTCACTTCATTTATGCTACCCTGATTGAAAGTTCCATATTCTTTTAGCATAAGATGAATTGATTTTCTAGGTATGTTGTTAAGTTATGAATAAACAATAAGATGGTCAATTTAGATGAGTATTATATATCTGGCTCTAAATGAGAAATAATCTAACTTGTTCAGGTATTGTCATAGTATGAGTGTTTATAAAGCATTACCCCTGTTTACATATTAATTCCTTATAAATTTATGCCAAATTTGTCCTCTGTGACAGCTTCTTAATTGGACTATTCTACAGTTTTGCTGTGTGAGAAAGGGTTAATAACTAGATCTATATTTTTACGTTTACTTACAGACTATGCAAGCGTCGAAGAGGAATGCTGGTGTGCCATCAGCCATGGTCGCAAGACAGTCACTCAATGATGAAGAATTGGTCAGTATAATACAGTTGTCTACTAGGGCTAAAATTAGTACCGAAGTACCAACCGGTTAGGGTACAAAATTGCAAGTTCCCGGGTACATTTTTTACCTGTTACACAATGATTAAGTTAGTCTTTAAACTTTTCTTGATAATTTGACATACCTAAACAGTCAAAAACCTATCCAATGATGAAAATAGTTTACAGCTTGTTGTCAATAACTCCATTAGATAGGACGGCACATCTGGAAATCCACCAATGGGAACATGCAGACGAGTTAATGAGTCCACTCGTCTGCATGTTCCCATTTGTGGATTTATTCTATACATATACACTTTAATTAGATTGCGTAATCTGAATTCATGAATTATCCATTTGTGTGGGTTCACGGGTACTTGTGGGTAATTGTAAGATGGGTACCAGGGTAGAAATTTTGTTCCTGTTTCAGCCCTATTGTCTACTTCTTAGTTGTATGGGCAGCTGCGTGCTCTGATTGGATGTTGTATAAGGTGCACCAGTAACTGCAATTTGACTGAAAATTGTTGTAACAAGCAATTTCTTTATGTTCCACAATGTTTCTTACCCCAAAATGGACAGATTTTTTAAAATTTCATCAACTTGAAATTGTCGTCTTCAACACCATTCAAATTTGAACAGTTCAGAATGTTGCAGTCTGATAATCATGGTTTACGTTAACTTACTGAAAAAATAATGCATTACTCATGTAAGTTGAGATGGTAAGATCATTATGATATGTTTTTCTTTCACAATAGAAAAATTTAATTACTGTTATGATTTATTTACAGAAAATGCATGTGTACAAGAAGACACTACAGGCGTTGATCTACCCCATCTCAAGTACGACACCGCACAACTTTTATGTCTGGTCGGCGACGTCACCAACATACTGTTTTGAATGTGAAGGGCTGCTGTGGGGCCTCGCTCGTCAAGGGGTCAGGTGCACGGAATGCGGGGTCAAGTGTCATGAGAAATGCAAAGATCTCTTGAATGCTGATTGTTTGCAAAGTAATTAGAAAATCTGAGTTTATGAATAGGAGAGAGTGATCATGATGAGCTCTTAAATGTTACTTCCTTAGAACTTTTTAGGAGTTAAATTTTAGAAAGAAATATTTTATGGGCTCTTAACATGAAACTTAATAGAAGGTTATGGTTGAGCCATTTTAATCAAGTGACATTATTTGTTTGCAGCTAATATTCTGTCATCAGGAACTATTCATAATTCTGTGAAAAGACAATCTTATGTATTTCTTTGATTAGCTGTACACTTTCACTAGAAATAATTATTAGTCTTACAATCTATAACATAAATTTAAAGTTGAATTATATCACACTCTCACGTTCAAAGCTCTAATAGGGTTAGAATTTAAAAAGTGGTGTTTTGTATGTGTATTCTGAAATTTTTGTTTGTCTTTCAAATTGCTCATTTCCATACTATCATTTACTCTATTCCAAACAAGGACCATGGTGTTGAAGTCTCTATAAGAATAGGCTTGGCAATCTATAAGAATAGGCTTGGCAAAACATAAAAGCAAAATAAGAAAATGCTGATAAGCCTCATTTTCTCCATTTGCCTAGATAGTTTCTAAGCTATATTGTACAGAAATCCTGTCTTTATCAATGTCTGTTTTGTCATCTGCAACTTCTTTAACCCTTTCCCAAATGACAAATTTTAGGGTCTTCCAATTTGAAAGCTGCTACAGACTGCTAATCGGATGTTACTAAAGGTGCAATTTGTGAATAATATAGCACAGAGAACATTGAGTCAAAAGCAGAAACTGCTGGTTACCAGCAGTTTCTTCTTTTGTCTCAATGTTTTCCCCAGCCTTTCGTATTAGGGAAGTCAAAACCATGTCTTGTTTGGGAAAGGGTTAATGGTGGGATAGACTGAGATGTTATTGTTTGAGATATCTTTCATATTCACTTTTCTACTTCCTGCGACAATTTAAGGATATCTTAATTTTGTATTTTATATTTTCTGTTCAAATGTGAAACTTTTAAGGTATATCCAAGTTTACCTTTCTCTACTGATAATTCATTGAAGTACTGTAAAAGTCTAGTTATTCGCTAGGACTTAATTTTCGCGTGTAGGCTATCTCGCGAATTCATCAATTTCGTGACTATATCAGTCTCAGAATGCCGGAGATTGCCAATGGTTCTTCGGAATCGGAAACATTCCAAAATTTTATATGTTCATTAAAACACTTCAAATCAGAAATTTTGATCGTTACCCACCTTTCAATGTATGAACAATGCAATTAACATCATAATGTTATATTATCATGATGATATACATTGTACATGATTACAAATACAAAGTATAAATGTTACATGTGTTTTCCTAGAATATGGTCGTAAAAGGGTGACCTCTTTATCGTTTACAATTCAGAAGTACAGTACATTTAATGGAAAAATGAAGCAGTTACGTTCTTATGTTATTCACTTTTTGTCATACATGTAGGGACAATACATGTATTGTCCTTTTAACAGTTACATATGAAAAGGTGTGAAAACAATTATAAAGAGAAGACAGGTGTGATCAACATTTTGTCTAAACATCGCTTGTGTATTTATCTGGGTTAAATGGACATTTACGGAATATAACGAAGCGAATATTTCCAGAAAACAACGGAAATACCCGAGCTTTACATCAAACACGCGCGAATTTATAAACTGGCGAATAAATCCCAGACAACAAAATCGCGAAATGTTGAGCTGGCGAAAATAAAGACTTTTACAGTAGTTCACCCTTACTGAGAATCATGCTACTTAAAAATTTATCGTACAACATCCTTTACATTTATCAAGTATCCAGACATATTCAAGTGGTGTCGTAAACATTTGGTGGTGGAACTTTGCAACGCTGATTATGAAGATATCTCTAGATTAATTCCAACATCCCATGAATCTCATTAGAGGTGAACTACCTTAAATGACTCATTTATGTCCGTTATGTTTAAAAAGAACAATGGCGTTCGATTCAAGTTAAAGGTGTCTCTCAACTTTTCTTGTACATTTCAATATCAAGCTTTGTTTGTAAACAAGATTTTACCATGATTTCTTTCACCACTTTTAGTAATTAAGTGGAAAAATTCCAGTAAGTCAGGAGTGAACTCCCTTACATGCTGCAACTTTTTGCTTGGTGACTGGTTAGAGTTTGCTAGATAGTTTAAATTCATTAACCCTTTTCCAAACAAGACCTGGTTTTGACGTCCCTTATAGAAAAGGCTTTGGAAAAGATTGAAACAAAAGAAGAAACTGCTGATACCCAGCAGTTTCTCCTTTTGTCTCAATATTTTCTGTGCTATTTGCTCCACAAATCTCTTCCTTTTTAACATCAATTTTTACGTCTACAGCAACTTTTAAAAACAATCCCCATTAAATTTTGTTGTTTGGAAAAGGGTTAAGCAAGAGCAATTAGACTGGTCCAAAATTGACAGAATAGATAACAATGAATGTAGAAATTGAACAAATGGCATCATAAGAATTATTATTTGGAACTGAGAAAATGCCTTTTCTTCTTTGCTTAATGTCAAAACCATGCACTGTTTGCTGAAGGGCTTAACTGATGATTCTCACTTCCATAAAGTTATTGCTAGTTATTAACTTTATATGATTGCATTGTATAGTATCTCAAGTTCTTTATTTACAAAATATTTGAAGTTTCAAGCTTTTTCGCCAATGCATGAATCATCTGCGGGCCATCTACATTTGATGAGCAGCTTAATATTATACAGGGTTTGATTCAATCAATCAGCCAATCATTTAAATGTCCATTGTCAGTCCGCTGTTATTTATAATTGTCTTGGAAGCTTTGTCACAACATTTCCGTACCAGCTGCCCATGGGAGGTACTCTACGCAGACGACCTAGCCATCGTGGATACTTCCCTGGAAGCTCTCATAGAGAGAATTAAAGACTGGAAGACAGGTATGGAAGACAAAGGCCTCAGGGTAAATATGAATAAGACCAAGCTCATGATCTCCTCCCCAAGCCAGGTATCTGTGAAGAAGACAGGAAAGTACCCATGTGCAGTATGCTTGAGTGGCACAGGTCAAAACTCAATACAGTGTAGCAGCTGCTCCCAGTGGGTACACAAAAAGTGCAGTGGTATCAAAGGAACCCTGAAACCAGACCCTAATTTCAAATGTCGTCGATGCCTTGGAAGCCTCACTCCAAATGTCAGCAGTATCATAACCGAAGTAACCATTGGACAGGACAAACTTGAAGTCTTACCAAGCTTCTGTTACTTAGGGGACACATTATCAGCGGACGGTGGATGTGAGCTAGCAGCAACCACAAGATGTAAGTCTGCCTGGAAAAAGTTCAGGGAACTCCTACCAATCTTAACCTGCAGGAGCATTCCAATCACAACCAGAGGCAGACTATACTCAAGCTATATACGGCCAGTACTGCTCTATGGGTCTGAGACATGGGCAGTCACATCTAGCACTCAAAAGAAGCTGATTCGTAACGACAAGGCCATGATAAGGTGGATCTGTGGAACAAAGCCCGAAGACAGCGTGACACTAGAGACCCTAATCTCCCGGCTACGTATCAGGAACTTAACAGAAATCCTCAGGGCAAACAGGCTTAGATGGTTTGGCCATGTGGAGCGGAGTAATGGATGTGTGTCAACAGTTAGATCCATAAACATAGAAGAACGCAGAGGACGCGGCAGACCCAAACTAACATGGGAAGAGTTGGTAAAAAGAGATCGGGAAGCCGTAGGACTGACCAACATTAACCCCTCCGACCGACAGATGTGGAGAGGGAGGCTACGATCGCGACTGGGCAGCCAGGCCCCACCCTCCGTAGAGGACTAATAAATGGCCTGGATAATCAAAACAGGATAGTGAGTGTGAGTGTGAGTGTCACTATGTTGGGCATTGGTAGTACAGCCACATTAATTGATAGGTCGTAATTTTGACTGTGGTCAGATGAAAAAAAGAAAGACAAACTCCTTTTGTAGTTGTTGAAATGCATGTCTGGTACTTTTGAGAATGCTTGGGCATAGGGTAAGAGCAAATCAATGGTGAATTGAAAGTAAAACAAATGTTTGAGCATGTTTGGATTTTAATTAAAATTAAGTATCTAACTTAACGCTGTAAATGTTTATATGTTGTGTAGAAGAGTTGGGCTCATTAATCAAAGATTAATTAAGGTATTTCGTAGTATTTCCAAAAAGATGTCACTAGTTAATTGTTGTGTCTTTTATATGTATCTTTTGTATGTGTGTCTTTTCAACTGAAGTATTTCAAAAAATTCAATTCTGTTGTTGTTTGTTTTACCATGGTATAGCTCATGATAAATGACCTGGCAGAGCATTCCTAGCTATTAGCTAGGAATGCTCTGCCAGGTCATTTATTGTGAGCTATACAATTTTCTGCAGGCATGAAATTATCTTTTCAAAAATCTTTTATTTCTAGGGGCAGCAGAGAAAAGTTCCAAACATGGTGCCGAGGACAAAACACACAACATTATAAAAGCCATGAGAGATAGAATGAAAATAAGAGAACGCAACAAACCTGATATATTTGAATTGATTAGGTATGTTATAGCAATATTACCCTGCCTAGGTAGCTAAGTTTGTTGCAAGATACTGTCACCAAGTATGTTTTGATTGGTTTTCTCTTGGTGTTTTGAGAAATTTTAATGGAATGGCTCATGAGGGCACTGTGAGGTAACTGTGACCGCATAATGTTGGGGTTTTGCCAGTTTACTGTATTTCAATGAAAAACGAGGACTTGATGATAACAACCCATCATTACACACCAAGCACTTTGTGCATCTTATGGGGTCATCTGCAACAAATAGAAATTAACTAGAGATACCCTCATCAATTACCGATTGTCATCCATGGCAACAGAAATTGACAAGCGATACCCATCAATTTCCATTGCTACTTATGATGCCTGAAGATGCACAAAGTGTTTTGTATACACTGATGGGATATTATCTTTAATTCAACAAGAGGCATATACTGTGGCATAGGCACTATTGTTGAACATTAGGATAAATTTTGTTAACCACTTTCCTTTTGGACCAAGGAATGTCTATCTTGTGCAAATAGGTTAAATAAGGATAATGTTCCGATTGCTGATAGTGTATGAAATCGTTTTATGCTGTTTAATCATGCTCATTTGAAAATTGCTGTATGTACATTTGAGACTAGTGTTTAATGTAGACAAAAAATCTCATTTAAGGTATTCCACCAAACAATAGACATCTAACACTTTGTGCAACTTTGGGCATAATCCATGGCTATGGAAATTGACGAGAGTTTCCCTCGTCAATTTCTGTTGCCACAGATGACGCCTGAAAATTGACTAGGGTATGATACAATCATCAATTTCTGTTTCCACTGACAATTCCCAAAGTTACCCGAAGTATTTGGTATCTAATGGTCAGTGAAATACTTTAAATTATGGATGGGTGGAATACCTTAATGGCAATGAATTTTGGACTAAAAATAAACCAGGTTTACCATCTGTGTTTTTTAGCTCCACTGGCCAGCGGGCTATTGTCATGGTGTTGTGTCCGTCGTGCGTGCGTGCGTGCGTGCGTGCGTGCGTGCGTCCGGTCGTCAACTTTTTCTTTAAAAATCTTCTCCTCAGAAACTACTAGATGGATTTCTATCAAACTTCACAGGAATGATCCTTAGGTGGTCCTCTATCAGATTCCTTCAATTAATTCTGATTGAACCATAAAGTCTGGAGTTATCTGCCCTTGAATTAAAAAATGGCCGTTTTCACTTGTTTTCACTCTAGCCACTACAAATATAGATCAATCAAAACAAAACTTGGTCAGAAAGTTGGTGCTGATAACATCTTACCTGAGTGCAATTTTCAGCTTGATCTGAATATTTCGTCTTGAGTTCTGTGCCCTTGAAATTGGCAAAACTACCATTTTTGACCTTATTTTTACTCAAACAACCATGAATATCCACCAATCAACATAAAACTTTCACATTATCTTACTGGCCATAAGATCTTGTGTTGGTGTAATTTTCAGCTTCATATGAATCTTAAATCATGATTTATCTGCCCTTGAATTTGACAGAATTGTTGTTTTCGACTTTGATTTTACAATCTTTACACCCACAAATATGGAATAATCAGGTCAAAACTTAAACAGGATGTAGGTGAAATTAGGATCTTGCTTTAGTGTGATTCTTAGCTAGATAGGAATATAAAATCATCAGTTATATGCCTTTCAATTTGACAAAATTGCTAATTGTGACTTTTTTTCACTCTAACAGCCAAACTCACTCTAATAAAGACTGTTGCAAAGCTTGGTAACTAGTAGATCTTATATGAATGCATTTTCAGCTTTCTAGTTACTTTGTAATTGCTTTAAGAGCAACATGTATTGAAAAATCTAGTGAAAACTTGTACTTGATATTACAAGAAATTCAGGTTTGACAGCCATTTGCATTATTTTTGGAAAAGGGTTTTTCCCAGAATCTATTTTTAGCTCAAAATCTATTTTTAGAAATATGAAATATTTTGGAGTAATCAATGTTCTGTTAATTTAGATCTGCTGGGAAGAAGGAAAATTTTAATTGCTTGTGACATCCTAAGCTAGAATGTTCTCCCATTTCCTTTTATCCTTTCTCAAATGGCAAACATGTAATTTTACTTTCTTTGCTTCAAGAACCACACATTTTGAACATTCTAGTTTTGTTACTTTCTTTTAGCTCTATGAAACACAAGCATTGAACAATCTAATCAAAACTTGGATTAAATATTACATGAAATTCAGGCCTGTGGAGCGACTCAAGACCTTCAGGTCTTCTAGTGTAAGATCTCGTAACTACGGCTTGAATCACCTACGAAATAAGGGCTGCGGCCTTAGCGCAGTTGGTAGCGCATCTGACCCTCATACGAGAAGTCCCGGGTTCGATACCCGGCCGCGGCTAATACCCTTTCTGACAAAATTGTCTCCCACCAATGGGTTTGATATCGTTAACCTAAGTGGGTGAGCAGCTGGAGGCTCGGTAAGGGTGTTGTGGTAGTACTGGTTTGAGAAACAACAGGAATCCATGGATAGGTGCTCCAGCCGCCGCGATATGACCCTGGTAGTTGAAAACGGCGTAAAACCCCAATAAAAAAAAACCTACGAAATAAGAAACACATACGAAATACTATTGTTTATCCGAAACTACCTCACTGTTGACTTGATAAAATCGTTCCCTATTAAGATGCCAATATCTGTGTGTGTATTTCAGACAAGTGTTTAACGTAGACAAGAAATCTCATTCCGGCCACATGAAAGCTGTCAAACAGAGTGTCCTGGATGGGACGTCCAAGTGGTCAGCCAAGATAGCCATCACTGGTCAGTACAGTTGTACTCTAGTTCATATTCTTCAAGTTTACCTGTTATCCCTTTCCCAAGCAAGACCTGGTTTAGACGTCTCTAATAGAAAAGCCTTGGGAAAACATTGAAACAAAAGAAGGAACTGCTGATAACCAGAGGATTCGAACGAACCCCCCTCTGTATCCTGATTATTTCAATTTCATGCAGAATTTCAGTCAAAATTGTGCAATATTAGAAAAACAAACCCTCTATTTACATATAATCCGAACCCTCCTCATAGAAATCTTAGATCAGCCATTGCAGCCATGCTTTACATTCAAATTGTTAAAACTCTAGAGATCTTTCATGGAAATATCCCACTGAAATTCTTTGACCTTGCCATGCATTTTGGTTAGGTCTTATTGAACGCTTAAAAATTCAAGAGGAAAGCCTAGATCTAATTGTATTTGTATGCAGAATTATATCTGTATAATACCAAATAATGATAAGTACACTTTGTTGAAAAAAGTGTCACATTTTCAACATAGTTGTGTGTGTGCTTTACAGTGATTTGTGCCCAGGGTTTGATAGGGAAGGATAAGACTGGTACTAGTGATCCCTATGTTACTGTACAAGTGACTAAATGTTTGTTTTGTTATTTACAGTGATTTGTGCCCAGGGTTTGATAGGGAAGGATAAGACAGGTACTAGTGATCCCTATGTTACTGTACAAGTGGGCAAGGTAAAGAAGAGAACCAAAACTGTACCTCAAGATCTCAACCCAGAATGGCATGAAAAATTCTACTTGTGAGTACATGTAGTATCTTTACTGTTTGCAAAGCATATTAACTTCAAAAGCCCCTTTGTTTGAAAACAAATGTGCAGTAGCTTTTTATTAGGCAAATATGTACAAGCCTTCTGATTTGAAATATACAGCACAATTATCCTTGAAAAGGAAGCGATTAATGGACGAGCCATTTCGGTAGGTTGAAATTGAATGATTGATTGATTGGGATTTAACGCTGTTTTTCGACTACTATGGTCATATTGTGGAGGCTGGAGCACCTAAGAATGGATTCCTGTTGTTTCTCATACCAATACTACCACAATATCCTAACCGAGCTTCCAGCTGCTCATCCACATAAGTTAACATACTCAAACCATTGGTTGAAGTTGAATGATATATGTGGATGATACATATGTTGTCACGACATAACTTTACTTGAAAAGCACTTATGCACTTTCTAATAATGCTAGGAAAATAAAATACAATTTAACATATCATTGCTTTTCATCAAAGGCCTTGTAATTGCACCTTGTAACGATCTGCGGTTGCGAGTTTTTTTTTTAAGAAAACCGACAATATCAAGGTCTTTGTGTTATGGTTAGACATTATTGAAAAGATTATGGTAGTCTATGTAATCTTTCCTATTACTCCTGAATGTACCTTTCTCCATTTCAGTGAATGCCACAACTCCTCAGACAGAATAAAAGTCAGAGTTTGGTAAGTTTTCTTCATATTTATTTCAGCCGTGATATGGAAAATTGAACCTAAATGCATTTGAACCAAACATGGATGTAGATTAGCCTGCATATACATGCAGTGTGATCTCGATCCATGTTTGGCTCTAAAAGATGTTTTATGACCTGCAGTAACTCTGGGAGCTCTGATCAGGATTAACCAAGGCATAAGCTGATCTGGAAACATGATATTCTCAAATACGCACCATAAGGGACCATTTTCCAGATCCTAGCGCCTATATTTTCAAAAGTATGCCCATTGCCTAAATTTTAATGTTTAACATGTTGATTAAAGCCTAATAGTAACTTTGAAGTGACATTTCATAATTTTTGTCATAAATTTTATTTTTATATTTATCTGAAAGAGCATATTTCCTTATGAAAATTCTGAAAATTTTAAGCCAAAATATTGCGCCGTTTACGAGAAATTTATATTTTTGTGTTAAAATTGAACAAATTGTTGTGGACAACAGTTTGGATTTATTAGGTCACCTGACCGAAGGTCATGGTGACCTATTGCGACCGTGTTTCGTCCGTCGTCGTGCGTCGTGCGTCGTGCGTCGTCCGTCGTGCGTTAACTTTTAACATTTTCGACTTCTTCTTGAGAACCATTGGACGGATTACAGCCAAACTTGGCAGGGAGCATCCCCATGGGAAGCCGCTTCAGATTTGTACAAATCATGGAGTTATCTCCCTTTGGGGCCCCAAAAGGGGCCAAAAAGGGGTTAAATAGGGTACATCTTAAAATATCTTCTTCTCATGAACCGGCTGTTGGATTTGATTCACATTTGGTATTTAGAGTCTTTAGGGCAAGGACAACAAAGTTTGTACAAGAGAAAAAAATCCGTCCAGAAATGGCCGTGCTGGAGATGGGGGATGGGAGGGGGGGGGGGGGTTGCGTTATTAGTTAACTTAACATTTTCGACTTCTTATTAAGAACCATTGGACAGACTTCAACCAAACTTGGCAGGAAGCATCCTAATAGGAAGCTGCTTCAGATTTTGTACAAATCATGGAGTTATCTCCCTTTGGGTTCCCATAAAGGGCCAAAAAGGGGGTAAATTGGGTACATCTTAAAAAATCTTCTTCTCATGAACTGGCTGTTGCATTGGATACACATTTGGAAGTTAAAGTCTTTGGGGCAAGGACTACAAAGTTTTTACAAGAGAAAAAAATCCATTGATAAATGGCCGTGCTGCAGATGGGGGATGGGAGGGGTTCACGTTATTACTTAACTTTGAACATTTTCTACTTCTTTTTGAGAACCATTTGATAGATCTCTACCAGACTTGGCAGGAAGCATTCCAATGGGAAGCCGTTTCAGATTTTTACAAATCATGGAGTTATCTCCCTTTGGGGCCCCAAAAGGGGTCAAAAGGGGGTAAATAGGGTACATATTAAGAAATGTTCTATTGTTGGATTGAATTCACATTTGGTATTTGAGTCTTTAAATAAGTTTGTACAAGAGAAAAAAAGACTGTCAAGAAATGGTGGTGCTGGGGGGTTGCGCTTTTAGTTAACTTTTAACATTTTCCTTAGCTGTTTATGTTCATTTGATTCAGGTGACCGATAAGGCCCTCTGGGCCTCTTGTATGCAATTTATTGATTATGTCTCAACTTTAAATGCGTGTTTCTCGCTTATTGGCAGCAACTTGAAAAAAACTTATAGTATTTATACTCATTAGAATAACCAATCTTGGCATCAAGACATACTTTAAAAAATTGAAATTGGAATGAAATGTCCCTTTAAGTATTACTTAGTGCACAAAAGTGTTGCTTTCCATATGTTTGATTGACTTCTTGAAACAAAGTATCTGACATATCGTCGGTGTAAATGCAAAACCTTGTATGTTGATTTTTGCAATTTTCAAAGTAAAATCTTGTGTCTCCTGAGTTAAGACAATTCTTGCAGATTTTGAGATATTTTTACTGATCAGTATTAATTACACATTATTTGTGAACAAAATGTCCAAACTTCAAGTAAAACCTTTCAGTTTGGGAAAAGTTATTTCACTTTGTTCCTTCCCCTTTAAAATTTCTTAAAAACGAGATACAAGGTTTTGCATTCACAACGACGATATAGAACATGGAATACATAGTTATAACTTAAGGTTTACGAACTGAGAATGAAAGGCAGAGCCAGAGGCGAAATTTGAAAAGTATCATTGATTCCTAAACTGTGTTACATTTCCATTTTAAATACAAACATAAGCATTTTGTATGGTTTAGAATTTTGAATTTATGCAAACTTATGTAAATATTTGACAAAAATGTTCAAAATTACCTCCCTTGCATATGAATATAGAGTAAAATAATATTTGTAAATTATTTTCTTCTTGAAGCATAATCTTGAAATCCGGCATGGTGAATCAACTTATGTGAAGTGTATTTACAAGTGTGTGTAATTTGATGCATTTCGTATGGCTAGAAATTGGTGTTTTCATTCTCAGTTCGTAAACCTTAAGAATGTATAGAAAGTGGCTTATAAACCTTTTATCTTATTATGTTGAAGATTAAATTTGTAATTTGTGTGTATAAACTTTTAAAAAATCCTGTCATTTATTTTCTGCCTACCCACAATTCAGGGATGAAGACAATGACTTAAAATCAAAGTTACGTCAGAAATTAACCCGTGAGTCTGACGACTTTCTCGGCCAGACGATCATTGAGGTTCGAACCCTCAGTGGGGAGATGGACGTCTGGTACAATTTAGGTAATTCACCTTGATCCAGGTCAAGGTCACTGTGTGAAGGTCATATGAAGGTCGTGTACTGGGGGCGTATTCACCAACATGTCTTAATTGATTGTCTAAATGTAAACTACACTACAAGCCATCTGATTGGACGAGACATATGTCTTGACCAATCGGATAGGTTGTTATGTGTCTAAATCCAAATTACACACAAGCCATCTAATTGGACAATTGGAGGAAACATATGCCTCAGCCAATGAGATGGTTTGTTGTTTAATTTTGTGTAAATCCAAATTACATTACAAGCTATCTGATTGGACGAGACATATTTCTCGGCCAATCAGATAGGTTGTTGTGTAATTTTTAAAGTAAACTTAAAATCAGACTGGTTGGTGAACACCACCCCTGATGTAGTTGTTGTACTCTCTGCTAGACATTACTGAGCTATGCTGAACAATACTGATGGCTAAAGATATAGACTTGTATATGCAACAAATTGTTGTAACAATTTGCTGGCCTTTAAAATGGATTCTAAATGAAGTTTCCTCAAATTTCTTGTATGTATGAAATATTCAAATGAAGAAATGGACCTATCTAATTCAGTCAAAATTCAGTGTTCAGCAATATTATACAGCTTTTGTTTGCAATATGACAACACAATGGTCCAAATTGTTTCCAGATGTATACCTTTGCCATTCCAATTTTAGATTGCTTACCTTGTGAAAACTCTCAAAGCTGTAGTATACAAAAGCATAGCTCATTCATGTTATTGGTGATAAGCTTGGTTTAAATGTGCTTCTTCTTAAGGTAATGCAACAACAATTAACAGATTTTGATCATTGTCATTTAGGATATGATTGAAAGTCTTTAGAGCCAATTAAAGCCTCAAATTGATGATGATTTATTATCACAAGTCAGCATCCAAGAGCCACTTTGCTCTGACAACCAGCATATCGTTCCTTTTTAACAAAAATCTACAGCTTTAAGCTTTAGTTACAAGGTCTTTGTTAAAAAGTGAAGATATATGAGCCATTTGGTAATGCTCTGAAAATTTATTAAAGTTCAGTCCATGAGTTGAATTTCAATTAGGTTGTGTTACTTTAAGGGTTGACCATTAGTTTTGTGTGGATGTTGTATCCAGATGTGATTTCTTCTCTTTAGTTTCTACCTACGGGAATGCTGAACATAGAAGCTTATAATTATGTAGCTTAATGACTCATTAAAAAAAGATGATATTTTTGTTAAGCTTTTTTCACATGAGTATTATGGCACAAAAATGTATGCCTCTAAATATGTAACAGGCTAAATTGTGCTTTTGGATATGAATGGCTAAAAAAGCACTGCTATATTTGCACACAATATTTTAGTTTTTTATTCTGTTAACTCAGAAAACATTTTTGCTTATGTAATGAATCCTACAATGTACTATGATAAATATTTGTTTCTTGAATTATTACGTAAGTAATGGAACAAAGCATTCAAGCTCTGTTAATTTGCTCTCTACAATTTTAGCTGCAGGACTGTTTTGCTGCATGTTCAATCCAAAGTAACAAGTCTTATTGAAACTTTTACCAAATGACAAGTTTTAGACTGCTCAAAGTTATACAGACATTTGTCCACATTTCAGTTCTCATTCTGCTGTTTGTGTATTAACCCATTACCACACAGTGACTCTTTGTCTCCCCACAAGAAATTGGCTTGGAAAAAAACATTGTTGAAAATGAAGATATTGCTTGTGACAAGCAATTTCTTCATTTCCCACAATATTTTCTAAACAAAAATACCAAAGAATGAAAAAGTTCTTTCACTTCAAATTTGTTGTCTGCAAAATCTTTGAATTTCGAGCAGTGTAAAATTTTGTTGTTTGGTAATGGGTTAAGCTTTCTATATACCTCTTCTTTTGCATCCTTGGAAGCCAAGGTGTCTGCCCATGCTCTTTACTGTATCAACCCCTAGGACAATGGATTGAATTCCCTTGGCATAACCACTGAACAACTGTTGATGGGAAAATCAAAAAATAAAATTTGTCATTACAGATCACTCAAATGATGTCATAGTAACATAGTAACAGCCATCTTACTTGTCTTTGGTAATGCATTAACAGGAAGAGCATATTCTATTGGGTAGTTCAATTTGAGATTTCATAATAACTGCAAATTATTTAAAACTTTACTAGCTAATTGTCTGAGGGGTCATGCCAGTGTATCATAATATGTGTAGATACCTATGTTCTCAAGGATGCTTCTTTTGCATGGTAGATGTAAAATGTTTCTTTGTTGCAGGTGAATAATCCTTGCTTAGATTTCTGTTTAGTCTCTCTCAGATTTCCTTCTTGTTGGGGACAGACTTGGTGCAGTGGTATACTTGTAACCTGGGGGATGCTGTTTTGATCCACCAACATTCCATGCTTTGGAGAACTTAAGGATTACAACCCATCATAGGATACCAAATACTTTGTGCATCTTCAGGCGTTATCTGTGACAATGAAAATAAACAAGAGATACCCTTGTCAATTTCCAGGTTTCATCCGTTGCAACGGAAATTGACGAGGGATATCCTGGTCAATTTTTATTGCTACGGATGACACCTGAAGATGCACAAAGTGTTTTGTATACATTGATAGGATGCTATCTTTAATTAATAACCAAGATAATACTCTGTCTTTATTTGTCCTTAACTTATGAGGCTTATTTATTTCACAATTTATGGCAACTTTTGTTTAAAGGGATGAGGACAATGATCTCAAACATAGAATTAAGAAGCATTTTACGCCAGAAGTTGATGATTTTCTGGGACAGACGTGTATCGAGGTGACGCACCTCGTGGGTGATAATACAGTGTGGTATAATCTAGGTTCGAATCTAAACAATCTTTTATAGTATTGTCACATTTTGGCTAACTTGCATAAAATAAGCTGAAGTTACTCAATGTAAGCGCTTTTTTATTAAATCCAAATTCAAAGATGTTGCAAATGGCATTCTGAATTAATGAAATTTTAAACAAAATTAAAACTGTTTGGATAGGTAACATTGTGGAAAAGTAAGAAACTGTTTGTCACATGTAATTTCTTCATTTTCCACAATGCTTTCCCCAACCTTTGCCATGAGTGGCATAAAAATATTATTGTGTATGTATGGGTTAACTATAGATGGCAATGGCACTTCAAAATGACTATTGCAATACTATTGATATTGGTAAAGCAAGTTACCATAAATGAGACATATGCTCTATTTCGGTAGGAATTGTAGCATTGGTGATGGGTATTAATGACAGACAACTAACTCTCAAACTGTAGATGAAAAATTAACATGGATATAGATTAGTGTAGTCTTACTAACTGGTGACTTTTAAACAGTAATCAGTCATGGCAAAGGACCATTTCCCATGTGTCAAGAAATTTTACCAGTAAAAACATTTCTTTACCTTCAGTCCGTCTGACATTGATTTTGGTCTGTGAGAAAGCCCTGTCAGAAGGAATGTCTGACAAGAACTTGTAGTCCTTGGCCATGTCTGTCTTGAATCAAGGCAATGTCAGAACTGGTGAACCCATACAGATCTATAGAAAGGAAAAGGAATCATTGTGTCTTTAAAATAAACTAGAGTGCCATGGTCACAATATACACCGCCACTCCCAGAGACTAAGTTTTAAGGAGGTATTACTCAGGCCAAAATCAATGAACCATAAAATCCTTCCTTCATGCACATCTACTAATTAAGGTGATAACATTGACTAAGTTTCAAAAAGATTCAGCCAGAAACTAAGGAAGAGTTGCGCTTACAAGAAAAGTGGACAGACGGAGAAGATGACGCCAATTTACAACCGCCTCCGGTGACTTATAAAAATTTAAATGGAATCCTTCATATTATCATGGAGTTCTAAACAACTTTTTATACGCCGCCGGAGGCGGACGTATATTGGCGTCATCTTCTCCGTCTGTCCGTCCATCAGTCCATCCGTCCGTCCGTCCGTCCGTCCATCCGTAACTTGGTCAATGTTATCACCTCAATTGGTAGATGTGCATGAAGGAAGGATTTTATGGTTCATCGATTTTTGCCTGAGTTATGCCCCTTAAAAACTTAGTCTCTGGGGCTTATTGAAATTGCAGCCTTGTCAACGCAACTCCTCCTAAGTTTCTGGCTGGATCTTAATGAAACTTGGTCAATGTTATAACCTCAATTGGTAGATGTGCATGAAGGAAGGATTTTATGGTTCATTGATTTTTGCTAGAGTTATGCCCCCTTCAATCTTAGTCTCTGGGGCTTATTGAAATTGCAGCCTTGTCAACGCAACTCCTCCTAAGTTTCTGGCTGGATCTTAATGTCACTTGGTCAATGTTATCACCTCAATTAGTAGATGTGCATGTAGGAAGGATTTTATGGTTCATTGATTTTTTTCCACAGTTATGCCCCCTTAAAACTTAGTCTCTGGGGCTGATTGAAATTGCAGCCTTGTCAACGCAACTCCTCCTAATACCCCCCTCACACATACCTCGCGACCTTACTGCGTCCTTACTGCGACCTTGCTACGACCCAAGACGCAGCACAGTCGCCATAGACGCAGCAGGGACGCAGTGAGGTCGTAGTAAGGACCCCAAGGACGCACAAGGTCGCAGACCGTCGGCGACTATTTTGAACATGCACAAAACAGTCGCAGAACCTCTGCGTTCTTACTACGTCCTGGTTAGGTCGTCGTGGGGTCTCAGTAGAGTCGCCATAGTCGCAGCAGCATCGTAGTAAGGACGTAATAAGAACGCAATAGACGTTGTACACTCGCACTAAGGACGCCGCAGAGTCGCCGATGAAATTACAAGAAATTGCTCATTTCACACTATATTGTCTACCAAAAAATACAAAAAATGTAATAATTCATTCACCTGAAAATGACGTCTGCAAAAATCTTTGAATTTGGATCAGTGTAATGTTTTGCCATTTGGTATATAGGCCAACTTTATTGATTACTTAATTCATCTGAATCCGCGACTGGGTCAACTTGTAGCACTTTAGAGGCCCCGCTCGTTTGCCTCGTCCGCCTCTCATCTTTGGAATAATATACTGAAAACAAGTGAAAACGCTACACTTACATTGCTTGTCATATTTCTTCTAAATACAGCAAGTAAAAAAATCAAACGACAGTGTTTCGAATTGTTCATTGACTTCGTTGTTCCATACACTAAACGTTTTGTGGATCTTAATTACGGGGATGAAAAAACGGACCCTTTTAATGTGACAGGGGTCCGTTTTTCAGGTGTACAATTTGAACGGAAATTTTACACAATTTAAACCTTCAGAAATCCAAGCAGAAGAATGCAAACCATGCCGAACTGCACGGAATGGTAGTTCGACAAGATTCCAGTCAGGAAATGCAAAGAAGTTTGCATAAAATTGTTGCAGGGTTTAGAAAATTATGTTTGAAAAGCAGATATTTCATTATGTTCCAAAGCTTGATAATTTTACAACGTAATCTCCATAGGAAATTGAAGTCGCAGTTGCATGGACATCTGGGAACAATCCTAGTCGAGGAAAGGGTTCAAAAATCCCCTGTAAGGCCTACTTGATGTTGCAAAAAAATTCAATCGAAAACCGTCATAAATTTGTGACTATCAAACATTTAAGTTCCCTATTTGTTTATATCAAAGGGAGGTAATTCGCAAAATTGACAGATAAGACCTTGATTTTAGAGCTTGCTACGAGAGATAAGTGAGATTTTAAATGTTTTTTTGGCAACCCGGATATGACCAATTCCGGAAAAAATTATGAAGAGTTTTCCGCGCATGCGCATATGCGGCATTTGATGAAATTAGCTCTAAGCGT
Organism: Fragum sueziense; assembly: GCA_963680895.1. NCBI lineage: Eukaryota > Metazoa > Mollusca > Bivalvia > Cardiida > Cardiidae > Fragum > Fragum sueziense. The sequence goes on from OY804598.1 coordinate 7,949,761, forward strand.
ATCAAGGGCTGTAACTCTGACGATAAAGGAGACAAGACAATGAAATTTCGACAAAACGATTGCTGAAAGCCTGGGAAAGAACGTCAAAATATATTTCATGCTATTAGTTCGATACTTTTCCAGAAATAAGAAATCTTGCAGTGTAGCGTTTTCACTTTTGTTCAGTATAACAAAGGTCATACTCAAAATGATATTTACTGGAAAAAAGTATTATTTTCATAGACGTAGCAAGGACGTAGTAGTGTCATCTTACAGTCGCAGAACAGTCGCCGGACAAACGCAATAATCGCCGTAGAGTCGCCGTAAGAACGCAAAGGACGTAGCACAGTCGCAGCTGGGTCGCCGATGATCGCCGTGGGGTCGCCGTAGGGTCGCCCTAGGGACGCAATACAGTCGCAGTGGAAACGCCATGGACGTAGAAGGGTCGTATCGAGGACGTACAGAAAAACAAACAGAACACAAGACTGTGGAGCCCCGGACCGTGGAAAGAAAAATGCTATTTTACTAGTTTTCAGGTCGCAGTAAGGTCGCGAGCTATGTGTGAGGGGGGTATAAGATTCTGACTGGATCCTAATGAAACTTGGTGGATGTTATAACCTTAATTGGTAGATGTGCATGAAGTAAGGATTTTATGGTTCATTGATTTTTGCCTGAATTATGCCCCCTTCAATCTTAGTCTCTGGGGCTTAATGATATTTCAGCCTCGTGAACGCAATTCCTTCCTGCTTAATGATATTTCAGCCTCGTGAACGCAATTCCTTCCAGGTTTTTCACTGGATATTTATAAAAACCTTTTTGTGAACACAATTTTTAGCTCCACTGGCCAACAGGCCAGCGGGCTATTGTCATGGTGGTGTGTCCGTCGTGCGTCCGTCCGTCCGTCCGTCCGTAAACTTTTTCTTTAAAAATCTTCTTCTCAGAAACTACCAGATGGATTTCAATCAAACTTCACAAGAATGATCCTTGGGTGGCCCTCTCTCAGATTCCTTCAAAGAATTTGGATTGAATCAGAATAACCTGAGTTATCTGCCCTTGAATGTCAGAAATAGCTGGTTTTGACTTAAATTTTACTCTTAAATCAACAAATATGTACCATTCAAGACAAAACTATTATAGAATGTTGGTGACTATAAGATCTTGCCTTTGTATAATTTTCAGCTTGATCTGAATTTTACATCATGAGTTATGTGCCCCTGAAATTGACAAAATTGGCATTTTCGGCTCTTTTTGACTTTGTTTTCATTCTAGCAAATACAAATATTGACCAATCTAGACAATACTTGTACAGAATGTTGGTGACTCTAAGATCTTGTTTTGGTATAATTTTCAGCTTGATCTGAACTTAACATCATGAGTTATGTGCCCTTGAAATTGACAAAATTGCCATTTGCGGCTCTATTTTGACATTGGTTTCACTCTAGCAACTACAAATATTGACCAATCAAGACAAAACTGAGACAGAATGTAGGTGACTCTTAGATCTTGCTTTGGTTTAATTTTCAGCTTGATCTTAATTTCACATCATGAGTTATGTGCCCTTGAAATTGACAAAATTGCCATTTTCGGCTCTATTTTGACTTTGTTTTCACTCTAGCAACTACAAATATTGATCAATCAAGACAAAACTTGTACAGAATGTTGGAGACTATAAGATCTTGCCTTGGTATAATTTTCAGCCTGATCTGAATTTTACGTCATGAGTTATGTGCCCTTGAAATTGACAAAATTGGCATTTCAGGCTCTATTTTGACATTGCTTTCACTCTAGCAACTACAAAAATATTGACCAATCAAGACAAAATTAGGACAGAATGTTGGTGACTAAGATCTTGCCTTGGTGTAATTTTCAGCTTGATCTGAATTTTATATGAGTTTTGTGCCCTTGTTATGGACAAAATTGCCATTTTCGGCTTTATTTGCTCTTTTACAACTATTAGTATTAACTAATCAATACAGAACTTTCACAGAAATCTTACTGACCATACGATCTTACTTGCTTGTAATTTTCAGCTTGGTCATGCATTTGCTTGTTTGTGCAGCCTGAATCTTTGAAATTGCATTCAACAAGACAAACAATCAGGCCTGTGGAGCGCTTCCAGGCCGCCAGGACTGTCTAGTTTACAGGTTTTTCAGTGAATATTTATAAATCCTTGTCAATGTCATTTTTTAGCTCCACTGGCCGAAGGCCAGCGGGGCTTATGTCATGGCCCTGTGTCCGTCGTCCGTCCGTCCGTCCGTGCGTGTGTCCGTCTGTGCGTAAACTTTTTTAGGTCACCTGACCGAAGGTCATGGTGACCTATTGCGACCGTGTTTCGTCTGTCGTCGTGCGTCGTCCGTCGTCCGTTAACTTTTAACATTTTCGACTTCTTCTTGAGAACCATTGGACGGATTACAACCAAACTTGGCAGGGAGCATCCCCATGGGAAGCCGCTTCAGATTTGTACGAATCATGGAGTTATCTCCCTTTGGGGCCCCATAAAGGGCCAAAAAGGGGTTAAATAGGGTACATCTTAAAAAATCTTCTTCTCATGAACCAGCTATTGGATTTGATTTACATTTGGTATTTAGAGTCTTTAGGGCAAGGACAACAAAGTTTGTACAAGAGAAAAAAATCCGCCCAGAAATGGCCGTGCTGGGGATTGGGGATGGGAGGGGGGGTCGCGTTATTACTTAACTTAACATTTTCGACTTCTTCTTGAGAACCATTGGACGGATTACAACCAAACTTGGCAGGGAGCATCCCCATGGGAAGCCGCTTCAGATTTGTACGAATCATGGAGTTATCTCCCTTTGGGGCCCCATAAAGGGCCAAAAAGGGGTTAAATAGGGTACATCTTAAAAAATCTTCTTCTCATGAACAAGCTATTGGATTTAATTTACATTTGGTATTTAGAGTCTTTAGGGCAAGGACAACAAAGTTTGTACAAGAGAAAAAAATCCGCCCAGAAATGGCCGTGCTGGGGATGGGGGATGGGAGGGGGGTCGCGTTATTACTTAACTTAACATTTTTTACTTCTTCTTGAGAACCATTGGACGGATTACAACCAAACTTGGCAGGGAGCATCCCCATGGGAAGCCGCTTCAGATTTGTACGAATCATGGAGTTATCTCCCTTTGGGGCCCCATAAAGGGCCAAAAAGGGGTTAAATAGGGTACATCTTAAAAAATCTTCTTCTCATGAACAAGCTATTGGATTTGATTTACATTTGGTATTTAGAGTCTTTAGGGCAAGGACAACAAAGTTTGTACAAGAGAAAAAAATCCGCCCAGAAATGGCCGTGCTGGGGATGGGGGATGGGAGGGGGGGGGTCGCGTTATTAGTTAACTTAACATTTTCGACTTCTTCTTGAGAACCATTGGACGGATTACAACCAAACTTGGCAGGGAGCATCCCCATGGGAAGCCGCTTCAGATTTTTATGAATCATGGAGTTATCTCCCTTTGGGGCCCCATAAGGGGCCAAAAAGGGGTTAAATAGGGTACATCTTAAAAAATCTTCTTCTCATGAACCGGCTGTTGGATTTGATTCACATTTGGTATTTAGAGTCTTTAGGGCAAGTACAACAAAGTTTGTACAAGAGAAAAAAAATCGGCCCAGAAATGGCCGTGCTGGGGATGGGGGATGGGAAGGGGGTTGCGGTATTAGTTAACTTAACATTTTCGACTTCTTATTAAGAACCATTGGTTGGATTTCAACCAAACTTGGCAGAAAGCATCCTAATAGGAAGCCGCTTCAGACTTTGTACAAATCATAGAGTTATCTCCCTTTGGGGTCCCATAAAGGGCCAAAAAGGGGGTAAATTGGGTACATCTTAAAATATCTTCTACTCATGAACCGGCTGTTGCATTGGATACACATTTGGAAGTTAAAGTGTTTAGGGCAAGGGCTACAAAATTTGTACAAGAGAAAAAAACTCGTCAATAAATGGCCGTGCTGTGGATGGAGGATGGGAGGGGTTCGCGCAATTACTTAACTTTGAACATTTTCTTCTTCTTTTTGAGAACCATTGGACAGATTTCTACCAGACTTGGCAGGAAGCATTCCAATGGGAAGCCGCTTCAGATTTTTACAAATCCTGGAGTTATCTTCCTTTGGGGCCCCAAAAGGTGCCAAAAGGGGGTAAATAGGGTACATATTAAGAAATGTTCTATTGTTGGATTGAATTCACATTTGGTATTTGAGTCTTTAAATAAGTTTGTACAAGAGAAAAAAAGACTGTCAAGAAATGGTGGTGCTGGGGGGGTGCGCTTTTTGTTAACTTAACATTTTCCTTAAATGTTTCTGCTCATTTGATTCAGGTGACCGATAAGGCCCTCTGGGCCTCTTGTCTTTAAACATCTTCTTCTTCAAAACTACTGGACCAATTTCAACCAAACTTCACAGAAATCTTTCTTGCATGAATCTCTACCAAATTCCTTCAAAAGATTAAAATCCTCGCAGAACTTGAATTTTAATTAATTTAATTGATTAAAATTTTCGAAAAATCTTTAAAAATTCTTCTTCTCCAAAACTACTGGACCAATTTCTACCAAACTGTACAGAAATGTTCCTTGCATTAATCTCTACCAAATTCCTTCAAAAGATTAAAATCGGTGCTGAACTTGAATTTTAAATAATTTAATTGATTTAAATTTTTCGAAAAATCTTTTAAAATTCTTCTTCTCCAAAACTACTGGACCAATTTCTACCAAACTTCACAGAAATCTTCCTTGCATGAATCTAAACCAAATTCCTTCAAAAGATTAAAATCGGTGCTGAACTTGAATTTTAAATAATTTAATTGATTTAAATTTCGAAAAATCTTTTAAAATTCTTCCTCTCCAAAACTACCGGACCAATCTCAACCAAACTTCACAGAAATCTTCCTTGTATAAATCTCTTCTTAATTCCTTCAAAAAGATAAATTCTGTGTATAACTTGAATTTTAATTAATTTAATTGAATTAAATTTTCGAAAAATCTTTAAAAATTCGTCTTCTCCAAAACTATTAGACCAATTTCAACCATACTTCACAAAAATCTTCCTTGCATGAATCTCTACCAAATTCCTTCAAAAGATCAAAATCTGCACAAAATTTTATTTAATTTAATTGATTCAAATTTTCGAAAAATCTTTAAAAATTCTTCTTCTTCAAAACTAGTGGACCAATTTCAACCAAACTTTACAGAAATGTTCCTTGCATGAATCTCTTCTTAATTCCTTCAAAAAAATAAATTCTGTGTAAAACTTAAATTCTTATTAATTAAATTAGATTAATTTTTTGAAAAATCTTCTTTTCCAAAACTATTGGACCAATTTTAACCAAATTTCACATGAATCTTCCTTGCATGAATCTCCTTTAAATTACTTAATAAAATAGTTTCCATGTAGATCTTGAATTTTAATAAATTTTATTAAATTGAATTTTCGAATAATTGTTAAACAATCTTCTTCTCCAAAACTACTGGACCAATTTCAACCAAACTTCACAGGAATCTTCCTTGTATGAATCCCTCCCAAATTCCTTCACAATCGGATGAAAAGCTTGGCCGCTGTGGGCTAGGCTTATTTTTCGCTATATGAAACAGTGTAATTTTAACAAAATTTTAAAAACCTTTCTGCTCCTTAATTACTTATTGGATTTTGTTCTGGTGTAGCATGAATCTTCTTTGGATAGACCTCTCTTGTATTCCTTGAAGAAGTATGTAGTCTAAATGTCTAAAAGCCAGTGGAGCGATACAGGGCCATCTTGGCCCTCTTGTTTGTCTCAAGTTTTATAAGTGGCGGCGTATATTGTGACCATGGCACTCTTGTTGTAGATATGAATTCATTGCTTGTGGGTTGGTATGCATGACCATCAAATCTAACAATATTCATGGATCAATTTTCATCTTTCTATGAGATTTTTAGGAAATTTGTGCTGTGGTAAAACACTGGACATACCATTCGGGGATCAATGGTTCAAAGGGTTACCACTCAATTGTTTTAGACGAGACTCGAGACTTTTCAATATACAAGTATAATGTAGCTGTTGAGTGAGATCCATGCAATCAGGAAGGTGTTGTAAAAAAGCTGTAAAGAGTGTTCTAAATCTGTCAAATGTATTAAAAGAGACAAAATTTTACATGCAAGTAAAAGGACTGAATGTTTTAAAATTTTGATGGACATTCTGTAATAGTGTTGTATTTGTTTCACTGAATTTTTATTGCATGATTCTTTGTTATCTGTTGAACTTTCTTATCAATATGCTAAAATATCAAGTTATGCATGATTATATTTATTACCTCTTCACATAGTAGAGATTGTTCAAATGTTTGTTGGAAATGATCATCTAATTTTAAAATATTTTTCACTGCTTTTCAACAAAAACCGCGTAACTGCAGCTTAAAACAAGCTGCAGATACAAGGTTTTTGTTGAAAAGCAACAGTTTAATACAGCAGTGGTAAAGCAATTGTAGGACAAGATGTGCTTACAGGCCCCAGTCACATACACAATTTCTTGTCCATGTCATGGCTTCAGCAGGTTGAAATTGGTCAGTCGTACAGAATATTATTTGTCATGTTGCGGACATGGTGTGTATGCAGAATTGAATGTGACTAGGTCTTAACCCTTTCCCAAACAGCCAAAATTTCGACTATTCCAATTAGACAGCTGATTGAGACAACAAAATAGACATCGAGAAAGACAGAATTTGTGTACAATATAGTACAGAAAATATTGAGACAAAAGGAGAAACTGCTGGTCATCAGCAGTTTCTTCTTTTGTCTCAATGTTTTCCTAAGCCACTTCTTATAGAGACGCGAAAACCTGGTCTTGTTTGGGAAAGGGTTAAAGTAGAACACTGTTCTTTTGTGAATTCTGCTGAGTTGTGTTTATGTTTTAATTACAAACAAAAAGTATTAGCAGGACATACATTTCACCTTTTATGATGCTCTAGATTTTGATATTATATTTGGATGTTCCTATAGAAGTACATATATACTGTAATTTACATTATTTCTATTTAACTGTTTCAGTGCTGAGAACTTTCTTATGATTTGTTGGGGAATTTCCATGATTTTTTTTTTAAAAAAATATATATATTTCTGTTAGAAATCAAGTTATAGATATGAATTTATTCAAGAAAACCATTTAAAACTTACAGAAGCTTTTTTAACAAATAAATTAACCATTCCAGTCTCATTTACTGATGTTTTTGTACAGGAATAATGTCAACATCACAAACTCCAACATTATTCAACCCTTTCTCAAACGACAAAAATTTGGGGTGATCCACTCCAAAAACTGTCACAAAAGACTAAGTGGATGTAAGTAAAGATAGGATTTGTGTAAAAAATGGCACAGAAAATATTGAGACAAAAGGAGAAACTGCTGATTATCAGCAGTTTCTTCTTTCGTCTCAATGTTTTCTCAAGTCTTTTCTTTAGGAAAGTCAAAACCAGGTCTTGTTCGGGAAAGGGTTAACATACTTGCTAATCTGTTTTAAATTCACTCACACTATTAATAATTTTCTGATGTATTATAATTTTCAGAAAAGCGTACTGATAAATCTGCAGTCTCTGGTGCTATTCGACTACATATAAGTGTTGAGATAAAAGGTGAAGAAAAGGTTGCTCCGTACCATGTCCAATATACCTGTCTCCATGAGGTTTGTAACGTTTGTGTTTTACTTCATATAACTGAGATTGGCAAAAACATAAGTGAGGCTTGCTAAAAGTAGGTAACTATGATATCACTGTAATGATATTCAAGATTGATTATAAGTCTTATTGAATGCATTGACAAGTAAGTGAGGTAAACATGAATGTCTACAAAAAGAGAGATTGTCTACAAATGAGTAAGATTGTCTACAAATGAGGGAGATTGACTAGAAATGAGTGAGATTGTCTACGAATGAGGGAGATTAAATTTAAATGAGTGAGTTTGGCTACATATGAGTGAGATTGACTACAAATAAGGGAGATTGACTACAAATAAGTGAGTTTGGCTACAAATAAGGGAGATTTACTACAAATAAGTGAGTTTGGCTACAAATAAGGGAGATTTACTACAAATAAGTGAGTTTGGCTACAAATAAGGGAGATTGATTACAAATAAGGGAGATTGACTACAAATGAGTGAGATTGACTACAGATAAGGGAGATTGACTACAAATAAGGGAGTTTGACTACAAATAAGGGAAATTGACTACAAATAAGTGAGTTTGGCTACAAATAAGTGAGTTTGGCTACAAATGAGTGAGATTGACTACAAATAAGGGAGATTGACTACAAATAAGTGAGTTTGGCTACAAATGAGTGAGATTGATTACAAATGAATGAGTTTGGCTTCAAATAAGGGACATTGACTACAAATATGTGAGTTTGGCTACAAATGAGTGAGATTTGCTACACATGAGGTAAGGGAGATTGATTACAAATGAATAAGATTGACTACAAATAAGTGAGATTGATTACAAATGAGTGAGATTGATTACAAATGAATAAGATTATATGCAAATAAGTGAGATTGATTGCAAGTGGGTGAGATTGTCTACAAATGAATAAGATTGTATGCAAATAAGTGAGATTGATTACAAATGAGTGAGATTGATTACAAATGAATAAGATTATATGCAAATAAGTGAGATTGATTACAAGTGGGTGAGATTGTCTACAAATGAATAAGATTGTATGCAAATAAGTGAGATTGATTACAAATGAGTGAGATTGACTACAAGTGGGTGAGATTGTCTACAAATGAATAAGATTATATGCAAATAAGTGAGATTGACTACAAGTGGGTGAGATTGTCTACAAATGAATAAGATTATATGCAAATAAGTGAGATTGACTACAAGTGGGTGAGATTGTCTACAAATGAATAAGATTATATGCAAATGAGTGAGATTGACTACAAGTGGGTGAGATTGTCTACAAATGAATAAGATTATATGCAAATGAGTGAGATTGACTACAAGTGGGTGAGATTGTCTACAAATGAATAAGATTGTATGCAAATGAGTGAGATTGACTACAAGTGGGTGAGATTGTCTACAAATGAATAAGATTATATGCAAATGAGTGAGATTGACTACAAGTGGGTGAGATTGTCTACAAATGAATAAGATTGTATGCAAATAAGTGAGATTGACTACAAGTGGGTGAGATTGTCTACAAATGAATAAGATTGTTTGCAAATGAGTGAGATTGACTACAAGTGGGTGAGATTGTCTACAAATGAATAAGATTATATGCAAATGAGTGAGATTGACTACAAGTGGGTGAGATTGTCTACAAATGAATAAGATTATATGCAAATGAGTGAGATTGACTACAAGTGGGTGAGATTGTCTACAAATGAATAAGATTATATGCAAATAAGTGAGATTGACTACAAGTGGGTGAGATTGTCTACAAATGAATAAGATTATATGCAAATGAGTGAGATTGACTACAAGTGGGTGAGATTGTCTACAAATGAATAAGATTGTATGCAAATGAGTGAGATTGACTACAAGTGGGTGAGATTGTCTACAAATGAATAAGATTACAATGTATATGCAAATGAGTGAGATTGACTACAAGTGGGTGAGATTGTCTACAAATGAATAAGATTATATGCAAATGAGTGAGATTGACTACAAGTGGGTGAGATTGTCTACAAATGAATAAGATTGTATGCAAATGAGTGAGATTGTCCCTGGTTCTGTTGTTGGTGACAGTCCATATAAGATTTATATAACTTTTATGTGGTCACAATGTCATGGTTAATTCTGTAACTGTTTTATGGATTATATTCAATTTCAGAATTTATTCCACTACCTATGTGAACAAGCTGGTGGTACAGTTAAGTTACCAAAGACCTCTGGGGTAAAGCAGAAATTAGTATGTATGCATGTAACCTTACTGCTTCCAGGCTGGCTCAACTTCTGCATTGAAACTTGCTTAACCCTTTCCTGAATGACAAAAATTAGGGTTTTCAAGGTTAAAAGCTGCCACTGACGACATATTGAGAGTTAATGAGGACATGATTTGTGTAAAATACAGTACAGAAAATATTGAGGCAAAAGGAGAAAATGCTGATTATCAGCATTTTCTTCTTTTGCCTCAATGTTTTCTCGATGCATTTCTGTCAGGGATGTCAAAACTAGGTCTTGTTTTGGAAAAGATTAATGAAGGTTTTATCAGCCGATTTATGATAAAAGCTATCACTTTCTGCACCAACTGCTGATAAACAATGTTAGATTTTTATTTCCAGATATTTGTAGACAACATTGATTAAATAACAATGAAATACCTAGAAAGCTATTTGTACAAGCATATTTGTTTATTTCAATGCAGGGTTGACCAGCTTTTTAATGCTTTTTGTCAAAATTAAACCTTTTCCTCATGAAACATTCCGACAACAAGCTGTTCTGCATATGCATTCGATGAGACATTACAGCAACATTGTTTTAAGTGCTTTTGTCTGAACATTTCCCAGTCGACCAAAAATTGGCTGGTCGCATTTTCTAAAGCACATTCTATTAGAGAAGTTAAAACCTTGTCTTGTTAGCCATAGGGAGGAACAATCTCATAAATAATTGGATCATGAGGAACTGGTTGAATATTTGACTTCGCCAAGCTTTTGCCAAATTGACTTACATTATTCCATGCTACATGTATTGTAAATGTTGGAATGTATGTATTCTAAGGCTTATCTTGAAAAATCTTGACCTAGCATTAACATTTTCCAAACAGGACCTAACTTTGGTGTCTGTATTTAAAAAAAGCTTAGAAAAAAGATAGCAGGAAAAAAACAAGAAAATGCTGATAAGAGATCTACTCAGCATTTTCTACTTTTGTTTAATATTTTCAGCTATATCATCACACACAAAGTCTCTCTATATAAGCACCCATTTCGTAATCTGCATCGGTTTTCACTCCCTGGATTACGGAGTCTAAAGTTTTGCTTTATGGGAAAGCATTAGTAGTTCTTAGGGCACCTTTATTTCTGGAAGAAAACTGAGGAATGGTACTAGATCTAGTCTCTATTAATGAAAACCCAAAGAAAAATAAAGTACATAGGGCAGAATTTAAAAAAACGCAAGAAAATATTAATATTTACCCATTATTCTTCTAAAAAAAGATTTTAAACTTATTCATTAACCCATTACCACACAATGGCTCTTTTTGACTCCCTACAAGATAATGGCTTTGGAAAACATTGTGGAAAATGAAGAAATTGCTTGAGACAAGCAATTCTTCATTTACCACAATGTTTTCTACCCAAAGAGAGCAAAAATGTTTGAATTTTATTTCATTCACTTGAAATTGCTGTTTGCAACCTCTTTGAATTTGGACGGATCTAAAATTTGGCTGTCTGGTAATGGGTTAAAGAAAATCTAAATGTCAAGCTTGCCTATTAATGCTTTATTTACATCAAATAACATTAATTATGTGCCTTGTCCATATGTTTTAATCATGCTAATAAGGCTGATGTAAATAACATACTTTTTGAGCTAAAAACAACTGTGTATGCTTATTCTCATATAAGGGTCTTTTCAATTGGGATTTTATGCTGATATATGAAAAAGAAATTACGCTTTTTATATACAAAGAAATTTCCATAGCTTGTCATATAACTGTATGTTGTCAACTTAAAAAAAATAAAAATCTATGAAACAGCTTTTAAACAGTCCAAATGTTTATAGACAGTTTACTATTTAAAAGAAAATTTTGTCCCAAAATGTCTGTGAAACCTTGTGTCAAATTCCTGTTACCCTAAGGACCATAAATACCCCTGTTAACCCTTTCCCAAACAAGACCTGGTCTCGACGTCCCTGATAGAATAAGGTTGGGAAAATATTGAGACAAATGAAGAAAATGCTGATAATCAGCATTTTCTCCTTTTGCCTCAATATTTTCTGTGCTCTATTATAGACAAATCCTATATTTATTTACAACCATTTTGTCATCTGCAGCATCTTTCAAATTGGGACAGTGTAATTTTGTGCCGTTTGGGAAAGTGTAAACCATCTTTACCACCAAGTTGTTGACCTTATAAGTGTAACAATCATGTGACTATGCTGCAACAATGCTGAATATTGTCAATAGATGTTGTTTTCTTTAATCCACCCTTGTACAAGTAATGATTCTCCAAGGATCTCTGTGTATATTCATTTAAATAACTGATTTTGAACATCAAAGTATTTTGATAACTATGTTTTTGGCAGTTCACAAGCCTACTATGCATCTTTTTGTCTATGGTGTCATGCAGAAAGTTTTTGATTCTAAAGCTTTTACTTGATATATACGAGGGGTGATCCAAAAGTTCGTAAACTGGGTTAATAAAACTTCAGGAGTGTTTACTATCAAAACAAAAGTTATACAGTTTTTAAATCTGACATCTGTACAATAAATATGAAAAATTTCAATTGTGTACATAAAACAGTTATTGCTCACTGACAAATTTTAGACACAGACCATGCGCGGGGCTGGGGAGCTAGAACGTCAAAAGGGACGTCAATTTAACGCGATTATGAACCCTTCTATTCCAAGTGCTTATTTACTATCATACAATTCTGTGTCCGAGGTATAAATGTGCTGAAAGTGTTGTCAAACTATTTTAGAATCGAAATGATGAATTTTTCTCTGCCTGGATGTTTTAAGATCGATATACTTTCAAGGCGGAGCCTATCACTGTGTACCCCAGTTCTGACGTCGTGAACCGGGTTGTGGCCCTTTACAGGCCTATCATGGCATTCATTTTCCTCTATTGAAGTCAGAATCCTGGGTGTCACATAACATTATTTCTCTATAGTACCATATTCTTGTTCTCTTCAACATTTTAAATGTCTGCGTTGGTGTATAATCAAGATCCTGACCGAATTTTATAATTGACCGACATTCAAATTTTGATGTTGACGTCATATCGCTTTTTCACTAATTTGTTCTATCTTATAAAAATGTGGTGTCTTCATAACAACTTTTACATCAACGAATGCAAATTAGTGTCACTACGTAAAACTGGCGTATTAAAACAATTTTCACCAAAAAATTCCCCCAGAAAATTAAGAAAATTTGATAAATTCAATGTTCATGCATCATTTTTTGTTGCTCCCCGCCTAGGTGTACACACGTTACTATGGTAACGCAGTTTACGGCTGCTATAACTTTTTTGTTAACCTTTTAATTTTTTTATGCCGTCTATAGATAATGAACTACATTATTACCAAATTATACACTGATCAAGCATGTGATAAGGAAGTTATAGGTTCATTTTACGAATTTTTGGATCACCCCTCGTATGCTGCAAACATGAGTAAATTGCTTGCTGTAAACTAGGGAAGCCTATAAGAATAGGAGATAATTCCATATTTTTGTTTTCTGCCTAACAAAACTTGAGTTTAGAATTGACAGCAGCATATGCAGGGCTCTGATAATTATTTACTAAAGCAAGTTTTAAATAAAAAAAATTAAAAAAAAACAACTGAAAAAATATGTTTTATTTTTCACTGTTTTGTTATGCCTCTGTATTGAAAGGTTTTGAAAGATCTGGGCATATTGTTTTACCGTTGTCTGACTGTCCTTCTGTCTGTCCATCTGTCTGTCTGTCCATCTGTCAGTCTGAACCTTAACATGAAGTGTTCAAGGGCATTTGTGTTTCACAAACACATCATTTGTCTCCCAATTGACATTTGATTGAATAGATGACATACAACTTCAACATTAATTATCCTTACTTGAAATTCTCTATAGTGTTGAAGCAGATAGGCATAAGATGATATTTATTTAGTATGACAATTGAAGTTAAATTCTGTTTGTTTTATAGGATGAGTCTTGGAAGACGTATTTTGATGAGCCTGCCCAGGAGATCGTAGATGAGTTTGCTATGAGATATGGAATAGAGTCCATATACCAGGCAATGACGTAAGTTAACAAATCTAACATTGAAATCAAGGAAACTCTCTATATAGCTAATAAAACCAAAATATTGTTGAATTATGTCGTCAAGATATGAGTTTTTGCTGTTCAAGAGGCTATACTTGTGAAAAGGTTAATTTTCAAAATATAGTAGATCTAGATCTATATTTGTCCGAAGGCCTTGAACTGTTGATGAAAATGAATTATTTATGTGCATAAATTGCGATATGTCTAAAATGATATTACCAACTTTTCTGATGTTTGTCCACAAAAAGACACATGCCATGGCTTACCTTGTGTAATGAGAATGTAGTCAACAAAAATGCTTGTCTATGTTTTACAGACATTCCTAGATCAGGGATGTTATACATATTAGAATTTAACACAAGTGTGTAATGATTATTTCAGACTTTTCTAATGTTCATCTACAAAATATGTGTGTCCTAGAGTGTTCAAGGTGATAAGTAGAATACTAACCAACATAAATACTTGCTATGCATAACATAATGTGTAATGAATATTTCAGACATTTCTCATGTTTATCCACAAAATACATGTGTCCTGGAGTGCCTGATGTGATGAGTACATTACTAGCCAACATTAATGCCTTCTATGCATAACATATGTGTATCGATTATTTTAGACATTTCTCATGTTTATCCACAAAATACATGTGTCCTGGAGTGCCTGATGTCATGAGTACACTACTAGCCAACATAAATGCCTTCTATGCATAACATATGTGTAATGACTATTTCAGACATTTCTCGTGTTTATCCACAAAATACATGTGTCCTGGAGTGCCTGATGTCATGAGTACACTACTAGCCAACATAAATGCCTTCTATGCATAACATATGTGTAATGACTATTTCAGACATTTCTCATGTTTATCCACAAAATACATGTGTCCTGGAGTGCCTGATGTCATGAGTACATTACTAGCCAACATAAATGCCTTCTATGCATAACATATGTGTATCGATTATTTCAGACATTTCTCATGTTTATCCACAAAATACATGTGTCCTGGAGTGCCTGATGTCATGAGTACACTACTAGCCAACATAAATGCCTTCTATGCATAACATATGTGTAATGACTATTTCAGACATTTCTCGTGTTTATCCACAAAATACATGTGTCCTGGAGTGCCTGATGTCATGAGTACACTACTAGCCAACATAAATGCCTTCTATGCATAACATATGTGTAATGACTATTTCAGACATTTCTCGTGTTTATCCACAAAATACATGTGTCCTGGAGTGCCTGATGTCATGAGTACACTACTAGCCAACATAAATGCCTTCTATGCATAACATATGTGTA
The DNA here is from genome assembly GCA_963680895.1 of Fragum sueziense. Classification (NCBI taxonomy): domain Eukaryota; kingdom Metazoa; phylum Mollusca; class Bivalvia; order Cardiida; family Cardiidae; genus Fragum; species Fragum sueziense. The sequence continues at coordinate 7,964,959 of OY804598.1, forward strand.
TCGATTATTTCAGACATTTCTCATGTTTATCCACAAAATACATGTGTCCTGGAGTGTCCAACGTGATGAGTAGAATACTAGCCAACATAAATGCCTTCTATGCATAACATATGTGTAATGACTATTTCAGACATTTCTCATGTTTATCCACAAAATACATGTGTCCTGGAGTGCCTGATGTCATGAGTACATTACTAGCCAACATAAATGCCTTCTATGCATAACATATGTGTATCGATTATTTCAGACATTTCTCATGTTTATCCACAAAATACATGTGTCCTGGAGTGCCTGATGTCATGAGTACATTACTAGCCAACATAAATGCCTTCTATGCATAACATATGTGTATCGATTATTTCAGACATTTCTCATGTTTATCCACAAAATACATGTGTCCTGGAGTGCCTGATGTCATGAGTACATTACTAGCCAACATAAATGCCTTCTATGCATAACATATGTGTATCGATTATTTCAGACATTTCTCATGTTTATCCACAAAATACATGTGTCCTGGAGTGCCTGATGTCATGAGTACACTACTAGCCAACATAAATGCCTTCTATGCATAACATATGTGTAATGACTATTTCAGACATTTCTCGTGTTTATCCACAAAATACATGTGTCCTGGAGTGCCTGATGTCATGAGTACACTACTAGCCAACATAAATGCCTTCTATGCATAACATATGTGTAATGACTATTTCAGACATTTCTCGTGTTTATCCACAAAATACATGTGTCCTGGAGTGCCCGATGTCATGAGTACACTACTAGCCAACATAAATGCCTTCTATGCACACACAACTGCGACCACCGCTGCTGTCTCTGCCAGTGATAGGTTCGCAGCATCAAACTTTGGTGTAAGTATAATGTAGCCATGTTTGATTTTCAAGACTTTTTAAGAATAAATGTTTCTATATGTTGAAAATAACATCTAGCAATAATTTGATTAATTATTTTCTCATACTCTTTGCTTCATGATCAACATGACTTCAAAGTAGAGCATATCAAAAAAATGTAAGACCAGGTATTGGTATAGTTTTGAACATTCAAGGACATGCCAGAATATATGTTTGATACTTGATTGGAAATGCAGGATCATTTAACCTTTGTCCAAACAAGACCTGGTTTTGACATCCCTAATATAAAAGGCTTGGGAAAACATTGAAACAAAAGAAGAAACTGCTGATAACCAGCAGTTTCTCCTTTTGTCTCAATATTTTCTGTGCCATACTTTACACAAATTCTATCTTTCATAACATCCATTTTGTCATTTGTAGTTTTTGAAGTGGATCACCCTAAATTTTTGTTGATTGGTAATGGGTTAAAAAAAAAAGCAGAGTATTTCAATGTAAATATGAGAGAACTGATGACATATACAGTGTACAGCAGAATTGAATCATAATGTTTGTATTCTCATTAACCTTTTAACAAACAAGACATTGCTTTGAAGCCCCTATCAGAAAAGGCATGGAAAACATTGAGGCAAGAGAATGAAATGCTTATAATCAGCATTTTCTCCTTTTGACTCAACATTTTCTTGGTTGTATTTTACATAAATCCTTTCATTATCAACATTCATTTTGTTGTCTATAGCAACTTTCAAACAGGACTACCCTAAAATATTGCTGTTTGGGATAGGTTTAACCCATTACCAGACGGCAAAATCTTGGAAGTTCCGATTTGAAAGGTGTTGCAAACGACAATTTCAAGTTGATGAAATTTTAAAAAAATTCTCCATTTTGGGTTAGAAAACATTGTGGTAAATGCAATTTCTTTATTTTCCACAATGTTTTCCCAAGCCCTTTCACGTGATGGAGTCAAAAGGCGTCTCTGTACAGTAATGGGTTTAAGGTATCCAACCCCTCAAAAGGACCAAAGAGCCAGAGGCGAAATTTGAAAAGTGAATATTTCGTAAATAGTGTTACATTTTCATTCCAAATACAAACATAAGCATTTTGCACGGTTTAAAATTTTGAATTAATGCATACTTATGGAAATATTTGTCAAACATGTTAAAAATTACCTCCCTTGCATAATTTATGAATATAGAGTAAAATAATATTTGAAATTATTTTCTTCTTGAAGCATAATCTTGAAATCCGACATGGTGAATCAACTTATGTGAAGTGTATTTACAAGTGTGTGAAATTTGATGCATTTCGTATGGCTAGAAAGTGTAGATTTTTTCAGGGTCTGTAAACCTGAATCACAATGTTTGTATTTTGATGTATTACAGAAAGAGAAGTTTGTAAAGCTGTTGGATCAGTTACACAATTCACTGAGAATAGATCTGTCTATGTATAGGGTAGGTATTATATAAGGATTTGTATATAAGAAAGTTCTTCTTATCCTGAACTGTTTGTAGCTCTATATTTACCAGTTAAAATATTTCTAAATCTCTACATCTGTGTGTCTTGATACTAAATAAATTTGAATTTACGTTCTACTGCACAGCTCGTGCTTGCCTAAAACAGTCGCCCACGGTGGTAAAAATAAATTTCAAGTGGAAAATCGTGGTGATCTCCCAACGCAACCTCTGTTATATTCCACGTAAGACTCCGCAATTCACTGTGATCACTACGATTCTACAGCACTGGTAATATAGATGGATGATAAATTGCAGTGGAAAATCACAATTATTACACGGGATTCCACCCGTAACCACTGGAAAGCAAATGGCAGTGATGTGTGAAAATGGTGTACATACTGCACTGCTTCTTTCTGAGGCAAACTTGAATCTACATATTCATGTGTTGTTCTGGAATAGAAATACAGAATATATCACTAAGAGTCAGAGCGTGATATTTCTGTTGAATATGTAGATAGATAAAGTACAATGTTCTCTTTGTTTTTCCAGAATAATTTCCCAGCCTCGGACCCCAGCAGATTACAGGACTTGAAATCTACAGTAGACCTTCTCACTAGTATAACATTCTTTAGAATGAAGGTATGAACTGTGACCCATCATGCTAAAAGGGACCTCCTTGGATGTGTGAAAAGTATCGACCCAAGTCAGTCTGCACAGGGTGCACAGACTGACTAGGGTCCATACTTCTCACTCTAATATAATCTTATGAATCAAGAATGTTTTCCCTATTGTTCTATATGTTCATTTTCTAAATACGACACCTCGTTGACGCTTGTTGAATCTGATCCGATTTTCGACATTTGATTCTATGGACTTCCAACAAGGTGCCTTTTAGCGTGACTTATCCCAAATGTACGACATCTGTCTTTTGAGGCATTTTGGTGCCAAATAGATTATCATGATATAGAAATGTAGATTTCTGAGGCAGTATTGCACAACAATATTAGTAATTTTATCCATGAATATAGAAGGTAGTTTTCAAGAAAATAATTTGGACAAATACATGTAGTACTAAACAGGTAATATGTATAGTATGTTCCTTGTCTTATGCTATTCCAGGCTAAATATTCAACTTATGAAATGCTGAAAATTTTAATGAATGAAATAAATCTATTTAATATTCTGATACCTTAAAATGTGTGATAAAAAAGTACTTGACCCCAAGTCATTCCCTTTACCAGGTCATTTTTTAACCCATTGCCACACATTGACTCTTTTTGACTCCCCAAAAGATGAAGTGCCATTACCCACTCTGTATCTGTTGTTCTGATTCCAGGTACAAGAGTTAACAAGCCCCCCTCGTGCCAGTACTGTAGTTAAGGACTGTGTTATAGCATGTATGAAGTCATATACCAGTTCTTATGGTCACCAACAATAATGAATGTGTCCAAGCTTTGTTTTTGATTCGTCAAAATGGATGTTAGGACGTTTCAATTTTATAATTTCTATTGTCATGCAGATTATTCCAATGAGTGCCCTTAACATGTTACTGCTCAGTGACGCCTTTTGACTCCCTTTCAAGAAAATGCTTGGGAAAACATTGTAGAGAATAAAGAAATTGCTTGCAACAAGCAATTTCTTCATTTTCTACAATGTTTTCTTAAAAAAGGGGAAATACATTTGAAATTTCAACATTTGCTCTGATTCCAGGTACAAGAGTTAACAAGCCCCCCTCGTGCCAGTGCTGTAGTTAAGGACTGTGTTATAGCATGTATGAAGTCTACGTACCAGTTCTTATGGTCATCAACAATAATTAATGTGTCCAAGCTTTGTTTTTGATTCGTCAAAATGGATGTTAAGACATTTCAATTTTATAATTTCTATTGTCACGCAGATTATTCCAATGAGTGCCCTTAACAGGTTACTGCTCAGTGACGCCTTTTGACTCCCTTTCAAGAAAATGCTTGGGAAAACATTGTAGAGAATAAAGAAATTACTTGCAACAAGCAATTTCTTCATTTTCTACAATGTTTTCTTAAAAAAGGGGAAATACATTTAAAACTTCAACATTTGTTTGGATTCCAGGTACAAGAGTTAACGAGTCCCCCTCGAGCCAGTGCTGTTGTTAAGGACTGTGTTATAGCCTGTATGAAGTCCACGTACCAATTCTTGTTCGACAACTGTTGCGAGCTTTATCAGCGAGAATTCCAGATTGATCAACCAGCAGAGGGCGCTGGCCAGGACCAGGAGGCGGGGCCAAGTAGCAAAAATCTCGACTTCTGGCACAAATTGATCGCTCTGATTGTTTCGGTGATTGAGGAAGATAGGAATAGTTACGCTCCTGTCTTGAAACAGTTTCAACAAGATTTGAATGTAGGACAAGTTAGTGCTGCTAAAACATGGAGTCTATTTTCATTGGACCTGAGATATGCTTTACAAGGTAAGACTTGTTGGGAGAATTGAAAAGTTACAAACAGAAGATCATTAAGGATAAGTTCAGATATCAGTTGAAAGAAGTAAAAGTGGAAATTTGGCTTACCTTTTGGACACATTTGCTTTGTTTGTCTGTCCCAAAGGTGTGAAGAAGAAAAAATATGTTGTGTATTCTTTTTTGAGTTGATTTATAAGTGATGTAAACTTAATATGATAAAAAGTTCCACCTAATGAAGCCCACTCACAGTCCCTTCAGTTTCTTCAATTGCTGTATGAACCAATGTATACTATCAAATACGGTGGAAATCTGTATCAGTGATTTATAATGACAGAATCTTCCTGTATTTTCAGAACATGAGAAGAACAAGACGTGTAAGAGTACAGAATATATGAATCTTCATTTCAAAGTGAAGTGGTTATATAGTAAATATATAGCTGATATACCACAATTTAAATCTACAGTGCCAGAATACCCCTCGTAAGTATGGTTACAAGTCTAAATTTAGCTTGTTGGAAAGCTTTTGTACAATTTCAAAATCATCTGCACTTTGTTTTTGACATGTACATGGACTCCATGAAAAAAAAGGGAATGGCCGTATCAAAGTTGTTAGAACTTGTGGCTAGACCCTTTTGCCAACTGCTGATTTCTCACTTGTAAAAATTTACATATGTATGTATGCTTGATGGCAATAAAATATGTTTAAACTAATGAAAAAAAGAACAATCACATCATGTAAAAATGTTGATAAACTGTTTGTCTTTGTATGAATGAAACTGACATTTGATAAAGAAAATGAAAATAGTAATTTAAGTCTTGGATATTTAGAACATTTTTTTGCAATTTGTCGCTAGACTCTTTTCTTTGTATATTTAGAATTGACATTTCTATTTCAGTTTATTTGAGCCGTTTGTGATGCAGTGGTTAAATGAGAATGATGAAGTCTCGATGGACTATCTACATGGTGCTTATGAGAGAGACAAGAGAGACGGGGTAGGTTTGCTTTACTTGGTGTTTTTAGCTCGACTTTTCGAAGAAAATGAGAGCTTATACTGTCACCCGGGTGTCAGCGTTGGCGTTGCAACAAAGGTTAAAGTTTTTTCAAACATCAATAACTTCCATACTATCAAAGGGATTCAACCCAAACTTGGAATACTTATTCACCATCACACCCTCTACCTTACTACTAGGGCCCATGACCCTGGCTCCACTATATTTGGAGTTATGCCCCTTTTATACTAAGCAACTTAGAAAGTCGAGCGCGCTGTCTTCGGACAGCTCTTGTTGAAGATATTGGTTGTGTAAAATTGTTGTATGTGTATATTACTTCCATGTGCACTTCCAACAGTTTTGAGCTGGATTTACATTATTTTTGAAGAGAAAAAATTATGTGATTGGAAAATATACTGTAAGTATACCAGTCGTATTTGACCCTGGTCAGACTTGGATTTGTGATGTGTTAACCAATTCCCAAAAAAGACCTTGTTTTGACGCCCCTATAAGAAAAAATATGGGAAAACATTTAGGCAGAAGCTTTCAAGCAGGATCCCTTGAAATTTTTGTTGTTTGGGAAAGCCATTTTCAATTTTTGTGTGCATCTACCATCTATGATTTTGTTTCATTTTGGCTTGCAAAGAGTTCACTGAAAATTATTCCAGTAGATTTTATTTCACAGTCATACCTAAATATCTAATGTGTAATGCATGTCATTACTTTGTTTTTAAACCCCTTACCACACAATGACTCTTTTTGACTCCCCACAAGAAATTGGCTAGAGAAAACATTGTGGAAAATGAAGAAATTGCTTGTGAGAAGCAATTTCTTCATTTCCCACAATATTTTCTCAACAAAAATACCAAAGAATGAAAAAATTCTTTCACTTTAAATTGTCGTCTGCAACATCTTTGAATTTGGAGCAGTCTAAATTTTTTATGTTTGGTAATGGGTTAAAGGAGTAATTGGATAACCAATATGTATATTACAGTTCCAAAAGAGCTCAGAGCTAGCCTTGTTTTCTACAAGTGTTGTAGATATTTTCACACAGTTGAATCAATGTTTTGATGTGATCAGAAAGCTAGAGTGTCCAGATCCACAGATTATTAACAGATTCATGGAGAGATTTGCTAATGTAAGTCAAACTAACTGTATTGAAAAGCTCCTTTTCCAATGTTACATTATGTTTGTTGTAGATTTTTAGCTCCACTGGCCTTTCAGGCCAGCGGGCTATTGTCATGGCGGTGTGTCCGTCGTGCGTCAGTCCGTCCGTCCGTGCGTGCGTGCGTCCGTAAACTTTTTCTTTAAAAATCTTCTTCTCAAAAACTACCAGATGGATTTCAACCAAACTTTACAGGAATGATCCTTAGGTGACCCTCTCTCAGATTCCTTCAAAGAATATATATCGAACTAGAAAAACCTGAGTTATCTGCCCTTGAATGTCGAAAATAGCAGGTTTTGACTTTAGCTTTCTTCTAAAATCTACAAATATTGAACAATCAAGAAAGAACTTTGACAGAATAATGCTGACTACAAGATCTTGCCTTGGTAAAATTTTCAGCTTGATCTGAATTTTACATCATGAGTTATGTGCCCTTGAAATTGACAGAATTGCCATTTTCGGCTGTATTTTTACTTTGTTTTCACTCTAGCAACTACAAATGTTGACTGAATGAGACAAAACATTGACAGAATGATGCTGGCTATAAGATCTTGCCTTTGTAAAATTTTCAGCTTGATCAGAATTTTATAGCATGAGTTATGTGCCCTTGAAATTGCCAAAAATTGCCATTTTCTGCTCTGTTTTGCTGGTTTTGACTTTATTATTTTTGCTCTGAAATCTACAAATATTGACCAATCAAGACAAAACTTGGACAGAATATATATATAAGAATTGTATGCTGCCTGGGTGTATTTTTCAGCTTGATTGGAATCTTACATCATGAGTTACGTGCCCTTGAAATTGGACAAAATTGCCATTTTCGACCTTGTTTTCACTCTAACAACCACAAATGTTTACCAATCAAGATGATACTTAGAAATAATCTTGTTGACAACAAGATCTTGCTTATGTGTTATTTTCAACATGATCACACTGTTACAATCTGAGTTATGTGCCCTTGAAATTGACAAAATTTCAGTTTTCGACACTTTTTCCACTCTTGAAGCCACAAATATTGACAAATATAGACACAATTTGAACAGAATGATAGTGACCATAAGATCTTGCATGTGTTTAATTTTCTATTTGATTTTAAATATACATACTGAATTATGTGTCCTTGAATTTGGCAAAATCACAGTTTTCAATTTTATTATCTCTCTAACATCCCTAAAATATTAGTCAATCATTTACTTTCTTTTTGCATTGACCACTTGATTGTTGCTTTTGACTTTGTTTTTGCTGTAAGAAAAAAAGTATTCAAAAATCTAGTCAAAACTTGGATTTAATATTAAAAGAAATTCAGGCCTGTGGAGTGACTCAAGACCTTCAGGTCTTTCTAGTTTTCTTAAGGTTATACCTTTAATGATATAGTTTATTTTGGCTAACATTTAATCATGGATTCCCTGGTTTGATTTCATTGCTCAGACATTTCACTCCCACCAAAAGGGGAATAATCATATATCTTATTTTGGAGAGCAGCTACAGACTCAGAAAGGATGTTCTGTAATATTGGTGAGATAAATGACAGAAATACTGTACATGTTAAAGTATGCTTGCTCCATTAATATTGCTGAAATACTTTTTAATTCTTTCCCACACATTGACGCTTTAGGACGCCCCACAAAATAAAGGCTTTGGAAAATATTGTGGAACATGAAGAAATTGCTTGTGACAAGCAATTTCTTCATTTCCCACAATGTTTTCTACCAAGAAAGACCAAAAAATATTAAATTTTGTTCAATGGAACTTGTCGTCTGCAACACCTATGAGTTTGGACTAGACTAAATTTTTGTTGTTTGGTAATGGGTTAATGTTGTGTTAATCCTAATACAATCAATCTTATAAATCTAATCACAAATATTGGAATATCATATATTTTTGTCACTCACAATTCTATGATTATGTTTCAGACTGTAAATAAGGTGCTTCTTGCGTATGCAGATATAGTGAGAAAAGATTTCAAAGACTATACCAGCAATCAAAAAGTGGTAAGCATGATTATCAAACTTTACTTTCAATATTGGTCTAATACATATCAAGATGACTTTGACAAGATGATATTAATGATCAGTTTTTGCATGAATGGTAAACCTAATCATTGTTGATAAGATATAATGGCTCGTCGAGAAGATTCTTCCTAGTAGCTATTTTCACTAGAGAACATTTTTTCCTCTTGAAAAGTAATTCATTTTGTATATCTTATAGCAAATTGGTTGTGGACAAAATTATTTATAGTATTAATTAATTACTTTTTGTCCTAGGCTCTCTAACGAATACAACATGTGTCATCTGTATTTCAGGCCTGTATTTTGATG